>LKNJ01000891.1:0-125175 GCA_002120245.1 Maccullochella peelii
CTGTCGCCCCTTGAAGGACGCAAGGCAGACTGTTGTTCAGAAACCAAATCTACACAAAACACCAGTGTGCTTTACGTCAGATGAAACTATCACGCGGGAAAATAACAAAATACCATAAAACAATCATAATGATGACAGTCAACTCCTTGTCAAACTGTGTGTGCACTGAAGATTTTGGTCTATACTTAAAATCAGACAGGTTACTCCAAATGATTTGTAAATTCATGCATACAGTGACAGTCTTTTACAAAACCATGAAACAGACACTTACAGTAAACTTAAATTATTTTTATTTCATGCTCAGTGTTAAGTCTACTGGACGTTAGTAAAGCTGACTGGACTGCTGTCAAAAATAATTGTTTTATTGCATGAGAACTCTGACACTCCCTTGTAACTAATACAAAGCATTAGGGAGGCATATAAATTATGCAACAAGCCTTTCTTACTGATTTTAAACCGCTGTGTCAGCCATTGTTGGCAACATCCCGTAAATGCATCCAAAAAAAAAAAGAATCCTTTTGTTATCTGGTGTTTATAAGTGAAGATAAAAACAACCCACTTCAATCTCAATTAAATCAACACTGTGACTGTTTATATCTCATATTTGTCTCTGATATCCTGCGTTTGTTGGCGCCTTTTATCTGGGATCTTGTCCTAAAAGTTGTTGCAGGTTTGGCCATCAACAGTTCCTCTATGAATTACTGCTTCCTGTCAATATGAGGCCTGGCACGTCAACAATGCCTGGCAGGAAAAGGTTCAGTCTCTTACTGTCAGGCTGTATTTTATTTCAAATTGAGAGTGTGTGTGTGTGTGTGTGTGTGTGTGTGTGTGTGTGTGTGTGTGTGTGTGTGAGTCCTATGAGACAGAGGGCAGCTTACCCACGTCATCATGTAGGACCGAGACTCGCGGCATCAAAGAGCCACTGAATGAGAACGTCAGAAGAGCCATTGTCCTCCTGGCCTGCTGTGCACCGGAAAACACTGTTTATGATCCCATAAAAATGGGCACATTTATGGAGAAGCTGCACACAGTGAGTCCAGTGAGGTCGTTATAGGTTTCCGCAATAGAAAACAGAAGGTGTTGTCAATATAAATGTACACCTAATCAATAATACCAAATTGAGACTTTTCTATTTTGCATTCTCGCTTTTAAGCTTCATACTAATTTGCTCAACACTAAATGCTCAGGGAATTAGATTTTATGGTGAGGAAATCTTAAACATTGTCTTTTTGCTGTGACTGGGAGCCCAAACATCTGAAATGGCTTAATGTGTTAAACGAAACACGTGTGGGAGTGTGTGTGTGTGAGGGTTTGTCTTGTACTGTACATGCATGCATACTGGCCATGTGTATGTGTGTGTGTGTTGACAACCTCTGCGTCGGGAGGGGCAGCCAGTGCAACAAGGAGATAGCTTATGGAGGGAGGGGACTGACATCAAGACAACTTATCATGGGAAGTATGTGGCCAGAGGAGTTTATAAATTCCTACCCATGTTTACACCTCACCCACAATCTGTTCGATTCTTGTGCTATCAGCGCTGCAGAGAGGAAACGCCTGGCCCATGTCTGTAGTGTGTTGGGCTTTGTTAGAGCAAGGGGCACAAGCTTTACAAGAAATGGACTGTGAAATCCGCTGGCTGGTCTGAAATAATTCAGCACTGTCTTATCTGTTCATTTGGCTTGCAGTGTGCTGAGGAGGAACATGTCTGTCTTCTAATTTAGAGACTAACGTTGTTTGAACTTGTCTGGCCACTTATAGTAACTCTCAAGCCTTGGACTGTATTATATACTACTTCTCTCTGATCAGCACCTATGTATAGCAGTGGCTACTCCGAGGTCTCCAAATACAGCCCAGAGGCTCGAAAGAAGATGCAGTACCGCTCAAAGGGCAAGAGCTGCGGCTACTACATGCGCATCGTCTTCTTCTTCTCTTCGCTCATTCAGTCTCTTATCATAGTTAGCCTGGTGCTCTTTCTGATCTACGGTAAGCAGCAGGACTCAACATCCACATCACGCATCCAGGACCTGGAGGAGAGCTTCAGCCAACTCTCCATAGACAATGTCGCCCTGAGGCAGCAGAGGAAGAATCTGACCAACTTACTCAACACCACCCTGATTGACAAGGCCCGTAACGACTTTGACCTCGCCAACATGCGCCACATCGCAAACGTCTCACTTTTCTATATCCAAGATATGGACAGGAAGCTGGTGAGAAACTGAGCTAAGCCTTTTGATTATATCTAACATGCAAGTTCCTGTCCTTAGTATGACTGAGTGTTTTCATGTGTAATTTAACATCTAATTTAGAATTGAGCAGTGAGAAACAGCCATAGAAATTAAGGTGTGGATATGTTTGTGTCAGTATGGTTCACTAACTGTTGGTAGTGTAAGTATAGATGAAAGGAAAATACCCATAAATTTACCTGTAATGTTTTAGTCTAGTTGAGCCTCAGTAGGTAAGAAGTTGTTAAAGTTGGTGCTTCAGTGATCTAAAGAGCTTTAACGTGTCATACTGGTTTCAAATACTGAGTATATTCACACCACTGATTACTGTCCTATTGTCATTTTGGTGTTTGCAATAAATAGGATTGTAAAATGTAGTCCTGAGATATTATTTTATAGCTTTTAGAACAAGAGCCAACACAACAGATTAGATTAGTAATTTTTGTATTATACATTTTATGCTTCAAAGCACCACTTCAGAATATTTGTAAGACAGTGTAAACATACTAACCTTGGCTAATGAGTGAGGTAAACTAAATGATCAGTTGTTTCTCTTGTTTGTCTACATTTCACAACTGGTCTAGAACAAATCACTGAAACACCAATGGCTTTTCTTTCACTGTTAACAGCAACAGTGCACTGCCGATAGGTTGATGTTCAGGGCCACAACATGTTTTTCTTGCCCATGCCAGTCACCACGTAAGTATGACAGTTTTTCAGTGCAAACCCAAAAATAATCCAATAAACAAACAGAACATTTAAGTTATAATCCTTAATCCTCACCTGCAGTTGAAACAGCCGCCGCTTATTTTGTTTAAACTGTTAATACATCTTAGAGATGGATACATTTCCCTACTTCTTTTCTCTTCTGCCATTATTTTTTAAGAAACACTTTCAGGCTGTAACTGTGGGCTGCTGGCTGATCAGCTGAAAGCCAGGCTTGAGTTAGTGGAATCCAACTTCACGCAAACAAGGCAGAGGATGAGGATGGAAATGGACCAGCTTGCCAAAGACAGGGACAACAGTAACTTGGAGGCCATCCGTCTGAGGAGGGACAAATCCACACATGAAAAGGAGGTGGAGTTCTTTAGACAAAAATGCAAAGATGACTTTGCTAAGTCCTTGAGTGGTGTCTCCAATGTCACCAAGGCTTTCCTACAGAAGGTCGATTCCCTCTTCCCTACACACATCGCCTTCCAGCTCACCTGTGTGAAACAGAGGGAACACCTGGAGCAGATCCGCACCAATTGCACCAGCCTGTCCAACGAAGTGGAGGACAAGTTCCAGCTTTACCTGAACAGTGTGGGAGAACAGGTGTCAGGCATCCAGGGTGAGAACAGCCGCTTGAAGGCAGAGAACTGGCGTCTGTCTGAGGACTACCGCTTGTGTAGCCAGAACCGCACGGGCCTGATCCAGCAGCACAAACAGAACTTCAACAAGCTTCAGCAGACACATGATGAGGACAAGGAGAAGCTCCTGATGGACAAGATGAGACTAAATGGAGAGATAGAAGTCCTGGTCAACAATGTCAAATATAAAACTAAAGAGGCTGAGCACCTTGCAGAGCAAATCAAGCTTCTCAACATGTCCTGCAAGGACAGGGTAAGAAAACAAGTGCCATGACTGATTACATGAACATGTTATAAGCTCTGCAGAGGCTCTAGGGGCCACAAGATGGGCTTTTTGAGCTCTTCTGTATTTTCTCTTCGTTCAGTCTTTAATTACCAAAGTTACACTCAAGATTACTCAAGATTAATTATTTAAATTTCTTTACCAAGAACAATCTTGTAAAACCTTCTGAACAATGTTAATTGTTCTTTATAGAGAATCATTTTGCCCATGAAGGCAGTTAAAAGGAGAAAAGACAATGTGTATCAAAAACAGTGATTCATTTTGTTGAGTTTCACTCAGGGAACTAACTGCGAGCTGTGACAGCAACAGCAGATATTACAGGCAAGGAATGCGGATGGAGATTCTCTAGTATAGTATAATGTAATGTAATGAGTATGTACAGGTTATCGTCACCTTGCTTATCTGTTGACTTTAACTAAAAACCGTGTTAGATGTAATGATGTGCATACATTTGTGCAGCAATTAAATCATTTTGCGCACAAATTCCAGCTATGTTGTCAATAATACTCTCCATTTAGATACATATTCTTATATAACACCTGTAGAAATACTAAAATACTGACAAAGCCCTTATGTCAGTGCTTTGAGATGGCCTTACATAAGATGTATGAGATCAAAGCAGCCTGATTAAGTGCAGAGGAGGAGGTGGGGGAGGGGCATTGTCTGCCAATGAAGTACAAGAGTGCAGAAGGATGAGAACTGGGCAAATATTTGTTTATATATCAGTTAAATATCAGTTGTTGATGTTAGGTGTCTGCTGTTGTGTAAGGACAAATTTATAACCTAGACATGAAGCCCTATGATGATCTTCAAATCATCAGCGTCTTAAAAAAAACCATATTTCAATATAATCATGTTTTGTGTCAATTCAAAAAAGTTCGGTTGCATCATACAATGTTAATGAAATCAGTTTTTAGAATCAGCTTTTCCCATATTAACGTTGATCTCATTTGATTTCAGACAGGATTTGTTGGATTACCAGGGACAGGCACACAGAATCACCCTGGGTGGGGCTCCTCAGGTGGTGGTGGAGCATTCAATACTGGGTTAGGCGGCTCCACCGGGTCAGGATCCAATAAGCCAGTATCAGCTGGGGCGGGCTCTTCTAGCTCATCCTTCTTCTCGACTGGGTTAGGCGGCTCCACCGGGTCAGGATCCAATAAGCCAGTATCAGCTGGGGCGGGCTCTTCTATCTCATCCCTCTTCTCGACTGGGTTAGGCGGCTCCACCGGGTCAGGATCCAATAAGCCAGTATCAGCTGGGGCGGGCTCTTCTAGCTCATCCCTCTTCTCGACTGGGTTAGGCGGCTCCACCGGGTCAGGATCCAATAAGCCAGTATCAGCTGGGGCGGGCTCTTCTATCTCATCCCTCTTCTCGACTGGGTTAGGCGGCTCCACCGGGTCAGGATCCAATAAGCCAGGTTTCCCAGGCTATGGATCAGCAGGGTCAAATCCAAATCTTAACTCAAGTGGGATAGGCTCAAATAAGCCAGCACTGAGTGGGAGAGGCTTATCTGCCTCTGGGCCATCCTCTGGATCACCTGTATCGACGAGTAAGAGTGGGTCAAGCAGCTCCGGATTTCCTTGGTTTAACTTAGGGCAAAGTAAGACCGGAAGTGGAACAGGGAAAGGAGCACCAAGTGGGAATAGTAATGGTGGAACTGGATCCCTTGGTGCAGGAAGGACGACTGGCCCAGGTAAGAATAAACAAATGCAGTAATTGCAGTTGTTTGTCTGTAGTTTATTATTCGCATTCTAGGACATTTTTTAAGTAAAGGTATGCTTCACCCAGATTACAAAAATAATATTTTCTCACATACCTGTGGTGGTATCTAGCCGTGCAGATAGTTTTATTTGCCCAGGTTTTAAGAAATCCATCTCTGAGATTTTTGCCCCCACCCCAATACAACAGAGGTGAATGGAAATGTGTTTGTGGTGCTTAAAGCGTTGAAAAATTGCAATTAAAAGATTCCACTGAAACATCTCTTTACAGAAAGAGTCTTTCCTGGATAGTTAACAGGGAGGTCTGTGGATGATCCAGAGTAGCAGGGGCTCAAGCTACTGTTGAATTTTCATAATGTCATTTTTCAATGCTTCAGGCAGCACAAACGAAATCCCATTCATCCCCATTCTCATGGTTAACATATATCTAACATAATAACTATCTGCATGGATAGATAGATAGATACTTTGGGTGAACAGACCCTTTAAAGAAACATCACAAGTTGTGCAAGACACGTGCATAAACCATGACAGTACATACGCCACATATTACATGCAACCATCCATCTGTATTCCAAACTCCATCATAATAATTCCACAACTTCATCAAACTTGGGATGAATGGCTCTGATGTTTGTAGCCTTTGTAGAACCTCAGAAGAAATGCTAACTGTTAGCAGTTCTTTAGTATTGTAAAGGATAAATGCAGCTTGTTTATTTACTTCATGGCTAAGTAATGACAAATCACTGTTTTCTTATGTTTAACCAACAGTGAGCATTGCTCAGCACCTTCAAGATCTGCAGCTCATCATCAACCCCCCTGGCAAAGAGTGAGTAGCAGATTAAGTATCTTTAGCTTTAGTTTGAGTGTGAAAGTGATGTTGTTTTTGTTGCATTCTGAACAGTGTGGGCACAGAGGTGATATTATGTATTTTTGTTATTGTGAGAAACCCCATGATAAAACCAAAACCAACAACAAATTATTTAATCTCTCAATATTTTAATTTTCCCACTCTGTCTGTGGCACACCCACTGGTTCCTACTGGAGATGTAAATATTTAAAAACAGGTCATAAATATATTGGAGTTTTTTTTTTTTTTTTTTAATGCTAAATGATTTTCTAAAAGAGCTGGGCACTGTAGTTTTACTCAACAGAAGTAAATATAGTGCATTTGTTGGGGACTATTTTCAACAGCAGATTAATACACATTTGGTACTTTAGTGAGTATTTACAGCAGCAGGACGGTGTATGCAGGGCTGACACAAAATAAACTGCAGTGCCCATATTCATTGCAATGAAGAAACATGTCATATGCCATTGCAACAGTGTGGCTCATTGAAGTGTTTTTAATATTTATTGCACAAACATTGAGCTATATGGCACAAAGGAATAAACTAAATCAGACTTTGACCAATAAATTCACTGTTTTGGTTTATTTTGTGGGATTTGTTGACAATAAGACAAATATACAATATCACCAAACTTCATCATTTAACAAAAAGCTGTGATGTTTTTAAGTTTGATGCACCCACTCATCAGCATCACATCAAGAAATAATGTAATATTTTTTTCTTTCTTTTTCCAGGGAGAAACACGATCTCTCAAGACTGTTGGGTTAGACCATCTTGATGAGAAAAACCAAAACTTGGGATATTTATCTTTCACTGCATGCATATTATGCACAGCTAAATGCAAGCTTCTCATATTGAGTTCACATATTTTATATCAATAAATGTACCATGTGTTATACACTGTGACAGTTTATACTTCAATATTAATTTAGAAAAGTAATTTGAATAGCTTTTGCACTTTGGAATGTAAAATGTGAAGTTTGTGTGTTATTGATTTGTATCAACTTAGCATGAATAAGCAAATGTAGTATATGTACACTGTAAATACAAAAAAAATAAAAGCTTGTTTAAACGTAAGCACATCAACTGTTCCTGTCTCTTGTTTGTAAATAAAGCTATTTAAGATATTACCCTAGTCAGACTCGGAAATAACTCTTTGTCCCTGCGTGCGTCACCTATTGTGTGGCTAAGTGTCTACAAGTGACTCCCCAGCCCCTCCTGTGATGTTTCAAGCAAGATTTACTGGCAACGCGATATAATCCTTCCAGCATGTTTACATTCACCTGCCAACCTGTCAGCAGGCCAGCGGAGGCAGATGGGAGGAACCTTAGGAAACGCTCTTGTATACATGCTGTTGTTAAAAACAATGTGCTATCACTTAACTGTAAAGAACACGGATATCCATAGCCTAAATAAAATCCTAATATATCTCTTATAAAGAACACATGAGGGGGGAAAAGATGGAGCTTGTCTTGGTATCTGATGAGTGCGACCTGATGACCTTTCCCAAAATAAGCCTAAACACAGCAGAAGCAGCCAGATTTTACTTTTAACCTTTGGTGATTGCTCGATTTACAAAAGAAAAGACAGATATTAATATAGAAAAATTTAAACTGGTTTGTGTGTAGAAATAAATACCCCATGTTTGAACATTTGGGAGGTTTGAAAGGCACTTTCCTTACATCTCTGTAATAGAGAATTATTGACATGGATCATAGTTCAGTGCAAATTTGCTTTAATTTGGACCAGTACAACATTACCATGGAGCAGGGAAACAAACCATCATGAGAACAGACAAACATCCTGTTCATTGCACTATGAAAGGATGGGAACGTCTCGTTAATTCAAGAACCAAAAGTGTATTGTGTTGATGCCAATTAATAAATATAGTACTTATACTTGAGCGAAGGGACAGTTCTTTCCCGTCTAAAGGACTTCCTTTGTTTAACGTCAAGTGTTTTTCCACATTTGGGATGTGCCGCTTTCTGCAGGAGTAGCTGTGAGGATATTAAAGGTCAACTGGTTGGGTGCTTCTGAGAGTCACTTTATTACACTAACTGAGACATAGGACGTGTTCAAACTACTGGAAAATCATCATGATGATGCTGGTCTGTGCAAACATGTTTCCTGTCATCTTGGTGCATTTTCCTGTCGACTCATGTCATTTCTTTCTTTTCTGTACACCAACAACACAATGGACCATTGTTTCAACTGACACAGTGCAGACAATAATTTTTAGTTTTTTAGTACTGAACGGCAACAATAACTGTTGAAGGAAAGGGGAGATTAATTCGAGTCAGTGTCTTCTTTTAAGTCTCTTCTAAAACTGCACTTTTATCTAAAAGCATATCTTAATTTTATCTGACATATATATATATGTATATATATGTGTGTATATATATATGTGTATATATATACACACACACATATATATATACTGTATATATATATACTGTGTGTATATATATATATAGTATATATACTGTATATATATATATATATATATACAGTATATATAGGATGCAACAACCCCCTGCAGTTTATTTTACCATTATTTTTTAAGAGAAAAGTAACAATAATACTATAATTATGTCAGTATTACTTGTAACAGTTACAAACTGTTTTTACTGCAGGTCGCTGTAGTACAAGACACAATAAATCACAGAATAGGTTCAGCAAAACAAAACACAAGACAACAATGAAAAATATATGAAATTACAATAATAATACCAACATAAAAATAAGTGTTAATAGACATTTTTAATAACTTCTAAGAATGGTAATGGTTTTAAAGCAGTTGGTTGTATCCACTACTACGTGGATCTCATTACAAAGTTTTGTGTAACTATAATTATTTTAAACTCGTACCGGGTTAATTGCTTTATACTGTGTGAGATGACTCTGGTAAAACGTTACAGTGTGCAGACAACAGATCAGGCAGTGAAAGAGGGAGGCACTTGTTTTGAAGCTGATAGTTGAACCCAACAGTCAAATTATCTGTGTGATTATTGAAAAGGACCAGGTGTACTATATCAGCTTGTAATCGTGCAAGACAGAGGTCCAAAGAGGAGGTTTGACATGTATCTCAACACAACTGGCTTGTAAAATTATTGACAGGATTATTAGTATTGTCATTGACAATTGTTCCACAACACTGCAAAAAACTGTAATTTTGTCATATGATAAAAACTTGCCAACTTTGGATAAACAAAAGTCAAACTTTTCTCTCAGCCAACACTGGGCACTGTCTTTAACTAAGGTGATTTGTTAAGTCTATCCACACTTGTCCTTATTTTTCAAGTAGGTCATTATTTAGGCCACATGTACCACTGGGATCGGGATCATCCAGAATATGGTCAGTTTAGCCTAAATGGCATTTTTACAGCTTATTAAAGTATTTACTGGCTGTTCTTTGGGTATCTTGACCCCCAGCATTGCGGACAGCACAGAGACCACTGATGAAGAGTTGGGGCCATTGTGTCGTAGCCTGCCTGGTCGCCTCCCTCCTCCTCCTGATGCAGGAAAGGGACCGGGTGCTTATTATTACGACCTCCTTCCTCACCTGGGGTTGCAGGACTGTGACCCCTTTTGTTTGTGGCTGCTAATGTTCCCTCTTTAATGTGACTTCTAATTGCATTTCCTATCTGGCTGGCTTCCCTCAGTCCCATGGCTGCCTAAGATGGTAAAGACATCAGGGGGCAAAACCCTTTCTCTTGTGCAGATACTATAGTGTTGAGGAGGAGTGAGGTAAACGCTGGAAACAACTGGGAGGGAAAATGTACCCCAGCACTGTCCTTTTGTGTTCAAGTACTTCAGTGCGACCCTGACTTTCACCTTGACCTCTTTCTGCAAAAGACTTCTAGAAAGGAAAACATGGGTCCGTTTAATTGCTTAAAGAGGATGGGTTTAACTTCATGTAACTTGTGTTTGAGCAGCTACACCTAATATACCCTCAGTTTTATGGATAATCCTGCAGTCCTAAAGTTGTGCATGTGATGTCAACATAACAAAATACTGCAGTACCACAAACAGCCCAACAACTCACAGTTGGAGCTCTTCTACAGCTTGGATCGGCATGAAACCGTCTCAGTTAAAATATTAACAACTGTGTTAGAAAATATCTGGTTCATTGATAAAAGTAGAACGTACAAGCTTGTGTACAACAGCATCTAAGGCTCATGGGTACTGTAGAATGTAGAGCCGTCCGCCATGCCAAAATGATAAAACATGATTTCTCAGTCACAGTTAAATTAATTGAAACTGGTGGGCCTAAAGCCTGGGGTAGTCCTCTGTTTCTATGTTAAGCAACATTGGGGATATTGTTGAAAGAAAAAATTTAAATGGGAATACAGAAGGGAGAAAAAACAGAAAAACACCCCCGGAACCAACGGTTCTTCGCACTTCGCAACTCTATTTTGCCATTTTTCTTTTATGTTTCACAGCTGTAGGGGATTACAAGCATTTTGTTGCATGTGTAGAATAGTTAAATAGTCAAAACTAAAAAAGTAAATTAAAAACCTTGAATCAAAACTGTCTCTACGTAGGTACAGCGGGACTTTGAGCTAAATGCTAACATGCTCACAATAACAATGCTAACATGCTGATGTTTAGCAGGTGTAATGTTTGCCATATTCACCATCTTAGTTTAGCGTTTTAGCATGCTAACATTTGCTAATTACAATTAAACACAGTACAGCTGGGGCTGATTTGCTTTAGATTTGCTCCTAAATCAAATTACTGGTAAATTATAATTTTGACCTGATGATGGCACTGGACTGAAAAGTCAGGGGATCAAATAAAATAAAATATATCACTATACACTAAAAAAAGGTGAAGAAGAATATTAAAATGTTATATTATGTTGTTATCCCTTGGTCTGTATGTGCAGCCTACTGTCTGTACCAAAGTAAAACTAAACAAAGTGGAAACAAGAGACTTTACTGAGAAACAAATGACTTTTTCCTCAAGTGTCATTCGTTGTATATATTGTGGATGTCATGAGCTGAGCTGCTGTAAGCCCAGACCAGCTGCAACAATGTCCTATTTATCAATGTCATTGATTATCCATCACATACTGAGAGCCTTACTGCTGCTACACCACAGGCAGGGATATAGAGAAGATTACCGATCCTCTAGTCTGCTAAGAAAGTGTAGCGGAGCTAAAGCCACATCATTTCTTCAATCCCTGACACCCACTCAGAGACATGAGTGATTGCACAAAGTGTGTGTAAACACGTGTTGACAGCCACTAAACTCATTTGGTCGAGTTTAGGTGATGGGACAAACCTGGCACAGCAGGAGGACGTCCACTCTCTGACCCTGTCATACTCAATAATAATACTTTATAATCATAAATATTTACTCATAATGAATAAATAACATAATTTTGCGTGAGACCAAAAGTTATTCTGTTTCCTGATAGTTAACATATTGTTTGGAGGTTATCAGTTCTCTGTTTATTTAGAGTAAAACAGAAAGTGAAATCAAGAGTCATGCTCTATGGAATATCCCACGCTCATTTCATTTCATTTTAAACTTCTTTGTCCCAGACTTTGTTGTTACATGTCAAAAGTGACTCATTTGCTCTGTGTTCTGTGACTAGACCCTGTGTGTTCCTTAGAAAGCAGTGACTGGGGTCATGGCCCTTAGATAACTGGAACCTGCAGTCCAGGCGAGAAAGCTACATAACGGACTCTAGCTACAAACGAATGATCTATTTGTAACAATTGTGTGACAGCCCCTTCCTTACATGCTCACTTACTGTATATAAGAAGTAGACACAGAGAGTTTTTTCTTGCTCTTTGCTGTGGAGACTGATCTCTGTATGCTTTGAGTCCATTTGCAAATGTCTTACAGAAAGACAGATCTTTGTGTTTTGCCTTTATTGATACAGATTTCCACCACATTTGTCTCAATAATTTATGAGATGGAAGAGCGTTGAAACCTTTCTGTGCCTTACCACTTCCCGAGGACTCCCTTTCTTCCCATCAAAGGATTGTTTTGTGGAGTTTTATTTGAATCAAGGGTGTCATTTGTTGTGAAGATTGTAAAGCCATCTGAGACACATTTGTGATTTTCGGCCATATAAATAAAATAGACTTTTGCTCATATTTATAACCTCAAGGTCCAAATCTGGCTTTAGAAAATTGCAGAACAGAGAGTCCTATAATAGTGTTTAAATTCCAATTGAATGATGTGGCAGCAGCCTGACCCTTCCCTGGTGATTTCAAGCATTAAACTGTCTACTGCCTCCATCTAGTGTCCATAGCAGTGTATTGCCATACTGGAATTGGAGGGAAATTCATGAATGAACGTGTAATTTTGTTTGCTTCTGGTTCTACTTCTTTTTACGGGTCTAATGGTATGGCAGTTTACAAAGCATGAAGGTAACATCACCATAAATATCTTATAGACAGGCTGGATTTATTGGATAATGGTGGTGTTGCTGCAGAAAATATCAGAATTCAGTCACAGTGATGTAACCTACCGTCTATCTTCACTGTTTGCTGTGCTTGAAGCAGTGAAACACAGACACAAAACACCCTCTTCCAACAGACAGAGCTGAGGGAGAATTTGTCCATGTGTTGGCATGACAGTGAGAACCTGTGACAGGCTGACAGACCAGCCTTTGAGTGAAGGCCCCAGCAGAAGGTGTGAATACAGTATATAATTGATCCTAAAAAAATCAAGTTAGTGTCTCTCTGACCCTGTTGGGCAAAACATCTCCACAATAGTTTTTATTCATGTTGGTGGAAAATGAGACATGCAGATTTAAATACGGTACCATATGGTATTATAATCGCACTCTCATTAAACTCTTCAAGCTGTTAACCTTTCAAAATGTTTTCAAGAAGCAGTTAAAGGACTGGCTGACAGAGCATGTTTATAGAGTAATTCATTTATCAGTTAACATGTTGCCTGATATGCAGAATATTTACATAAGTCTTTGTCTTGTGATCTGAGTAAAACACAAAGTGAACAATACATTCAAGGCTGGATTACCAAGCAGGAAACTGCCCCCGTGGCCCTAGGACCCCAAAAAGCCCATGTTCACAGCATGTCAATTGGTTTTGGTAATTGAATTAGTTGCACATTTGCAGGGTTGCCAACTCTCACGCTTCTGGCGTGTGACACACGCTTTCACGTTCTGTCTCACGCGCTCACACTGCCCAAACTAATCTCACGCCAAAACACCGCGACAGCAGCAGAGATGAGCAGGTGAACGGACGTACCCTTGGTTACGTAGTGTAACCCCCATTCTATGAGTATGGGCTCTTACTCTGTTTGGTCCGCGATATGTGCTCGATGCTTATCGCTGTGTTGATTGGACAGCTGTTCTGGCAGAAAACCCTGCGCGGAGCCCAGAAGGCGATCAAGCAAGCCAGTGAGTGAGTGAGTGTTCATGTTGGGCTGAGTGAGTGAAAGAGTATTCATGTATATATTTGGCTGAGTGAGTATGTGTGGTCATGTGTAGCTTTGTCTGCGTGTGTGTTCATGTATTGGCTATGGAGTAGGATAGGTTCCTGTGTTCTTTTGTTTCTTTTTGTTTATTTCTGGTTCTTGCTAGGCTACTTGTGAACATTCAATAAAAGGTAGTTCTGATATTGGAGTAGTTCTGACGGTGTTTGACTTTCATTAGTGAATGAACCTGTGTGCCCTTTAGTGTTTGTCTAATATTGTGAAATTGTGAATATTTCTCAGGGTGGAAGTGGCTTAGTCAGGCAATATCTTTAAATCTTACAACATAAGGTCCCGCTGCCGCCACATGTGTAAGGTGCATACTTTTTAAAACCCTGATGGTGAACTGAGTCCAAATATGTGCATATGAGAAAGTGCGCGTGATTAAGCCCATGGGCCATGGCATCAAAATCTCACTCCAGCCAGGTACTCAAAGTTGGCAACCCTGACATTTTTTTTACACCATTGAGGTATATTATCAGCTGTATTAGGCTATCAATGAATAGTTTGACATTTGGGGAAATATGCTTATTCGCTTTTTTTTTTGCTGAGAGTTAGATGAGGAGATGTCCCTCTCATGTCTGTGTGTGAAATATTAAGCTACAGCGACCAGCGGTTCGTAACATAATCCCCCTTTAAACCACAAGTTGTTGTTTTTACACTTCAGTTTGTGTACAGATCAAACACACGAGATATAACGTGTTAAGTAAGGTTTAGAGGTGATGGCAGGCGGATATTGTTCCAACAGAGCCAGACTAGCTGTTTTCCCTCTGTTTCCACCTGCTAAAGTAAGCTATGCTAAGCTAAGCTAAACTATCCGGCTGCTGGCTGTAGTTTAATATTTAACATACAGACATGAGAGTGGCATCAACCTCCTCATCTAGGCTGACTCTGGAGAGAAAGCCAATAAGCAGTGGCGGGCCAACAACACATTTATTCCATGGTCTCCTCAGATTAACCTGGCTCTGCTACCTTGGAATCTTAGACATAATTATCTCATATGAAAAGCAATTTATGAATAATTCTTAAATATGCATGACATATCCATTTTTAATGGCATAAATAGACTTACACATACAGTCCCTGTCGATGTAGGTTTATTCATATTTCGAAAACTGTCAAAATACACATTAAGACAAATAGAAAATATCTAAATGTGTCATTATGGGACATGTAGTACAGTAGTGGCAGATTTATCCTCCAGGCATAAGCGACTGAACCACCTGCAGCTGTGCATGTGCAGCTATACACACAGAGCAGCAGCCTGCGTGGTGTTTCCCTAAACTGTGTCGTCACCACCCAGTCACGACTAGTGCGCGTAACGTAAACGTGTAGATGCCATGATCATGTTCCTCCTCCTCCTCCTCATCTATCAGATACAGTAGGGTTTTCCCTTTACATGCAACGGCCATGCAATAAAAACAGAGTCCGGTCTACCAGCCCTATCACAGCCTGAAGTAGTTGTGCACGCCACCATGCAAGCGGAGGGCACCGGAGCAGCTGATACCGACGCTACTGTAAACAGTAGCAGCAGCGGCACCGCAGACGTCGACGACAGCGACGGGGCAGGGGAGAGGATGGAGAGGATGGTGCCAAGCGAGCAGCAGGACAAGACCAACAACCACCAGGAGCAGCAAACGTCCTTAACGCCGTCCGGAGTGCTCGGTGAGTGCCACAGAAAAACGGTAAAAAAAACCAAAACTGTATGTGTCCTGCGTGCGTAGGCTACAGTGGAGATCAGGACAAGCTGGGAATGTGTGTTTATTTGCACAAAAAAAAAAAAAAAAGGATGGAGATTAGGCTACTGTGCATAGGCAATATGGTGCAGTCACTGATGCTTGATACACTTCACCTCAGTGAATGACTCACAGGAGACTAAAGGGGTCAGTCGTCTGTGATTGGGTTTTGACTTCGGTGCGTCTGTCCTTTCCCCGCTACATAGTGCGCATTCCGATTCACACAGGCCCGGGAAGAGTCAGGCTTTTAGTGGTCCACAGGTGCATGCAGGAGTCGTATGCAGCGGAGGTGCATGTCCCGACGAGCTGTGCTACACTATACTTTGAAGAGATTGCGTTGCAGGCTCAGATGTCAGCTGTGTCCGTTTTGTCTCAGGTGCTGAAGACTTTACATGAGAAATGTGTCAGTGGCGAGTAAGCAAATGACTGGTGTTATGGTTATTTCTGGTACTGCATGATGAGCATTAAGCAGCACTGAAAATTAGATATTTTATAACCGTCCCTCCAGGAGCCCCTGTCCATCTCTGGGCCCCTTGAATTGTTGAGTTTTATGTCTCTGGCAAAGAGGAGAGACTAGTCATCTGGGTATGACCATATAACCTTTACAATCTTAGCCTGGACAATGTCACTGCGTTATTATTGCTTTGATTCCAGTGTTAACCTATTGGAGAAAATCTCTGTTTATATGGATCAGGACAGGTGATATAGGCTTCCAAAATATAAAAACGAACTTCAAAGGTTGACATAAATGAAACGATGTAAAATTGTCTTATACTGGACCATCATTTATCTGACTGCAAAGGTGAGTTTTTTCTGCATTTCTGTGTCATGTGCCAGCAGCGCCTCTGGCAGTAATCAATTACCATCTGAGAACATTATTATACTAGAAGTGTGAAATTTCACAGCCTGAAGTCATCTTGAAAGATTCGACTTTCATGCCCTCTGTTTCAACAATATTAGTGTGATTATGGGCTTTGCGATAGCAGTTTAGCTGAGCTCTAGAATATGAATGATGATTTTGATGATGACCACATCAGTCTGGCCTATAAGGCTATGACAGATTAGCACACCTTCCTTCAGCGGTAGTCAAACAGCTGTTAATGGAGTTGTCTGCAGTTGTTGAATAACTGACTGTCCATGGTGCATTTGATCATGAAGTGCTTGTGTTGAACTGGTGAACTGGACAGTGTAACCACCCACAGGTCTGAATGTGGTGGTCTGTCTGATATGACTTAATGGCCTACCCCCTATCCAGGCTGCCTACCTGCTTTTCCTCCATTGCATGCTGGGAAAGGCACCAGACTAACTACCCCAACCGCCAAATCTGTGACTGTGAAACAGATGTAGAAAAAATAAATGGATATTCTAAAGTAAATATTTGAATTGCTAATGAAAACTTATTTTGAGTACTAACTTTCTGAAACAGTTGTGGGCCTGCATGGTGTAGTCTGATGAACCCAGTGGGGTTCTGCCAACTATGAGACATGAAGTGAAGAGGAATGCACGAAGTTGGGTGATGTGGCCTAAAATTTGTAGTATAACAATAAATTATTTTCTTTTTTTTGAATACATCAGTGCATTTATTTCCTTTTTCATGTTGGATCACTGCTGATATTTTTGTTCTGTTAGTACAGTATGACCAGTTAAAGATGGCGGGCTTTTGGTTGATTGGTTGGTCGAACCTCTGGGTAGATGTCATTGGTCGTTGTAGCACTTGTCAAATTATAGACATTTATTGAAAGTTATGACATGAGTTAAATTAGGTCGGCAATATTCATAATATCTGTAATTCGATAAATGTAATTTATTACCAAGCTCAACTGAGTGATATATCAATATGTGTCCATATCTATATCTAAGCCTGTCTATGTCCAAGATCAGGATTTATTGTTATGTATATTTATGGCAAATTATATGTCAAGGTATATAGCCGGTGTTCTGAGGTCATTCTGGAAGAGGTCTGGCTTAGAAATAGCTTTGTATCATTACATTTGACAACAAGATTCTGTATCACGATTAATGATATTTCAAAAAAATCCAATGATGCGATTACAATGGTAGACGATAAACAATAACTATCAATTTATTGCCAGGCCCTGTTAGGAAGCTTCAGAGATGTTTAAACAGAACTGTTTCTACAAAAGGAAGAATAAAAAAGATGTATGCAGTTTACTCTAGTTCTTCAGTCATACATGGTAATGTTGCTCTGAATGGATAAATTGCTGCTACCTAGCCGAGAGACTTGCATGTCAGATATACAGTATCTGCATCTCTTGTGGCCTTAATGAGCAATGATGTCAGTGACAACCAGAGAGACAACCACTCAGAAGTACTCGCAACACACAGCACATGAAATGCAAAGAAAAGCAAGCATCCAGTGTCAGTGACTTGGCTTGGATTGCATCATTACGGCACACACTCGCACTTTAATCAGCAGAATTGCTCAGTGATTTATACACCTTATCATATTTCTAAAAACATCTCCTCAATCATCTGTGCTGCTCTTCTGCACGATAAAACGGGAACGTGATCCTCTTGCACTGTTTTCTGACATGTTTTATAGGTACAGTATATTTAAGTGTTTATGACAGTCACTGAGTTGGCATGCTGGTCTAAAACATAATACTATAACAGAGAGATGACAGCAGTACTGATGGCTCTCAATAAGAGGGATAAGATGTGCTGAAAGAAGGTGATGTGATAATTCAGTTACGCTGCTGAACGTGAAAATGCTGATCACAGACACGTCCGGAGAGAGTGTCACAGTGCGATTCAGTGAACAGTAAAGAGATCAGTCACTATGGGCTATGCATGAGACAGAGAGTGTGACTTGAGAGTGTGACTTTAGAGCGAGAATCAACATCTAAAAGAAGAAGAAGCAGCAAAAATGATGACGTCAGAGCTTAGGTGGGATACCACTGCTGAGAAGGCCTGTTGCTTTGCCTACATTTCATGGTTGTAGAGACGGACTGGAAAAGCTAGTTTGCTAGTGGCTATTTACACACCACCCAGTTTGCAGATAATCTATTTGTTCGCAGCTCATTGCATTTGCTCAAAGTCATGTGACCAATGCAGCACAGTCAGCCTTCACGCTGTCTGAACAATTGTTTTTGGACATTTCTCTCATTTTGTCACAGAGGAGAAAAATAGGAAAGAACAGAAAATATGGTGGAAAAAATAACAGCAGTGATGAGTGGCAGAGTGATACTAATGACTAACCTGTCATCTGTGTCCTTGATCACCCTGATGTGAAAATATCACCATCTGCCTGCCCTGCCCGCTTTCTCTCACACACACTCTGTCTAGCCCTCTTTCTCACTCACTTTAAACTGTATTAACCCCAATTTGACTCAGTATCACCTTCTCGCCCTGCTGCCCCTTTTTTCCTTTTAGATAAATTGTTTGGGAAACGCCTTCTGCAGGCCAGACACTACATTATGTCTCGGAAGTCCTGGCTGAAGATGGTGCCCACCGAAAACTGTGATATCCTGATGACGTTCCCAGGTACAGTAAGCTCCAGCCTGTCCTCCCTGTTCGTCCTGCGATGAATCCCTCACTGTAGAGAGAACAGTGCATTCTCATTAAATGTCTTTGGTGGTCAGCCAGCCACTCAGGACTTAAAATGGTCTCTGGGGACAATTAGATCTCATCCATTTACTGTACCTTTATCTACAGACCAGCCCTTTCTGCAGTATTTTCTAAGGAAGCTGCAGTAGTGGGAATAAAAATGTGAATTGGAAGCATTTCAAACTAGCTTTGCAAAAGGGGAATAGCAAAAGCAATAAGGCAAAAGCTAAAGGAAAAATAATTATTTGTCTTTATATATACACATTTATTTCCACATATATTGTCTTATTCTTTCCCAGATTTATTCTTTTTTATGGCACTCCTATGACTCCATATTTATCTTCAGGGGGTGTCTGCTCTTCCCCTTTGGGGACGCAGATACTATGTTTGGCATATATTATTATGACTTTTGAGACGTTCCTCTTGTTATAGAGATTAATGTTATATGTAATGTCATACATTTGATGTTAATTGAAACAAAGGGATAATTGATCATTCTGATTAATTGCAGTAAAAATGTAAGTAGTGCAAGCGTCAACAACACAGACTCCAGCCTTCAAAAACGGATTTTCTCCAACATTCAAATGCAAAACCAAACCATAATATCCACCGCAATGTGAGCACAAGGAACGCCTCTTGTTTAAATGGCTGTTAAAATAACATGAAATGGTATGTAAACAATCAGATGTCAAACATTTAGTTTCTTTTCCTTGTGGCTATTCTGAAAACAAATCTCTAAGGGTTTTTGCTTTGTGCCATTTTAATTGTCTATTAAACCAGTATACATGCAGCCTAAATGACAACTGACACTTCAACTAATTACAGTTCACGCCCTCTTATATTACAACTGACAATTCAACTGCTTTCAGTGCTTACATACAAACTGGCAACTACCTGCATGCCTTTACTAAAATTGAAAATGCTTTTAGCTCTTACAATTCAGCACACACTTCAAACCCTTTCAGTACTCAACTTTTTTAAGTGCTTTAACTTATACAGAAACTCCCACTCATCTCACATGCAAACAATTAACATTTTAAGACCGTTTAACTTGTTTACAGTGTTGTAACTGCAATTATCAGTGTAAGCAAGCATACTTAAACATAACCTTTTGTCTATTACTGTAAAACAGTATACATGTAGCCTAAATGACATACTATGTGTTTATAATAAATATTAACCAGTTACAAAACTAAAACTGAACAACATGCAATGTACAGTATATCAACAATCATAGCCTGAGCATGACATCTGAAAAAAGAGATGCTGTAAGACCACATTGTGAAGGACATAAAATGAAAATGTCACATTTTTAGTCAGGCCTGGAACTGTAATATTTTGACCTGCCTGCAAGGTTAAATACGGTGCTGCTGCCAGAATCTGACTAATCTGCCTGCGTTTAAAACCTCTATCTCGTCGACAAAAGTGGGGCAACGTTAGATAACCCTGAATTAAATTGTTTCACTGTAATTGGTAATCAATGCAAATGTGAATGATTAATAGTCGACCATAAAGTGGGACCTACGTTTGTAACGTGAAGTATTCCAGAATTTAAGTCTTTGTGCATGCTGGATGATCCAAAGTTTCAGTAATTTCCAATTTCATGTTCATTGTTTTTAATTTTAGGTATAAAATGGTCTCATTAGTGTAATAATAGAAAAGGTGCACAAAATAGCTTAATTGAGACACAATGTGCTGCATATAATTGGCTGAAACCACTGAAATCAGATTGGGTTATAACCCATCCTCTCAACCTATGGAAAAACTGTTTGTGATATATGTAGACAGGGATTTAATTGGAAATGACCTTTTACTGCCATGACCACAACTCTGCGCCTCGGCCCCTCTGTCGGGGTGGTAAAGGATGGGTTTGGTCCAGCCTCTTTATGCAGAAGCAAACTCAAATTAAAGTGAATCTAGACAAAGAAACTGTATGTATGTATTTTGATGCTCATATTCACTTATAATGAAAAATTCAGTTGCCTGTAATGCTATGCGATTTTGCTAATGCTATTTTGATAGCATGCTTAAAATGAAACAATCTTTTCTCCGTCCAGAAACAATAGATGACCACACTCTGCTGTGGCTCCTGAATCAGATTCGTGTTGGAATCCCACAAGTCAGCATTCAGGTTCGACAGCATAAACACACCCAGACACACGCCTTCTTCATCACGACAGCGTTTGAGAAGTAAGACTCCGAAACTCCCGCTATTGACTGTGTGCGTGCATGCATGTGTGGGCTGCTTCTGTCTTTGTTTGAACTGTTTTGAGCAAGAACATTTTGGCTTGTTCTTACTTTTCCAAGCGGCCGATGAGCGCTGGTACTCGATTTTAGTATTGAGGTTAGAATAATGGTTTTGAATATTTTTCCTATTGGTTATTGGTAACATTTACTTCATTTTACTTCATTTTATTTGAACCCCCTATTGAAGATTAAAGATATTACCCAAACTTACAGTTGTAAATCTCCATTAGATTTACACACATTTACATTTTTGCACCACAGCAGATAAAAGGCAATACAGAGAGTGTGTACATTTTTTTTGCTCGTTTTGTTTTTGTTATGGTCTGTATTTTTGAGCTCAAAAGAATAGTTCGAGTTTTTGGGAGATTTCCTTAATTCGATTTCTTGTCAGGAGTTACATGAGAAAATTGACACCACTCTCATATCTGTGCATTAACCGTGAAGTAAGAGCCAGGAGTCGATTAGCTTAGCTTAGCATAAAGACTGGAAGCAGGGGAGAAAAGCTAGCTTGGCTCTGTCCAAAGATAAAAAAACCCAGCACCATCTACCAGCACCTCTAAATGTCACTAATTAACAGGTGAATCTCGTTTGTTTAGTACATGCAACAACCAAAGGGAAAAACAACATGTTGTGGTCTTACAGGTGGTTATGTGTATATCTCCCAAAATGTGGAACTATTTCTTTAAGCACATGTCAGCAAATCCAGAATTTAGAAACCAGTTGTCACCCAGTTGCAGCCAGTGTGTTCTACAGTTTGTCCTGTGCTTACCCTGAATGCACTTAATCCATGAAACATCTGCGGTCCAGCCTCTACACAGTGTTTGTGCTCCATCAGGTTTGATCCTGCTGTTCATTTACCCTCTCTCCTCACCCTCAGCTTACTGCGGGGAGCAGAGCAGATGGGCATGCACAAGGCCGTCAAACCGCAGTTTGGCGGCGGGATGCGACGCTTTTCCTGTGAGGAAGACAACATCTATGAGAACATAGAGAGCGAGCTCTGCTTTTTTACGTCACAGGTTGGAAGTCAAAACTGTGGGCCACGTGAACCATATGTCAAGGTTGCTGTTAATGATATGCATATTGTTACTTGCTACTTACTGGGTGGGTTATTAAAGATTATTTTAGTCTGTCTGTCATTTGAGGAATTAAAATGATAATTATTATGAGTTATCATATTTCTTTCTCCCCATAACGGTTTTCAGGAGCGTCAGAGCATTATAAAGTATTGGCTGGACAATCTGCGAGCCAAACAGGGGGAGGTGCTTCACAACATTCACTTCCTGGAGGGACAGCCAATCAGTATGCTCTCATTTATTATGATTGGACTTTTTATATGCTGTTCTATATACCTTTTTTTTTCTTTTTCTCTTCCATATCTAAATAGCATCAGTACTTGTGCAGTGTGCAAAGTTCCATTTGAATAATTTTAAATAATGTAGGCCTACAGTAAACATTACACTTACCTTTTTCTTTTATCCAGAATAAATCAGTGTAATTGTTCAAATGCTGGATCTTGGGGGAAAGTGCATCACTCAGTGTCCAAATGTCGCCTTGGATACCATGTGTAAGTTTCATGATGTGTCCTCTTCAGTTCCAGAGCTGGTAGCTCGGGGGGTGATCCATCAAATGTTTCCTCTCCATGAGCAGAGGATCCTCAACCAGTTGATGACATCCTGGGTCCAGGCTGTGTGTGAAAGGCAGCCCCTGGGTAGGAAATATCCAAATTTTATTTTGAAGAAAATTTGCAGGCCTGACTGTTAATACCAAGTCACATTCATTTATACTCTGAAATGGTGTGTCTTCTCAAAGTCTCAATATTAGCTGTTCACTTTGTAGATGATATCTGTGACTACTTTGGAGTGAAGATCGGCATGTATTTTGCCTGGCTGGGTTTCTACACTAACTCCATGCTTTACCCTGCTGTCATCGGCTTTCTGCTCTGGATACTCGCAGAGGCTGACCAGGTACTTGAAACCTTTTCTATAACAAGATTTGTTATACAAGATCTGTCTTTTCAAGCACTTGGAATATTACCGAACATCACCCTTTAACTGTCACAATAAATGTGTACTGCTGATTTGTAATCTAGTTTTTTTCTAGACATATTATTTTTATGCCAGGAATGTCAGGCTCTTACTGAGATTTTGATGTCTTATTTGGCTGTCTGTCCTTATACATTTTATATGATTTCCTTTGCATGTTGTGTAAAGATAGGACGAGAAGTTTACAACAAGTTGACGCAGCACACAGTAGGCTACCTACACAAAATAAATTCCTTAATGGCACTGACTTTGGCAGCTGATAAGCGCATGGCATAATCATACTTTCAAAGGTTATATACCCTATCTTTTGATTCTCTCATGCTCGCTCACAGACCAGTCAGGATATCTGCTGTGTGGTTTTTGCCATCTTCAATGTTGTGTGGGCGACGTTGTTTCTGGAGCGCTGGAAGAGGCGAGAGGCGGAGCTGGCCTATAGGTGGGGCACCCTGGACACCCCCGCCGAGTCCCTGGAGGAGCCCAGGCCACAGTTCAGGGTGAGGATTGTTACTGAAGTCTGAGCATGCATGGATGAAAAAGCAGTGTTGTTTTGATGTGGGTATACAAAAGGTTTGATTCACTGAGCAGCATTCGCAGCATCCACAGCCGTTAATAGACCTCTAGACTTCTCAAAAAGTTCATCAACAGCCACATTACGAACAGTAAATTCTGTTATATCAATGTGCCAGTTCCACTATCCTCAGGTAAAGTTGCAGCGTCTGCTTCAGTGGTTTATCAGCGATCACTTGCGTAACTCTGCAGCACTGACACGCAATACCAGGAAATGTGATCATTTTGTTTTGAGGAGTGCGTTTTCAGACGCCACGTGCTCTCAGAGAGGGGGGGGGCAGCCTCTCTCCTGCCCCCATCCCAGCTCCCGTGGTATGAATAGAATGAATAGAGCACGTGGAGGAGGGGATATGGGTGACCCGTTTGAAAAGGCATGTGGGAAAGGTTTGAACATGCCCGGCTAGCTCAGTCGGTAGAGCATGAGACTCTTAATCTCAGGGTCGTGGGTTCGAGCCCCACGTTGGGCGTCAATGTTTTTGGGGAGGCACTTGTGGCACCACCATGGTTACACTAAAAATACGACATAATGATACATAATGTACATGTATATACATATATATATGTATACATACATACGTATAAAGAGGTCCACCTTTATCGCTGATGTAGGAATGGTGTTTTTTGTACAGACATTCCGAAGCAGTTCATAATAGAAAACAGTAAAAGCACCACAAAATATAAATAGGTATTTCATTTGTAATCTCTCTATTACCTTATTAATAACCTGGCATACAACAGCAAAAACATTGGGAATGCAAGCAAGCAGTTACTATACAGCACATTTTGCGCAAACATTTCCGATCCATTTTCCAGTTAAGTTGATCGTAATCATGAAAAAAAGTATCTAATACTCTCCCTGGCTGTTTTCTCTTCCTCTGCTGTCTTTGCAGGGGGTGAAGCGCTGCAGTCCCATAACGGGCTGTGAGGAGTTCTACTACCCTCCGTGGAAGAGGGCTCTGTTCAGATGGCTGGTCAGCCTGCCCATCTGCCTCCTCTGTCTCTGTTTTGTCTTCCTCGCTATGCTCCTCTGCCTGGAACTGCAGGTTCGAATAGATAACACAGCATGCAAGTTCAAAGAAAAGAAATGGAGCTGACATAGTCTGGGGCTGATAAATGGAGTGAATTTGTATAAATGTATTTCTTGTGAGGAGTTTAAACCCACCCTTACTGGAAACGTCATTAATAACACAACAGTTAAACAATAGCAAGACAGATTACAGTTTATTATATGCCAGAAAAACTTAAGATCCATAACTATAGTTTAGTCTGAACATTATACCATTTTCACAAACAGGTTAAACAAAGCACATTCAAATATACCTCTTGCCAGTTCATGTTCATTTAATAGCATTTTAAAAATAGCTGTGGGATTTGAGAGATTAGGTATAAATGAATAGGACTTGTTAATGATTTATCATGCTTCTAATGCACCTTGCAGGAAGTGGTGATGGAGATTCAGGAGCTACCTGGTATCACAAGATTCATTCCTAAGATACTTCTGGCCCTTACTGTGACCGTATGTGATGAAGTCTACAAGAAGATTGCCTACTGGCTTAATGACATGGGTAAGAGACACAACATGAACTCTCTGGGCACAATAGTGAATTATTATCTCTGTGACATATAATAGAGGAATAACTTACATATAAATTTGATTTAAATGGAATGTCTTTGTCCATGATTGTAATTTAGGGTAGGCACCCTCTTAGTATTTATGAGTATATTTTTATGTTACCTGAGTACTGATGTAGAAAGCTTTAAGCTATGAGTTTCCTGTCCTTTTCATTCTCTATATTGATCTATGAGGCAGTTGAAGGTAAAACCTTTTTTACGGTCATTCAGCTGCACATTGACAAATGCTTCCCGTACATTTATTTCTTCATCCAGAGAACTACAGACTTCAGAGTGCCTATGAGAATAATCTCATCATCAAGATGGTTTTTGTAAGTCATCCTTTTCTGTTGGGGGTAGATTAGAGACAATTCATCTCGATTGAGTGAGGGTTTGACTTCCTGTAATGTTCCCTTCCTATGGTTGTTTTACAGTTTGAATTCATCAATTCTTACCTTAGCCTTTTCTACATCGGATTCTACCTCAAGGACATGGAGCGACTTAAGGAGGTAACAACAACTGTTGGCTATATCACAAACAATAAGACAAAATATTGGTCTTAAAGTGATAACGTGTATCTTTTACTGAAAAGCGTCGCAATTGGCTGTTTGCTAAGCCCCCCCTTAGTTACAGTTGCTATGTCTGCCTGTCAAGCTTTTCATTCTCACATGGCACATATGTGGTTTACAATGATAATGGTGATAATTTACCAATTTTAAAACAATGGTTCCTTCGTATCAGACAGCCGTACACAAAAGCAGGCGTCTCATTTCTAGCCGTTCTAACCGTCAGTTTTCATACGTTCAGCACACAGTAACGGATGTTGTCCTTTTCCTCACAGATGCTAGCCACTCTACTGATCTTCCGCCAGTTCCTACAGAACATCAAAGAGGTCCTCCAGCCTTATCTCTATGAGCAAAACAAGCTGGGTGTCTTCACCCTTAAGGTACTGTGGGAGCTACTCCAAGCCATCATACTCAAGTACAGCCGCCTGGCTCTGGGAAAGGCCCAAGCCTCAATGACAGCCTATTCCTTCCTGGGTCCCAGAGGGATCCCTGTCAGTCACACTGCTAATGGTAACCCAGAGCCAAGGAGAAGAGGGGATCTGAAAGCCGGATTCAGGCTGACGGAGGAAGAGTGGGACATGAATGACAGCAATTTGAAGCAGCGTAAAGTCAGCTTCACCGAGAAGGTCGACTACCAGGATGTCACGACAGAAACGCAGACGGTGTACGACAGCTTCCTTGAGGACAGTCCCACGCTAATGGAGGAAGGGATGGATCCGTCCATTTTTGACAGTTGTGATGAGGACAGTGATTGTGAATCGTTGGCTCAAGTATGTGGTCTGTTTGTTATTATGACTTATCACCTATTTTAGCTTTGTGGTTTGGGCTTCTTTCTCTACTCTGACCAAAATTGTCCTACCATTTCCACTTAGAAACAGATAATTCCAACTCTTTCCAATACAGTTTAATGTAGTTTTATGAATTAAGTCATATCATGTCTGTGGAGATTGATCTCATTCATCCATATAGTGAAACTGACTATCCACTCTAAAGCTATAGAATTTAAGATGTCTTAGTAGTCACTGGAGGAAGTATTGTAGTCTAATGTTTACCTTAGCAGGAGACCAAGGAGAATGCCACTGTGTGCTCTCCAAAGGAATCTGACTCTCTCTGTCAGAGAAGAAAGAACGTAGGTGAGGGGAAAGAGAATAAGAAGTCATGGATTGATCCACCAGAAGAACCCAAAACTGTGACTCTGACCCAGGCTGAGATTGAGAGCTGTATGCAGACATACGAGGTGGGACTCTTGATATGGGGCAAAGAAATGCTCATATGACTTTTTACAAGCTATCTTGCATCATACAAAATCATCTATATCCAATTTCACAGCATGAAAGTTAAAATTCTAATATTGTTTCATGACGTTCGACCCCATCAGGACACGCTTCAGGACTACCAGGAAATGTTCATTCAGTTTGGCTACGTGGTGCTCTTCTCCTCTGCGTTTCCCCTGGCTGCCATGTGTGCTCTTATCAACAACATCATCGAGATCCGCAGCGACGCCCTGAAGCTCTGCACTGGCCTGCAGAGACCCTTTGGACAGAGGGTGGAGAACATTGGACAATGGCAGGTCAGTGTGTTTTTGTTTTGGAAAATGTCAGAAAAGCCTTCCAGACTACATCGTACACAGTGGGGGCATCTGATCAGATCAGCCTGTACATTTCTCTCTCACTCTCGCTCTCTTTCTCTCAACATCAGACTGCAATGGAGGCTATGGGCTTGATAGCCATTATAGTTAACTGTTACCTGATTGGTCAGTGTGGGCAGCTCCAGCGTCTGTTCCCCTGGTTGAGTCCTGAGATGACCATCATCTCCATCGTCTTACTGGAGGTATGCACTGTTCTGTGTACAGTAAATTCAGGTTTGTCCATCAAGAGTTGAATAGTTTTACTCCTTAAGGGACACTCTCTTAATATTACAGAAGAAGTACAAATGTGCATGGCCTGCTATTTTTTGTTGTGACTTTGTAAAACCTTCAAAATCAAATTTTTTTAATTTTAAATTTCATTAATGAACACAAAACCTCACAAGAGTTTTTGGTATGTGTATGAGACGTGCTGTTTGGTCTGTAGAAAAATGACATAAATACAGAACAGGAAACAGAATGTGATTGTGCCTTGATGTAACTGTGCGTTGAGCCTGTTCCTTTGTGGTCTCGGTGGTTTACAGCACTTTGCAATCCTCCTAAAGTACATCATCCATGTTGCCATCCCTGATATCCCTGGCTGGGTAGCAGAAGAGATGGCCAAGCTAGAGTACCGACGAAGGGAAGCTTTCAAGGTATAGTTGTATCATAGCTTGAAAGACCTTCGGCCAACATAAGGCTTGCTGCTGGCTGCACTGTGTGCAATTTATATCGTATTTCTATATACGTATCCCTTTGTGTCCCTTGGTCTCTTGGTGTGCAGCCCTTTCTGACTGTCCATAAGAAATAACTGTATGTGTTTGACTATGTTTGTCTGTATAGTGTTGTATCACATCAGTGGCATGTCAAAAGATAGAAAAGCACAACTATGAGCAAAAGTCAGCATATTTAGTGTAAACAAGTCCCAAACAACTTTTTTTGTGTGAACTAACAACTGAACTAACTTCTTCAACAGTGAAATTGCAAAATGAGGGAGGGCACACAGGCTCAGCAACTCTCACTAAACACTCTGATGTGAAGAAAGTTTAATCTGCTAGTTCCCTTCCATAGCTTCTCCTCTCTCTCCTCTTCTGTGTCTTCATTTTAACACGCCCCTCCCCCCATTTAGAAGCATGAGCAGCAGGCCCAGCAGCACTTCCAACAGCAGCTCAGACGCCGACGTGAAGAGGGGGAGCTTCAGCGTCAGGCTGAGCTGCAGGCCGAGGCCCGCCAGGAGAGCGACTACCACAAGGTGGACACCCAGCACCAGCACCACCATGACAAAGCACCGGGTGGCAAGCCAGGGGACAAGCCTAAAAGACCCAGCTCCCTGCTGGGAAACAACAATGTGATGAAGCTAAAGCAGATCATCCCTCTCCAGGGGAAGTTTTCCTCCGGCACCTCACGCTCACCAGCCCAGTCCCCAACAGGAGGTGAGGCAAAGCTCCCGGGATTTCTGAAGTTCCTGAAGTCGCCTGAAGTGAAGAAAGAGCCAGCAGTGGCAGTTGGAGCAACTCCAGGGTCAACGGTGAGCTCCGCAGTTCCCTCTAGTGGAGGCCAGGAGAGGTCACAGTCCCCCAACAGGACATTCAGTCCTGGGAAGCTGTTCAGTTTCAGCAAATCCGAGGGGACTGTGGTGTGTGTGAATGGGACACAACCAGCGACCCAGCCTGCTAACGCTCAGTCCAACAGGGCTGACTTAAACACCTCCCTGGAGGAATTACCCTCTAATGAGTCAGATAAAGGAGAATCAAGACAATTGACTGATCTAGAAAACTCTGGCTCAAAGAGTTAATAAATGTTCAACCGTACCAGTGTAATATTATGACTGAGGAGCAATGTACACATGTTCAGGCAACATTCAGAGACAACGACACACCTGTACTGTAGGAGAACACATTAGTCACAAGGACCACATGTAAGGTCAGCAAGTGTTAGACTTTCACTCTTGAGGCAACTTACTTCACACGAAGTATTATACTGTATCTATTAACACTTGATTATCTAGCTTCCATGTAAAATATGTACAGTAAGTGTAACTTGAATGGGGCTTGAATAACCTTTACTTAAGGTTAAAATACTGCATGACTGCCTCGTTTCCAACAGCACCAGAACAGATTACGTTGATGTGAAGGATGTTTTTTCAAAAAACAGGACCTGATCATCAATGAGCCCTTCTGTCAAAGGACGTAAACAGCAGCTTCTCATTCCAGGTTAGTTTCTCATCCTGATGCCTGTATTGAATGCATGTTGCGTCATGTGCATGCATTACATGTCCATCATATCTTTTCAGTTGTGAAGCACTTTTGAAGCCATCGTATTCTTCCGCAATAGGTCAGATTATATTCACTGTGACCATAAAAAAATATTCTATTTTTCTTAACTTTGATTTTCTATGAATTATTTTACTACATAAATTAGTGAATGTACTTCTATAATGCAAATAAATCTCACTTGAATTAACATCCATCAAGAGATGAAGCATTGGCTGATTTTGTAAATAACAGTAAATAAATATCACTTAGATGGTAGACGATGTTGGATCGAAATAGGAAATGTATGTAAACTCAAATTTTAAGGAAAATTATAAGACTTACATTTAGAACAGAACATAAAACACTTTGTATAAACACACACCTATGAAGGACATCTCTGCCAGAAGATAATGTCCAATTAAATGTCATACTTTTGGCCAATACACAACTACGCTATTTAGACAAAGACCTACAATAGTTGCTATAGGAAGGAAGGATTTTCTTCAGTTCCACCCAAAAAATGTTGCTGTTTACTATGAGTCACAGCCTTTACTGTATGTCACAGTGTAATCTATACAAAGAACGAGATCTGGAATTGACAACAATACATTTATACAATAAACTCAAAGTATTTAACACATTCCAAATGTAATCAGGTGATGGAATACAAACAATATGACAAAAGTAGAATTAGCACACTTCTATGAAGAGCCGGGGGGGAAAAAAAACACTGCATGTCTCTGATTTGAAGTCATACTTGGGAAACTTAGTGTGTATTCTACTTGTTTTGACTTGCATAAGAAAGCATATACTGCGTAACCTTTGAAAACAGCATCTGTAACAAAAGTAAAAATGTACACTAATGGACTCAACTGTCAGTCATGCCAAACATTATTGTTTATAGATGCACAAGAAGTGCACAGCAAATTAGGTAAAATACTTTTGTTTGTTGTAACCAAACTCTGGCTTGAATCCCTCCAGCTTAAAAGAACACATTGGCTACACAAAATGAAATAACAATATGGCTGGCTTAGGGAAGAAAAAAAAAATCAGTGAGTTGTTGTCTTGTTACCTGATAAAACAATCACAATATACATACTGTACAAATATACACCTGTGGAGCCATATGATGAGCTTCACTGACTTTATGAGCAGCAAACAGACTGTTTATTTTGCCCTGCTGTCAAAAGCTTGTAGATCCAAACACACGTTCCCCTCAATACGAGTCAAATGATCAACCTATTTAAGCAAATGTGAATGGCACATTTATAAGAAGGATTGACAGCAGTCCTTACAAGTAACCTACACATCAGTACAGCTGAATACCTGTAGTCGTCACCTATTCCATAAAATACTGTGGTAACCTTGCAATTACAAAGATACAAGCACTGCTTATAAAGTGGTGATCTCAAACTACTGAGCATCAAACTTAGAATATGGCTACAAAATCTGCAGGTCGCACTGTACAAAAAGAGTGCATTCTCTAGCACGACTGTATTGGCTGTATTGTATTATTGAAAAGACACGCTAATAGCCATTCAACTCAACAGTGGTTCAGTTCTTCACCTGACACAACAATGTAAACCAAGGGGGCACTCTAGTGAAAACACACTCGCTTCCATTTAAGGCAATAAATCTTTCTTCATCAGGAGAAAACATAAGAACAATTCTTTCAGCACTCGTCTTTATCCGCAACGGCCCATAACAAACCCTAAATGGATGATTAAATCTAATGCACAATGCAGTTATATTTTCTGTTACTGTAACGACAATAATCACATAAAGGATGAGCTCAAATAAAATGCTTAGGAACACTGTCATTACATAATTCAAAACTAAAAATTCCTAATGGAGTGGCAGCCACAAAAGATGGCATGCCACTTATATAGACTTAACTTAAAATGTGCATATCTCAGAGATGGTATGAATAACTACAGCTGTGAACAGCAGCAGAGGAGCAATGACTTTACTCTCTGCATATTTAAAAGGAAACTGTGTGTAAGTGAAGGAAAACCAGAGGGGTTGAAGAATAAGGAGGTAGATTTATGTTATTTTCAAACTACAAAAACTGAAATCTGAGGCAGAGGTGTCTTGGAAGTAAAGAAAATTCTTGGTGAAAGTAGTACTGAGGAACAACGTTTTTGGTGAAGGAGGAGATCTGAAGTCAAATGCAAACATTAAGACCAATGTTTCTTGGGATTAATGTCATGCCTGGTATCAACCCTTGTGTGCTTCAGTGTCAAGGCCTGGGTTTGCAAACATATATCCTGCATCTGTGTGTGCATTTTGTTTGTGTAGGTCAGTCTCTGCTGGGTGTGCATCAACAGCACAGCAATCTATGAATCCTCATTCAGCTCCCGACTGTCTGTTCTAGCAATTTTCCGTGGAGGCGCTGCGTTCTCCCCATCTGTGTGTTCCTGCTCTCGCTTTTTTGCTGCATTCTGATAAGAAAGAAATAAACACATTTAACAAACCACGAACCACAAAACAAAGGAGGATATGTGCGGTCATAAATAATACAAGTACCAACACCTTTCGCCTCATTAGCTATCTTTAAAACCTTTACCTTTTTGTCCCACTGTTGATGAAGATATCGCAGTAGGATGTTTGTCTTCTCTGTGACTATGACTGAGGAGAGACAACACAGACACTGATTAGATCATGACAGACACAAAGTTAAAAAGGTGCAGAAAGTAAGAATGCAGTTGAAATCAGCTGTTCCCATAGAGAGTATTAACTTAATAAACAGGTTGAGTGATAGCTGCACTGTAATTCAGGATCTGAAGGCGCTTTCCTCAAATGAAAGCCTAAAACTGAGACCATTACTAAGCAAAAAATACTCTTGGGGTATACTCTTATCCTCAGACATAACTACATTTTGTCACTTTTGATAGAAAATGAGCTGTGGTTCGCCCTACCCTGTAAACATTTTCAAAAGTCAATGCACTTACTCTGCTCTGATGGATATTCCCGGGTTGGAAGATACACAGATGGTCGACGGTTCTAAAACAATATTGAGAACCATGTTGGTCTATAAATTGGCTCGAATTACCTCAAAAAGCATAACCTGACACAATTTGTTTTATTGTAAGATTTAAATTACACCATGAACTGACAACATGATTTGATATGTTATAATAAGATGACTTACTGATGCTTTACATACAGAGTCTGCATGGAACTTGCTGAAGTTATTTTTGTTGTAGACAGGTAGTCCCTTCAGGAAATCTCCCTGTAAACAGATCAGAAAAATATGAACAAAAACACTTCGCCGTACCAACAGTTGCAACGAACGGAAAGTCCCGGGTGGTAAGGCCAACTACCACAGCCACCAATGGGTGGCAGCGAGCAACCCCCGAGCTCTTACATTTAACTAACCTAGATAACGTGGCGGTAATGTGGTATTAAGTGACAGAAAGTATTTAATACACTACGTTCTATTTGCCACCAACTATTTAAGATAACACATATACCTAAACGATTAAGCAAATAACTAGCTGTGAACATACCTTCTCCATTTCTGTCCGAGTAACGCTCTTCGTCCGTTGACTAGCTAGCTAAGCACTGTGAGAGTGAAACCGAGCAGATGCTACTGTTTTAGCTACCTAGCCACTAAGCCGTCTTTGTCGTAGCCAAGATACCGGTTTGTTTACTCGTTCGACAGCTTCTTACGACTGCTATGAAACATAAACTACGTATGACTTTGATATGATCACATCACGCCACTTCAATTTCAGTATCAGTTGGAAACTTCCACTCGTGTAAAGGCAATAACACAAAAACTGAAATCGGACGTTCTTAGGAAGCTAACTCGCTACTAGTTCACAACTCCATTTTTGTTGTTCGTCTGTTCAGGGGCGGTTACCTTCCAACAGTCAACGTACCTCATTGGTTGAACAGTGGTAGATGCGTCAAGAGAGACAAAAAGCAATGTGCTGATTGGCTAGAAAGGAATTATGTAACAGACCAATCTCCCAATACAAGGGGGGTTGTGGCATGAGGCTCAGATGAAAACAACACAAGTGCTTTCCACAGTATGAATTCATGTCTCTCTCAACTGCTGTTGCTGCTCGCAGTTATGAGTTGAGCGGATGAGTGAGGGACGGCAAAAATACCTTTTATTAAAGAACAACAACAAAGCAATCCTTACTCTTAGAACACTGAATTATTGACATTAAAACTATGACGAATTGTAATAAGTAATTACTAATCAGGTTGTTCATTAAAGTATATTTTATCTTTATGCCGTTTTATCTATGTTATTATTAACATAAGTGTTTATATACAATGCAGAAATTAGCAGTTAATACTTTAAAATCAGTTCATACCAAAAACTCATACTAATACTCAAAAACCTTTAAACTCATACCAAACATGCTTCTGTAAAACATATGGGCTAAATCTGTTGTCTGACTGTATATTATTCTATTACTAGCAAACCCTTCCAAAAGTGGAAAATACTGTGAAAGTGAGAATCCAAGAGAATGCTACTTATGTAAATATTTTCATAACTAATGTGTGTGCTATTCTGGGATATGACATTATCAATTAATGTCTCCATTTTCTCTTCTTGTCTGATTTTTATTTGTCACAACTTCTAATTTTCAACAATTTCTTGGTTTGTAAATTGATAAGGCCGCTAATGACATTCTGGCTTACCCTGCCTGATGTAACACAGGGCCACAAGGACCCCCTGCTGCCTTCAGTTGAATAAACCTACAACTCATAAATAGTAGACGGCAGCCTACTAAGGTCAAAACTTTGTCTCTTGAGGCACACACAAACCATCTTTGGGAAGCACTGATTGTTTTGGGGTTTTTTTAAATCACAAATGCAAATACATGTAAATTCTGCAGGGACTGTTTTTATTTCCAAGTTAACCAGAATTGGCATTTTCATTTGATAACAACTAAGATGACACTGATTTTTAAAAACACATTTTGTCTTTGAACCAAATAATTTGACACAGGCAAAAAAATCCATAAATCTGCTAACATTTAAAGATTATGATCAAAACTTTGTGAATGACAAAGTGGTTGAAACTACCAGGCTTCTTTTTACCCAAGGCAAATGCAACTTGTTTGTGAAAGGCCAGTTTTCATTCCCCCCCATTGTTAATGCAGGGGGAATGCCAAACCCAATACACAAGATCTTTGCTGAGCACCACCAGCATTTCAGAACCAATGTCTGTTTCCGCAGGTTTTCCCAAAAGGAACCTTCAGTGTGAGAGTGATTTCCGTCCCTTGAACATGCGCCGTAGAATCACGCAGATGCCGCCTTGTGAGCTGATCCTCTTGATCCAGCCGTGGGTCCTTTTGCGTTTGATGTTCTTGGGCTGATACTCTGTTCCTCTTTTCCGTGTCCGTACCTGCTGGTATTGCCACGGAAGCTGCTGAAACACTCCTGAACCCTCAGCTTGTGAAGAAAGAGGCCCACATCTGGAAATCTGAGGTCCTGCAGCTGCCCTGGGCACGATCCAGTTGCTGAATAATCTAAGGTGAGAGGTGCCAGTTACTGCAAGGTTCCCTGCAGCGATGCTGTTGAAAGAGCACAGATTAAAAATGTTATAAACAAATGTTACTCTCTCAACATTCTGCCCAGATAACACTGTGATTATACTCAAGTTGTAATACATTTATGTGACTGATAATTATGTGTGTAGTCTCATGTATGCATGCCATGCCTTGGTTTCCACTATCAACGCAATAATGACATTTATTTAAAGAATGAAAACACATTTTAACTGCTACTTAAAATCACACCAACCTGTGATTCCCACTCATTCAATATTTATAATCAAATGAGATGTTACGAGTATACACGACATGCTGTGTAGTCCTTCATAAATACCGAAAAAACCTAAACATACACACAAATTTGAGGTACATTTAAAAACACAAAGTTTAGAAGTGCAAATGTATACAGAAGGTGATTAAATGGTTATTCACGTGTAGAACTGAGCATCACGAAACATGAGTCACAAGACAGTGTGTAACTGGCTTTATTGTAAAGATGTAAATCAATACCAAAGTACAGCATTTGTTGATATGAACTTTAGTTTGATTAGCTATCCTTACGCTATAGTTAGCCATCACCTAACTAAATATATTTTCCAATCAGTAGGTAGCTAGCTCCCTGCATGATTAACTAGCCAAGCTGCTAACGTACTGTTAAGCTAGCTTGCCAATGTTAGCATCGTAAACAAACACCACTTGCTTTTCCGTTTGTCTAGCATGAAAATACGTGAACTCTGTTACCTGGTGAAATGGGTTATTCCACGCAGTCGGGAAAAAGACGACGGCATAACGTTCATGTTTAGATATTTGTACAGTTGAAACAGGGATGAGAACAGTGAATGTCACAGGTCTGCCAGCCCCCTGCGTATATAAAGCAAAGGGATTGGCTCAGACTCTTCAGCCAATTGAAACGCTCGTTGCTGGAGTAGATTAACTTTAGTGCCCTGAGTAGCGCTTTTCAGGTTAAACTCAAGCAGTTGCAGGTGCCTCTTACCCCATGTAGCTTATCTATGTAGTTTACCGACCGACACCACCATGTTTCACCAATAAAACGGTTTATTGCCAAGGATAATGGCTCCAACTGTAAGGGACAAAGTTTGCGGTTAATGTCTGCCAGACGGGAGATACTTAACACGGTAAGCAGTGGGATTTGTATGCATCCTGTGAGAAAATTCTGCCTGAGAATTTATAATCAGGGTATTAAGTATGAAATAATTAACAGTTTTTCCTCAGTTGATTAAGCACATTTTTGAAACACAATTCTCTTTTTTTTTAGCTTGGTATTCTCATATATTACTGTAAGAGCAGTCATCACAAGTCAGTGCTGCACAACACCTCACTTAACCTTCAATGGGTGTCACTCACATAATGTCAAAGTCAAATAAGTGTAGGCTATTAATCAGTGCACCACTACTACCAAAATCTCAAAATCCTCTCAACAGTCAAAAGGCTAAATGGTTGTGTCAATATGTAGGAGCCCACTATACTTTTCTTTATACGTTTCTTTATTTAATTTCTCATTTAGACTTAGATTCAATCGCCCAATACGCTTATGTCAGTTATTCGTTTAAGCCTGCTGATTATCCATCATGTCATACAAACACAACGTAGCCTTTTTCACAGGTTTTTCCAGTAAATACCTTTCCATTATGTACCATTTACAGCTGAACCTCACAGTAACAGTAATGTAAACTAGAACCAAATTAAAGCTTTAATTGTATTATATAGGCTACATTACAGCAAATGTCGAACAAATTAAAGCAATTTGGGACTGAAAAAATAAATTAAGAACAACCTCAGTGGCCATTCAAACACTCCTGTGTATCATAGCATGCCATCTACCTCACATCTGGTCAGCCCTTGTACTGTAATAATACACTGTGGGAAAACCCTTTTGCATGGCGACACCATCCCCTTCTTGCCTCTGCCGGGATGTCCTCACACATGTTGGAAAGGTAACGTTTGGATACATTAATTTTAATGTGAGGATTTACACAATGGGCACGTTGATAAAATGAAATTAGCACGGGCAGCACTGGGTAGATTGCAGGTATTACAAATACATTTTAATTCGATATGACAATAATGAGATTGTATATGAGAGGATGAGGCTTGAGAAAATGTAGTGTTTTGGGAATAATGATTGTCTTTCCAGGGTTCTGTCAAAACAACTGAGAAAAACTTTAACTTCTCGTCTAGTTACACAATTATGGAAGTTAGTTAATACAATAGTTGCTCTTTTAGAGCTGTTTGGTCTCAATAAGAAAAATTCCCTTTCTTACAATGTAGTTTGTGCGCTGATGTGGAGGGGCAAAATTCCCTAAAGACTATCTGGCATGTTAATTGGTCTAATTGATTTTTGAACCATTATATGCACTAATGCGTGCCATACATACACATAAAGCAGTGATTGTTATTTACACCGGCTGCCAAACAATAACAGAAAGTACACAGTTGTTGGCTCACAGGCTCTCGGCCCCATAAACCTCACAGCTGGCTATCCCGTGACAGGCACCGGACTGTCCCAGTAGTACCAATTTGTTGATGTGACTTCAAGGGCAACAGAGGGAGGCAGAACACCTTAATCTAATTGGTTAAAACTTAAAGGTCATTTCTCCCTTCATTGATGCAGCAATTGTGATAACACGTTTTCAGGTGTCAGTTTATGATGATGGGCGAATTAAGGATGATTTAAACCCAAGTGTAGAAATTGAAATGGGACGGCACACACGCAGGCCTGATCGTGGTCATGTGTTAGCCTACTCAGATAATTAGCTGGACTATCATTTTCATCGTTTCTGTCACTCTGCCTGACCGTGTGCGCACGCGCCAGCACGCACGCATTTTGCTATTCTGTCAGCCTTGGCAACAAGGAAACACGCTTCTCCCATTGGCCTCCTCTCAGTGTTCAGCTTTCTATTCGCCTTCCTCACTGCCACTCAGGAGGGAAAATGCCCGAAGACTGCTGTGGCTGCTGCGGATACAAGGGCAGCAGGGCTGGGTAGTGTCTGTTCTGAGTGCGCAGTGGATGCTGAGGAAGAAAAAACATTATCGTAATGGGTGTCTTACTGAGATGCAATTGGCACACTTTTATGGATGCATGCTTTAATCCAAGCCCCTCCGTGTTCTGTGATAGCAGTCTGATGAGGCTAATAAGAAGCATTTACTATTTTGCAGCATCTCTAGCGTAGACAAATTGTTGCACCAAATGCAACGTTTTCCTCAGTTCAGTTCCGTCGGCCATTGACTGTCATCTTTGGTGCAGATTTCTAATCACCGTTAATCATCAGTAATTCTGCAGGTAAGGAGTCGATTTTATTGCATTGTGTTGTCTGATTGGCTAATGTTTATTGTGCAACATATAGTCATCCGCATCAATAAACAGCTGCTGCACGATGGCTGCACGCATTTTCCTGTGACAGCACAAAAATAATAGCCTAGATCTATCAATAATATACGCGTAGCAATTAGCAATTATGGCCTTCTGCACTAGACTGCCGCGGATTTCTTTTTTTTTATTTGTGATGCGGCGCTATTAATTGGGCCTATGTATGACTCTTGTAAAAATGTCCTTCACAGTGCATTTTTATTATTGTGCTAATAAAAATATTGTGTATGATACTTAATGATTTACGTCAAATTATTGAAATATGGAGCCTAGGCTATACTACTGCGTTTTATGGCTTGATGTTTTGGATTCATAGGCTTGTATAACCAGCTAAGCAATAGGACATCTGTGCATTAGGCCTTTTTAACAGAAATTAGGTTATAATGGTCTCATTTTGGAAAATATACGCATTTCATGTGCAGATATGCAAGACCGCGCCGTAACGTACCGTGTGTAGACCGTGTTGTGGAAATGGAGCAGCACAACTGTGTACCAAATGTGTGTTACTGTACGACTTGGAAGACATATCAACCTATATATTCTGCAATGCAGACAGAAAAAATAACATGGCTGAGTAACCTTCAGCCTGTTTGACTTTAGAGTTTGTGGATTTCAGATGCCGGTCCACTTGCTCCCCACAGCCACCTTCAGATCCTGGTTGACCTTATTGACGGATAGTAGGTCAGGAGGAGAATCCCAGATTTAAATGAGAGGGCTGTTGCATCAGTGCTGATGCAGTTAGTGTTGTGTTAATGATGTGTAGTGGCATCTCAACCAGGGTCACCCAAACTGTTAAACAAGGTCAGACAACTGGCTGCCCATGCTGTCGATGTTCACTAGTGACATCATGAGTGACCACCTCTTAGGACTTTGGACACCTTTAACTCATCATGTACTCATTGTAGCTGATGTGGCACGACTGATTGGTTCACAACAAAATGACAGAATGGCTTCAAAATTGAAGAACCATCACAAAATGAAGCTCACTGCAGTTTTTAAGACTGACAGCTGATTGGAGTGTCTGCTTATTGTGTGGACGCTCCATTTTGATGTTTGCTGAAAGACAGGCCTGAGTCAACACTCACTTGGCTCCAGAGTGTAACTGAATAGCACTTGATGCACTGACCTTCAGACCATCCTTCAACCAACAACAACAGCACTCACAGACGTACACTAGGTAAACAAGCTCCATTTTTCCCTCACTGTAGTGTCAGACCTCTAAAGCACTCTGCATTACAAGTCTGTTTCATTAATTAACCAGGCTGTTGTAAAAGCCTTAACCTTGTTGACTTTGTTTTTAACCAAAAGCAGATGGAACACAAAGAAATGATTACAAATGTCCTGCTTATGAATTTATCATAGTGATGGTGTTTGAATAATGAATACATGTAGAATTAGAAGTAATGATATATCATTGTTTCAATACACTTTATATTACTTTAATCTGGAGAAATTCTTCACTAACAAACATATGAAATCTTATTAGCCATGATAAAGAAACTCAATGAAAATGAATCCCCACTAGTCACAGTTATGTATATATATTCACCAAATTAACCAAGTTAATTTATAATTATCTATTCATTTTATTTTATCTCTCAGCAACAAGATGCCTGGATGTTATGCATTCAAATTAAATATATGAAGCAGGAAGCATGAAACACAAAAACTAAACAATATATTACATGTTATGCCATGAAATCTTCCCTGTAGGCAGTGATGTGCATACTGTGCTCTGTTTCAGTTTCTGTAACCAGGAAACAATAAAGCCTTGTAGATGGGACTTTTCCCACTCTGTTTCCTAGAGATAACCAGCCCGTGTTTGTATGAAAATTGAGGACCAATGATGCTGCCAAAATGCAGTTTAGCTGGACTGGGCAGGAAAACAAAGATAGTTTTTCTCTCATCTGTACTGAAAACACTATTGCTTGGAAAACTGCTATCATACTGTTATGAGCCATACAGTTCGCAGGCATGTACACAGTCATGCCCTATGAGTGGTGTTTTCTATTTATATGTATCCTGGTTCTGACCATGTGTAAAGGATGGGTTATTAATAGAAAACGTCTAGGTCGGCATGTGAATGGCCAGTGTTCACTGACATTGAAACTGTGGTGCGGCACAAGTATTGTTTTTATGTTGTTTGTTTATGAACTTGGAATCCCTGAATGTTAAGCTGCTTTGTCACCCAGGTGAGTGTGTTAGTAGATCTTTACAAAGGCTGCTGGAGCTGCACTTAACGCTGGCTATGGTATTTTGAATTTGCATAGAGGTTTGGAGCCTATTAAACTGAAAGCATCCTTGCTCTTGGTGTGTTTTATCTCACTGGTACTGGCTGTGCTCTGATGAAAGGATAAAGAAGACCATTTCATTGTAACTGCGTTGCTAGGAAACAGCTTGGGTCCAATTTTACAGGAACCAAGCTACTGTAGTACCAAATTTCTTCCTGTTGAGCTGTTGACATTTGCAAACACTGTGATGGGGAATTAACCTGGAACCATTTATCATGCTTATGTTACTGAGAGAAAAAAACAATTTGTGAAAAGCAAGTCGGAGAAGGGTAACAAGCTTCACAAACCTGCCCCTGTGTTCATGCATTGTCTATTTTTCCATTTTGTACTTTTCATAAACCTACATAATCTGCTTTTTGTTATATTTAATATTAAGCATCCGAGTGATGATGTGTGTGTGATGTTGTCTATGCAGGGAAGCACCATGCTGACCAGTATCACTGAAGGGATACTGTGCTGCTTGACTGGGAAGGCTGCCAGTCTGGTCTTGCCCCTGGAGTCGTCAGAACCCTCTGATGGTTTTGAGTTTGTGGAGGTGAAACCTGGGAGAGTCCTGCGAGTGCGGCACATCGTCCCCGAGCGTCAGCCAGTAGTAACAGAAGAGCAAGTTGCAGGCAAGGAGAAGACGGATGGCGTCTGTGATGATGACGACTCTCCTGGGGATTCTAATAATGAGAGCAATACCGGCAGCAGTGTCCACTGCAAGAGGAAGATCACAGTCTACCGCAACGGCCAGCTGGTGATTGAGAATCTAGGGGATGTTTTGCACTCTGAGATCCTGCAGTGTCAGGATGGGGATCTGGAGCCTTGTAGCACTGTAGAGGTCGAGTTGGCTGACTACAAAGAAATGCCCTCTTCTCCAGACCCCAACCCTGTTCCTCCTCCTGTTCCTCCACTCCTTGGGGAACAGAAACCTGCTCCACCTCCTCGCCGCCGCCGTCGGAAGCCCAAGCGCACTGTGCTAATCGACTCAAAGAGGGTGATCTCAAGCTGCAAAGGGATGCACTCGGACGTAGCGCTGTTCTTCGTGCATGGTGTGGGAGGTTCTCTGGACATTTGGAGCAGCCAACTGGACTTCTTCTCTCGGCTGGGCTATGAGGTCATCGCGCCTGACCTGGCGGGGCATGGAGCCAGCACTGCTCCACAGATTGCTGCAGCTTATACTTTCTATGCCCTTGCAGAGGACCTTCGTGCCATCTTTAAGAGATATGCTCGTAAACGCAACATTCTCATTGGCCACTCATATGGGTGAGAATTTGTGAGATGCTTTCGTTATAAATCATTCACCATTGGGAATGTCTCTGAAGCAATTCTACAGCTGATCGAAGTTCCTTTTCTAGCAGTTTATCAAATAGTGATTAACATGCTGTACCTATCTCATTGAATCTCTCCCAGAGTGTCATTTTGCACCTTTCTGGCCCATGAATACCCCGATCTGGTCCATAAGGTGGTGATGATCAATGGAGGGGGTCCCACAGCTCTGGAGCCCAGCCTATGCTCCATCTTCCAGCTGCCATCTTGTGTCCTGCACTGCCTGTCACCCTGTCTGGCCTGGAGCTTCCTCAAGTAAGATCTGCATTTGTACGATGCCAAAATTGACACTAGAGACAGTGACACACCACAGTAACTCCTCTCATTGCTGACAAAACAGCATTGCTTGTTGATGTCAAAATATTTGAAAAATTATATAGAAAAACCTTAAAAAATAACGTACCTCAAATTTACCTCAAGGGGCTTTGATCATCAAATTGTACACCTAACAGTTCCAAGTAACACTTCCTCTCTTTTTCTAACCTTTAGAGCTGGATTTGCCCGTCAGGGTGCCAAAGAAAAGCAGCTGTTGAAGCAGGGCAACGCCTTCAATGTGTCTCCGTTTGTCCTGCGAGCCATGATGAGTGGTCAGTACTGGCCTGAGGGGGATGAGGTCTACCATGCTGAGCTTACCGTGCCCATCCTTCTGGTTCATGGCATGTGTGACAAGTTTGTGCCCATGGACGAGGACCAGCGCATGGCAGAGGTATAGTACATCTTTATATGTGAATGAGTGCTGATTTATCATGTGATATTTACTATGAAATGTCATGTTTGCGCTCCAGTGTTACCTATTGTAATGATCTGTATTCATTTTTGGCTCCATTTCTAGATCCTCCTGTTTGCATTCTTAAAAGTCATTGAGGAGGGAAGTCACATGGTCATGATGGAGTGTCCTGACACCGTCAACACCCTCCTCCATGAGTTCTTTCTATGGGAGCCTGACATGTCCAGAAAAGACAGCAGCAAGACAGACACAGAGAAGACTCTTGCTCTCAGTGACACTCTCCACACACTGAAAATCAGTAAGTCTATGGACAAATAACCAACAAGGAGTCTAGTTTTATCACAGAACCAAGCAGAAGGCCTTTTTCGGCATGTGTTCTTAAGGCTGCTCCCAGGCTGAGAGCTGTTATAAACAGGGCCACATCTTAAGGATGTGGACAGCCACTGGTGCTCCAAGATAATGCAGGACTTAGGCATGGTGCCAACCAGAGAACAATGCAACGAACATAAAGCTGAGAGGAATGGATGCTCAGTCAGTTTCTGCTTTGCTTTTTGATACCAGTTTGTGCTCTATCGCGTCATGTTTGCAAAACGACACAACACCTGGAGGTCAAAAGGACTAAGTCTATTCGTGATTTGTGTATGAAATGTTTCTGGTGAAGAAGTGACTGCGAGATGCAAAAAGCATAAAATCCATGAAATGGTGTGTGAATTTCCTCACCTTTATCTCAAATATTCTGTGAAGTACTGCAGAGCTCCAGTTCTACCTTTACAAAATGGTCTTACATCTGCTTTCAGTGGGAAACTGGCAAAATAATAAGTAGTGAATTGAAGAATTACAGATCTGATTTGCCAGTGGGATGGTGAAGGACAGTTTATATTAAAACTCAAGTGTTGATAATAATAATTTATTATCCAATACTGACTGGATGGTAGTGAGAAATGGTTTAAAGACATTAAATGTATGCTGATGTACATGCAAAATGTAATTAATAATTGCACCACGTGCATACTTAGATAACATTATGCCAGAAGGAGAAACACAAAAATGCATTCTTCACCTGCAATCCAGCCACCTATTAACCACATCCATACAATGTGCAGTGTACACCATCTCAAACATGAAGACTCACAATCACATCTATTGTCTGTACAATTGGCTCATCTATTTCCAAATTACAGCAATTTATTTTCTATTTATTGAACTCTAATATAAAATCTAAATCCAAAAAGCTATGCGTGTCTATGTTAAGCACAATGTAACCAATTCAATGATTCATAGTTGCATGGAAATTAAGTAATATTCAATGAGAGATGTATGTGAACTGGAAAACAGATGTTAACAAACATGGATACCAAAAGGTTCTCCTCCTTTATTCTAGCAGCCATTTCTTCAATAATATATAATATCCTAAGGATACAAAGTACCGAGGCCCTGCATGAGTTCAGATATGAAAAGGTATGAGGGTTGTTTCAGACAGTTGCAATATACTGTATTATCATATTGAAAAAATTCCAGTGCACTCCTTCCTAATCAAATAAGTGTTCCTTTTAATGTGTAAGTATTATTTTTGCCTTTATTCTGAAATAACAGCAACTGCCATAACAAATTGTGGTTGTATTGACCGCTTTAAGCTGTTGTGTCTCTAAGCTGATAAATGCGTGTGTGTTCCCCTACTACTCTCCAGTCCACCCTATTTATCTAATAGTGTCAGACAGAAAGAACGAGCTAAACATTATGCTCACTGAGAGACATTCATTCATGGGTGCTGCTTTGTCTCATAGTGGGACAGTAAAGTGTGAGTAATAGCACAGTCTAATATGCTCCCTGACAGTGCTTATCTGTTGACTGGATAGTTTATACTGTTTTGAGTAGCAGAAGGTGTAAATTGGTGGATTTGTGAGACTGGGTGTCCAAAGCTTAAAATCAAACATGAGTCAGCCAAAGGAGAAAGTCCCCTTAAAAGAGGGACATCTGTACTGACCATGCTGGTCTGTTATATATGCATTTTGACAGAATGCGGACGCAACATGACTGGTCTTATGCAACTGGAACAAAATAGAGAGAAATAGATTGAAAATAAACTGACCTGACACTGACTCCTCAAAAACATTATATATTCTCTATGGACTTTCCAAAAACCAACAAGTGCTGCTGATGCAATTGTACTGTATGTCTCCTTTTGTGTAAAAGGTAAAACTGTATGGACTACAGGGTGCACATGTACTTCCTCTAATGCTAAAAGTGTGCATATATACAAATTGTCAGTGCTCATATGTGCTAAATATTTTTGTGGTTAACAAAATGTGTTAATGTTATTGTTGCATTTATTCATGGGAATCAAAATATATGCACTGCCTGAATGTAGATGCATATAACATTATATAGCCTATCAAAACAGTTCAGTGTATGAACGTGCCTTTCCTGGCATGAAATAAAACATATGTTCACAGTCTACAGGTGATGTTGCTTGCTTGTTTGTTTGTTTGTTTGTTTACACTTGTTTTTCAGTGTGTAACAGAATTACAATAATTTCATTATAGAATCTGAAGATGACACTAATGCAGTTTACACAAACAAAATAGCAGGCATTTTTAGATAAAACGTACACAAGATTATTTCTTCATTGTGATAGGACTAAAGCTGTAGGTGTAAGTGTTATGTCTTGATGCAGCATATAACCACATTAGTATAATCAGATCATCTTTCCTAATTATTTTCAATAAATGGCAGTCTACATAGTTAAATCAATTCCCCTAAAATTCCACATGAACGTTGTTTGCGCTATTGTCCAATATTTATCAATTAAAGCTTTTAGTTCTTTCTTTTTTGTTATAATTTAATAACCTACTATTTCATTTCCAGTCGCTTTAATTTAGTCAGAAATAACATTGAAATGGTAAAGTGATTACCTTGAGATCAGTAATAGATGGTTGAGCTGAAGCATTACTGACATATTAATCTATGTTTGAAACAACCAAATATCGATTCTGAATTGTCGGGACATCATTTTTTTCATGTACTTTTCTTAATATAAGGAATCGCTGTTCCCCATCAATGTGCAGCAACACCGACACAACATCGGTTAGTTACGTTAATATTTACAGTCATTACAAAAAACTGAGAGTAATGTTTTCAACCATCATATGACGCACCATCAGATCCGCGCTCTCATTGGCTGAGCGTGTCCCATGCGTGTTGTGGTAAACACAATCCGAGATGCGTGTGCTTGCGTAGAAGTGGTAATGGAGGATAGTGATCTATTCACAGGGGGTTTAGTTAGCAAGCTGTCTTCTTTCTCTTCTGTTCACAACTGCGGTTTTTATTGATTACGAGGTATTTACAACGTCTTAATCAACCGATAGTAGGTGGTAAGTATCTGCATGTTGAGTTATCTTACGGCCTTCACAGAATGTTAGCTTTTTAACTCACAATGCTAATCTGATGGCTGAACTAGCCGGAACTGCTCTACAGCTAATGTCGGGTCTAGGTGTCGGGTATCGTCTATTTCCTGGAATAGGTAGCACAGACTTGACGAATGATAGTTTCACAGTTTGTGTTGTCTGTAAAACTGAAGTCAAATAATTGTTGAACGACGTTTTTAGACATAAGCCAGTTCTAATTGTATAACTTAACCGAGTCTTATGAGAAGGTTAAAGCTAGCTCTGTTTAAGTTTGCTAGCGGCACAGTATACGAGTGAGCTGCATAGGATGTAACCTAACGCTAGGTATATTGGTTCGCTATTATTCAGGAGATAGTCCCATCCCATCACGGTGTTAACGTGAACTTGCTAGTTAGCTAGCAATCTTGTGATTGTTACTTTTTAATTTGAAAGACCATGAGAACAAGATGGCAAGTTAACTCTCAGTAGTATACCTTAACTTACACTGTTATATATGTGACCAGAGCTAAATGGGACTTGAATACCAGTGAAAACATCTATGCTTCAGACTAGCTAATGCTATGTGTCATTGAATATTCGTTATATGGTATGCTCATGTTTATTTAGAAAGTTAGCCAGTGAGCTAATGCTAGCTGGCTGGGCTTCCACCGTGGGGCCGAATTAAAGAGACGCGGGCTTAACCAATCTGTGGCGGTTATAGCATTTCCCAGCCCTGTCCCAGACTAGCTTGTCCCCCGCCATAATGAGGAAACATATACAAACACGTAACATAAAGAAGTGACATATAACTACACATATTTAAGTAACGTTATGCTTTCGCTAATAGTTAGAACCAGCGATATTAAGAATATAACATAGTAGGAGTAATCTAATTTACAATGTCAAAACTGTATCGCAGCAAGGCTGCCCCCACTTAAATATGTATTGAGTAGCCATCACTCAGGCAACCAAGTAGTTGGTATGTTGAATAGTAATACTATCAGAAACTGCTTTGGGAATTCCTGAAAAATAAATGTGCCCAAATATATAATGCTGTGTTATTATGGCTACTTACTACTTATTTTAATTCTTTAACTGTAGCCTAAAATAGCAGGATCCAGTTATTAAATATGCCTGGCTGCGTAGTGGAATAATTGATTTAAAACCATACTGAAATGAAATATAACACACCATAAAATGACAATTTTCCCATTTGCAATCTACAGGAGCTGCCATTGAGTTTTGGGATGGCGTCAGACATGGTTTCCCAAAACCATGGTTCCAAGGGGATCATGACTTTTTACCCCACTGCTGAGGAATTCAAGAACTTCACCCGCTACATTGCATATGTGGAGTCCCAGGGAGCACATAAAGCAGGCCTGGCTAAAGTAAGTACTGATACACTTAATGTGTTCACACAGGCCATATTCAGAGCCTTGTAGTGTTTATGTGGTCATATTTATTAGCAGCAAAAAAATGGTAAGCAAATGCCACATTAAAAACTAGCAATGCCTTATATCTGTTTTTTTTCTCTGAAGTTATTTAGACAAACATAAGGTCATCTGTTGTTTTCCATCACTCCATATGTTGCAAGCATGTTTACAAAAGCTTGTCAAAAAAAAAGAAATAGATTCATACCTCCAAAGCTTTGCTGGTGAATAATCCTGATAACAAACAATGTTAAGAAAACAAAATAACTCTCTGTCCACTGTCCTCCTGCAAGATTGTCCCACCAAAGGAATGGAAGCCTAGAGGCTCTTATGACGATATCGATGATTTGGTGATACCTGCACCCATTCAGCAGGTGGTGACAGGCCAGTCGGGCCTTTTCACTCAATACAACATTCAGAAGAAGTCCATGACAGTCAGAGAGTTCCGCAAGATTGCCAACAGTGACAAGTGAGAAGTGCAGAAATTAAGGACATTTAAGCCTGTCATATTTTTTTTCAGTTATCAGTAAATCTTCATCTCTACATCTGCAGTTGAATATAGTCAACTGCGATTTTAACCTTTTGAAGTTCACTTATGGTGTTTGCGCTAATGAACTATTGTTAATATCATTTTATAGGTTCTGTAGTCCACATTATGATGACTTTGAGGAGCTGGAAAGGAAGTACTGGAAGAATGTGACATTTAACCCTCCCATATATGGTGCAGATGTTAATGGAACACTATATGACCCTGTGAGTTGACACTGGTGAATATTCAGCAGTATTGATGGGATTTCTGATTGCTGTCTGTGTGTCTGTTGGCCTGATACATAAGGGATGCTGGTAACATTACTGATCATAGTGGTGTTTATCACCGCTTCAATTCTCATGTGTTGATCTTGAATTATCTGCTGTACTCCTGCAGGAAGTCAAAGAGTGGAACATTTGCCAGCTGGACACCATTTTGGATACCGTTGAACGTGAAAGCGGCATCACTATTGAGGGTGTTAATACACCCTACTTGTATTTTGGTATGTGGAAGACCACCTTTGCATGGCACACTGAGGACATGGACCTCTACAGTATCAACTACTTGCACTTTGGAGAGCCCAAATCATGGTAAAGACAAAAACTATTCTTTTCTTGATCAGATGCAGAAATTAAGCTTTTGATTCTTACACATTCTTATACAATTGTTATATTAATCTGAGAATGTTTTGATATTGATTTCCCACTGCTCCGTGAAACCCAGAGGAGTTGTAGTTAAGGATATTTGCTGTTATATCTGGATGTTGATATAAAATCTTCTCTGCCACATGGAAACAAGTGTCATTTACATAAGGGCCCTTTCACACAGAAAAGGCAGGCTTTCTATTTCATATTAGTGACACTACAGTATTGATGGAGCAGGGAATCCTATCCTGGGATGCTTTGTTTATCTTTTAAACGTTTAAATGTTGGATACCCAGTGAAAAAAAATTGGCTCAGACTCTTTTTCCTCAGAGTAATGCAACATCACCTGACAACACACAGCATAGTATATACATAAACGCATGATATTAGTTTACTGTGACTAAGAAGACTTATTTGAATATGTGCAGGTACTGTGTTCCTCCAGAGCATGGGAAAAGATTGGAGCGTTTGGCTAAAGGTAAGAGACCAGTGGATTATTTTCTGTAGATGCATTTGGTATCAGGCTGTTAACTATCATGGGCTTTTATCTGCTCTCTCTTCTTCTAGGGTTCTTTCCTGGTAGTTCCCAAAATTGTGAGGCTTTTTTGAGGCACAAGATGACTCTCATCTCTCCCTCTATACTGAAGAAGTATGGCATTCCATTTGATAAGGTATGAGTAGAGAATTTGTTCATTTGTATTTCAAACAGAGGACCTTTTTACTCCATACCCACTACACATGTCAAATGTATAAACTGCCGTTACTAATTATTTTATTACCTCTCCTTAAGATTACTCAGGAGGCTGGTGAGTTCATGGTAACTTTCCCCTATGCCTATCACGCTGGTTTCAACCACGGTTTCAACTGTGCAGAATCCACCAACTTTGCCACAGAGAGATGGATTGAGTATGGCAAGCAAGCAGTTTTGGTGAGGACCACCCAATGACAGCATAGAAAACCATACTCAGACTAATTTGAATGAGGTTTTATCTTGCTAGTAAGAATGTAAACATACACATTCATGTAATCAACTATATGTTAATAGATGTTCACGTGACAATGTTATCTGTAACGCCCGTCATTTGAATCACAGACTTTTCTGTGCATTTCTTTCCTTTAGTGCTCATGCCGTAAAGACATGGTGAAGATTTCCATGGATGTATTTGTGAAGAAATTCCAGCCAGATCGCTATGAAACGTGGCTGGCAGGGCGAGATGTGGGACCCATCGATCACTCACGGCCCACCCCAGAGGCTAAGGAGTTCCTGGGGGAATCCTTTAATGACATCACCAGTAACAGTAACTCCATGGAGAGCTGTGGGGAGGACGGAGAGCGGAAGAGGTGGGTCGTTTACTACATAAAAAGAATGACATACTATATATATATATATATAAAATGTGTGTGTGTGTTTTTGTTTAAATGGTTTAGCCATAGGATGTCCAGTGACATCATGTGACTGGAGACATCATCCCTGTGACCTTGTCTGTATGCCTTTGTTGCTCTCTTGTCTTGCATCAGTGGCTTGGCCTAACCAACTGAGATTCTCCCTGTGGTTGATCAATTGAAAGAATATATATGTGACCTGTGACAGATTTAATCAGCTGCTGACAGATATTCCCATTTCCTTTATGTTTGCATTGTTTACAACATTTAGCAGATGCTCCTTTCCAAAGCAATACAGAGTATTGACCTGTATTCATAAGTAAGTCAAAACCATGGGCTCAAGTTAAGGTAAACATTTGATAGCAGTCATACATTTCCTGTAAATATATGGCCACACCAGGGTTTGTATCTGCTGTTTCCAACAACAAAAAATTAATATTTGTGTTGGAAAATAGTAGATATTTGATAAACTTAATATTGCACTAACAAGAATCTACTGATTCTGTAGTACAGGTGATTCTGTAAAGCAATGTACATGAAAGCCAGTTATTCCATATTGTATAAAAGGTAAACCCTGCTAGAAAATACTTACTCTAGAATATACAATATATAATTGCTAAGTTCTAGTTACTATTGGATTAAGGACTCAATTACAGCAGAGCAAATCAGTACTAAACAAATCTAGACAAAACAAATCACTGCTTATATGTATTAATAATTATCAAGAATCACTGGGATATGCTAATGCAGCATGATGGAAATTTTTAAAAGCTGCAGGTTATGTGTGTATTCTAGTATATTGATTAAGAGTGAGCAATGTCAACCTTTTCTGCCTGTTAAAAGGGAGTTTTTCCTTGCCACTGTTGCCTAGTGCTTGCTCATGGTGGGAATTGTTGGGTCTGTGTAAATATAAAGAGTACGGTCTAGACCCAAGGCCTGTACTACGAAGCAAGTTCAACATCCCCAGGATATCTTTTCGTCGACTATTATTACATTTTTGTATTTGCTTAGATGTATTCTTATGGCGTGTATGACAATTGTAGCCTTATTCTTTCAGCTGCAACCCTGGCGGTATAAAAGGGACTTAGAGCAAATAAAAAATAAATCTAAAAACATAATTCAAAGTGGGAAGTAGGCTTACATTCATATCTTGTAAGTGCAACAAGTACAAGGTTTGTAGTGCTTCAGTCAGTCTCTGTTGTAGGATGATATCGGCATACAAAAGAACTCTGAAATGGCTTTGACATTGCTTGCAAGAAGCTGGCACAGATGAGTCAGTCCCTCCAACGAGAATCGATCTCTCACATAAAAAGAGCCACGATCTGCACACCGAGCTCCACGGGACCTTCTATTGATGATGCTGTTTTCCAAGAGAATTGCTTGGTCAGTAGGCGGGGCTTTTATACACATTAATCTATTATCTCTAATGTAACCTGCTCTGGAGCAGGTTAGGCGTGCAGTATAAGTTACCATGGCGATGTACCCTGGTAAGAAGTGAACCACCGCCGTGACCCTGAAAACCCTGGGTTAAACCTGAAGTTACCCCGCTAACCCCAAATCCTGCTTCATAGTACAGGCCTCTACTCTAAAATGCCCTATGATTTGGTGCTATATAAATAAAATTTAATCAAGTGAAACCATTCTTTTCATAAATATTCCAAAGATAAATTTGTAATTTTACTGTACAGATTCCTGATGTCAGAAATCAAAAAGAAATGGGTTGACGGTCTTGTGTTCTAAACTGTTGAGTCTCTGTTTGGTAAACCCTCAGCACCACACAGAGGATAGAGACCAAGAGACACAGAGTGTGTTTGGAGGTGCCTGAGGAGGTTGTTCCCAAGGATGAAGATGTGGAGCAGTATGGGAAGCGTCCCAGGCTTATACCTCCACGTACTATGTCACAAGATGGCAAGAGAAATAAAGGTATTGTCACTGGTGCATTATCTTACTAGTTTCCTGTCAGACAGCGAAGGCTGTAGTAACAGTTGTTTTGTGGTGAAAGAAAAGTAGAATGAAAGTGTGCATTTTTCACCCTCACCCTAAAGAGAGTCCTCTGATATCATTTACAGGCCCACCAAAGTTGGTTGTCACACCAACCAAGCTCACTTTATTGGATCCATTTCACAGGGGCTTGGCCCAAAGTAACAGTGATGTTGGCCGTCCCCCTCATTATACCAAGACTCGCGCACCTGCCATCTCGTCTCAGTCACAGCCCAGAAACGGACATCTTTCAGTTTCAGCGGCACCTACATGGACAGAAGCCACCGCTCAGCCTGCCCGCAAAATGGGGGTAGCCAGCCTGCTCTTCCACAGGACTCTGAGTCCAAAAGACACTCTTCAAGTGCACAGCTACACTCTAGAAAAGCAGCAGCAGCCTCGCACACAGCTGCAGGTGCACAGCTATGCCAGAGAGCATCAACCCCGTCATCTCCAGCACAAAACCTATACACCGTCACACGCACAGGTTCAGTCCTCGTCTCAGGCACCAAGCTGTGAAAAGATGGAGCCACAGCCGGAATCTAAGATTATTCTCACCAAAGTAGCACTGAATGAGTCAGAGGCACAGAGTCTTGTGGAGCAGGAGCAAAAGGAGGACAAACCTAAAATATCAATGCCTGTTGAGGCTCAGATCAAAGTGGAGAAGCCTGAAGTTGAGCCCACCAGTAAGTCTGCTTCCTCTCAGACTCAAACACAACCCAGAGAGTTGAGCAAAACGGAAATGGATGCCCCCAAGAACAACAAGCGAAAGGTCTGTTTTTTTTTAAATTGTAGGTTTTTTTTGTTTTGTTTTTTTAATAGAGAACACCTCATACCAAATGTAATGGTGTAATGTAAAGTTATAGTGTTGTCATTGTTGGCTCTCTGTACACTGTAGCACATGTTTGAGCACAGGTTATGTTCTATGGTGCATGCATTGTCTTATCTGTCAACTAAACACCAAATTATCCCAAATAGTTCCTGAACAAATCTAAACTTGTTAAGTTTATATTTAGTGCTCATAGATACATAGGTATCTATAATAATACTATTCTGCATGGAAGCACTAAAGGAAAAAAAACAGCAAGACTGTTTGGTGGCTCTGTACTGGTGCATTTTTCTTTGCATGCTGTATGCATACTAATCCCTTTGAGCTCAGTGTTATTACTAATTCTACTAACAGAACAATTCTTAGTGATCTCTCTGATGGCAGAATACGCTTTATCAGGCATTATTCCAAAGTCTGCCATGAATGTTCAATGTTATTCATGCTGTTCAAACCACAGAGTACCCTATGCCCCCTTGCGGATAGTGGCATTGTCATCCTGAAAGACACCGTTCCTGTCAGGAAACCAATACCTGATGAGATGAAGGTGATCGCTCAGAATTATCACGTAAGTAGTTACTAGCTGTGACCAAATTCTCAAAGGGATCACTGGACCCAGTGTTTATCTGGAGATGTATGCATACCAGTACAGAGCACCAAATAAGCCTCATAATTAGGAGGCTTCATGGCAACTGATGTTCTTTGCTACAAATACAGTAGAATCCCTGTGTTGAAGTTTTGTCTTGCTATACACTTCTTATTCCAGCAGGTGTCAGAAGAGCAGTCGTACTGCAAGTCAGTTGTGAAGAAGCAGCAGCAGCAGGCAGAGCTCCGTAAGCTGCCCCGTCATCACCCTCTAATCAGAGAGGTGCACAGTGATGATGGTATGCAGTTGTTTAGTTCATCTTCGTAGTAGTATGTTGTGTGGCGCCAGTTTACCAAGCACTGTATTTACAGTAATAATATTGGGTCCTGATTTAATTACCTTTTCTACCAATTTTATTCTATTTCCAATACCTTTTTTTCTTATGAACTTATCATGGCTTAAATTTCTTTTTTCTCATCCTCGCACCCCATTTTTAAAATATCCTAATTCTTCCACCACCCTCTTCCTCCTTCATTCACACTAACCCCCTGTCCTTCATCCCATCATTCAATCTGTAGATGTGTATGTAGATGTGGAGGTCGAGCAAGAGGAGAAAGAGGAGTGGGCAAAGCCGCTAACCCAGCTGTGGCAGTGTCGGCCATATAACCCTCAGGCAGAGAGAGAGTACAACAAGAACATGGGCCAGCAGGCCCCCTACTGCTCCATCTGCCTGATCTTCCACACTTACCATCAGGTGACAGCTACAAGCATTTTATGCTTATATATAAGTTAGTTCTGTTATTTAATGTTCTTATTACCACCCTTTTGCATCTGCATTGAGTGGACAGTCGTGGTTATCAGTATCTTCACAAATAATTGGCATTTATGGCAATAGACCTTTTAAAGCAGACACAAATTAATGCATTTCAGAGAAAATTTCGTGATGGACTGTGTAGTGCCATGGTTTGTCAGTGTTCATGGTCATAAGACCCAGGAACAGAGAATACAATCTTTTGGATTGCTGTTTACGAAGTTAATTATTTGTGAAACAAATGTCTCATGAATTTCATGTGCCACAATCATGTTTGAATTATGTTAACAAAGTTGTGCATCGATTTAACATTTAACAGGTTTGAATCCATCTTAGCCACTTCTAACTGAGGATTGGATCCATCAGATATTCATAAAGAAATGTGTGAAATAATGTGCTAACAAGCCTCTGGACTTTTTTTCCCCTCAAGTCCGAGTCCAGTAGTGGGAGTTCCTGCGTGACGTTGGTGAACCGTCCAGGGGGCCGCCAGTGGTCCAAGCCACTCATCCCTGAAATGTGTTTTGACACCCAAACTAGCAAGACAACCGATAGCGGGGAGGGACAGCTGTCTAACCCTAATGTAGCCGAGGACGGGACCAGCCGACTGGTCTGCTGTGCTCAGTGCTGCGTCCGCGTACATACCAGTAAGCCCCTTTTCTGTGATGAACAGGTATCTTTTAAAGTATGCATAGATAGGAACATATCTATCTTACATAGAATACATTCAGATCCTTTATTCTTTAGGAAACTACCACTCAACGGTTATTCTTAAAACTACTGTTACACACAGTTATATCAAAAACAGCCACCACTAAAGGACATACATGGATTATGAATGCGCCTGTGGCACACAAAATGTTGTAACCAGCAGCGCCAAGAGCTCATACACAGCATTTACTTAGAGCCTATCTGAAATTAATTGTTTTGCTTAATGAAGTGCTATTGTTTAAGTCAAAGTTGACAATTAATTTATATCTTTTCTAAAAATGTTTTATGTTGGTGTAGCCAGGCCTGGTCATTTAATAGTCTGATCAGATCTGTTTCATTTTTATCATCATTATATGAAATTATTTTCACATCATTATTATTCATTATTGTCTCTGTACACTGCTCTCATTCCCAGCTCCTCTTTTTATGTAAGCATGACACAAGGTTTTGGCCACAGATGGACTTTCTTATCTCTGAGCCAAATGTTCATAGATAATGTTCATGTTCTCATAAAATGACAAGTACGGCAGCACAGGGTGTGGGCGATTTATTTATATTTCAATAACCTGCCAAACATCGAAAATAACCATGTGATTTCTGTTCCTGTTCAGGTTGCTATGGCGTGTCTGGTGATGAAGCAGAGCTAGACGACTGGCTGTGTGCCCGCTGTGAGGCTGGTGCCATCACCGAGGTTAGTTCATTGGGCTGCCTATAGTAGATTTCATTATAGTAGGAGTCATTATTTTGACAACAACTCTGCTGCTGTATTTTTCTGGGTTTGTCTCTTATCAGTATGATGAGAAATTCCTAATTATTTTTAATCAAAATAACAACTTCTACTATAGTTTTATTTTTGTAAGATGAAATTTAATGCACTGGCCCTTGCATGTGTCATGTCTGCAGGTGTTTTGTTTTTCTGATTAAATGTGCTAAATAGTGAAAACAGTCTAGAAACGGCTTAGAGTGAAAACCACATGGTGTGACATTAAGGGTTTAATATAGAAGAAACAGCTGTATTCACAGCTTACTTCCTCAGATGACAGATCTGTGCCAATCGTTGATAGCCACCGTCACCAGTGTGTAATAACATCAGATGATAATGATTCCATGCCGGGAAATTGAAGGGGCTTTTTTTAAATTGAAGTAAATTGCTGCTGCTGCAGCTTAAACCACAGTGGCACCGCTGTGAGTATCATGATGGCTTATTTGTTTTACTGCAGCTCTATTTTGCTTTTTAAGAACATCAAACAAAATGTCCGTGCACTCTGTTATGAGGCTCATTCTCTTAAAGAATTTACCTAAAAATGCAATAGAAACCATTATGTACCACACCAGCACCACCACCACCACCACCACCACAAAGTTAGCTTGTACTGAACTAATACTTTAATAAAATTGACAGTCACAGCATCCCTGCTTTTGTCACACAAATAAACTTGGCTCTCTATGCTACCACTTCCTTTGTTCTGAGACAGTGAGAGTTCCCTTCCTTTGTGTGTTATTGTTAGGGGAATTTGTTTTTCCCAGCTGTGTTTGTAAAATGTAGCATTAAATTTCCTGTGCTTTCTGCGTTCCTGTCTGCTCAGTACAATAGATTGTTGTGAAACATTCTGAGAATGTGGCCCAAGTTTGGCACAAACACTTTTTGACCACCAGTGGGCAACGCTTCACTTTATAGTTCACTTTGATACCTCAATGGACTTTGGCTTCACTGTGGAGCTCATTTCCTGCCAACATTTAACAAATAAAAAAAAGTCTTACAAATGCCCATATGATTCACTGCACAGTGTGGTTCGCAAATACAAAATGCCATTAACAAACAAATGTATTTTGTTTTGCAAATACAAAACGTACCTATCAAACAAATACCCAACATGTTTCTAGTACATCATGCTTCAGAAACAAGTACAGCTTATCTTACAAAGACAACAAAATATATCCTAGAAAGACACAGAAATATCATGTGACTTTTGGAACAATCTTTCTGCTGTGATTGTGCTGAGGATTTTCACACAAAGTCCCGAGTAATTCGCCCTCCACGACAGCAGGTGGTGTTATGAGTCCATGATGAGTTATGAGATTGCCGTCTGCATGCGCAGCCTGGTAAAGCTGCATTGCCCCGTTTATTTACGGCTACACCTGCTTTAATCTGGATCAAACAGTCTTAACGTGCAAATGTGCATAACTTTCAATTTTAGAATCTTTTAGAATCAATTTTTCCTTCTTTAAGTGTATTAAGATTTATAGTCGTTTATTTTGTAGATATATTAGAACATCTAATGCCACATGTTAGTAACATGGCTAAGAACTACATCGGTGCTCAGGATGTTCCCATCAAGTTGTTTTTCCACTGAACTGTACTTTAGGAACAGGTTTTAAATAAGTGCAGTGGGGCATTTCTGACAGCTGCCATGCCAGGTGCACAGTGGGTTACAATAGATTGAGCTTTGCATAGCTGATGCGTATTCATGTGATCCAGTAGAGATTAGGTTTGCCCCAGTTTAAGATGTAAATATTATACAGCAGAACATCATATATCCAAATATCGGGATTTAGATGTGATAAAGATAAAGGAGTCCGTTGACAGAGTTAGTATTTTGAAAAATAACACATTGTTGTGTGTTTCTCCATCCAGGACTGCTGTCTGTGTTCCTTGAGAGGCGGAGCTATGCAGAGATCCAACAATGACAAGTAAGTAATACCAGCAGACCGCAGTGCTGCCACCATAGAGCTTTAATTTGTCGACCAGAAGATGTATGTATTAAGTTGTATCATACATGTGTAGTTGTCATGGAAATCTGAGTTGATTTTTACAGGACAGGCAGGAAGGTGGTTATTGGTTGGATGTTTTAGTTACACCCACCGGTGCAGCATGATGGTACCACTGAAGATGTGGTGTTTTCCAGGAGGTGAAAGCCCCTTAACATCTTTCTAAAGTAGAATGTAGAGAACCCTCTTTTCCGCGTACCCAGTGCCACATTTGCTTTTTCTAAGAAAACATGATCCTTGGTCTTCATGGTCACAGTCATAAACCTTTGAAAGTAAAGGCAGGAAAAAGAACTAAAGAAGGATTTATGATGTTTACAAAACAGCTCAGGCATAGTGAGACAGACTGGTTGCTACACAGCAGATTGTTATGCCTACCATTTGCTCTCCTTTGACCTCATTAAGTCTGCCTGTTTCTTCAGTCTGTTACTGCTGAAATCCATCTGGTGGATCAAGACCCTCAAGCTAAATGCACTTTTTAGAAGCAAACATACACATTTACAGTATATATGTGTGTGCTTACACGTTCTCGCTCAGTGTAGGGCGCGGTATGTGAATGGCATAACAGAAGGGGATCTACTTGGTTGTAGCTTCTTTTTGTTCAGAATAATGCTCCTCATCACATATTTGTCAATATCTTGGTATCATCTTCTATGAATAGGTTACTACAGGCTGTACTATAGTAAACTATTGTAGTGTTGTCACTTTTTTGATGTGGAATACTTGTGGTTTATCTAAATATTGTTTATGTAATTGTATTACCACGTATTGTGGATATCAGTTACAACATGAAATGCCATTTAAAAAAAAAAAGTAAAATTATATATTTTTTCATCACACTTCTAAACCACAGTGTTTGGTTTCTGTTTCTGTTTTCAAGTTATAACCTTTGACAAAAATACTCTCAACTCAAGATCCACTTACTAGCTTTTTCTGACCTTTCAACTGCATCTCATGGTCTTCCTCAGCAAATGAAGTTTGTTCAGATATCATAGAGAGCTATCTCCATGGCAGCTGAGCAAACACAAACGTGTTTGCTCAGTCTCAGGGAAGACGTGAGATGCAGTTGAAAGCCCTAGAAAAGCAAGTAAGTAGACATTGAGTTAAGATAATTTTTTTGTCAAACTACCTTTTCAAAGGTAAAGAATGATCTTTGACACTCAAGTTAGAAACATAGTTTTACATGGGGTTATTTTTGTCACATTTATTCATTCTTTAACCAAATACAATCCTGTTTTAAAAGAATCTTGAGCTTGAGCTTAACTTTGGGATTTTTTTGTGTTTAGTAATTGTAGTAACAAGTTTAGTTTAGTAACAAACGCTTTGTTGTGATTTGCTGAATATTTATAATAATTTCCATTGAATTAATAAATCATGAAATTATAATAAGTTCATCCCTAAATATGTATTTGTCAATTTTTTTTTGTAATTCCCATCCTAAATTGTATGTTTTGTTCTTTCATTTAGGAAAGCACGTCATAAATGAATGTTGTTCTAGTATTAGATTCTTATGGATCACATGTAGAAATTAACTTGTAGTCCCAACATTAGATGGGACCACACATAATGTTTACTTATGTTTAAATACTAGGCACATTGCTTGATATGTGCTCTAACATTTCTGGAAACACTGCACCCTGGACATCGAATTGTTTGTCCTAAATCTACTTCATGTTTGCCTTTCACACAGGTGGGTTCATGTCCTGTGTGCCATCACTGTGCTGGAAGCTCGCTTTGTCAACATCACTGAGCGGGGCCCCGTTGACCTCTCTGCAATCCCTTTGCCACGGTTCAAACTGGTAAGACTCACTACAGCTACAGTGGTCTGCTGTACGTTCAGTCTAACTGCAGTGATTTATATTAGAAGACTGGTTTTGTAGCCTTGGGCATGACTGTTATTTAAACCAGTTCTCAAGTATTTATATGAATATTCATTAATGTACAGTAAATGCCTTTGGTGTGGTTGTGGGCAACCTTTTCTAACTGTTGGTTTGCATATCTCACTCCTATCATGAAGCCTATCTACTTATTCTTGGCATTGTGAATCAGGTTTATTTTCCATTGCCAAGCGTTTTTGTCCCATACACAAATGCTCAGTAAACAGAGCTGTAGTCTGATGGTATCTGTCTCACTGACGACACATGATGAAACTGGTGTGGCGCCTGTTGGTCCTCACTCAGTTTCACTTCTCATTCTGGCCCCTAGATGTTTCTGAATAATAGATGCTGTTTGTGCATAACGGAGCTGTGACATTCTGACCACATTGGATGAAAATGAATAAAAAAAAATTTTAAAAAGTATATGACTTCTGTCTTGTGTACAAGTCACGTACAACCAGGCTATGGGGAATAATGCAGGACTTCCTTCACAGTAGTTGGCCTTGTCTCCATTGTTATATGTCTCTAGATCTCAAAGGAGTCTTTCTCAATGGATCTACTTCTAAATAAGTGCATGATGTCAGAACCCCATTAAATTATCAAAAGGAAGTTGTGTAATTTCCCTCCAACATATGTGTTCCAGTCCGTGTCTGGGTATGCCTGTCTTTTACTCCCTTTGATAACTTTTTTTAAATCTCTCTCCCTCTCTTGGCTTGTTTCCTTTCTCCTCCTTTCCTTTCTGTGTACTTCCTTTCCTCTAACCTGCAACTCATAACTTTTCCCCTTGACCCCCCCATGCATGTGTCTTTGTCACTCTGGCAGAAGTGTGCGTACTGCAGGAAACGGATGAAGAGGGAGGTGAAGGGCTGCTGTGTCCAGTGCTCCCATGGGCGCTGCTCCACTGCGTTTCACCCCACGTGCGCTCAGGCAGCTGGGATCCTCATGCACCCAGATGACTGGCCGTTCATAGTCTTCATCACCTGCCACAGACACAGAGCGCCCATCTTACCTGAGGTAATCTACTGGCCTATAGGAGTGGATTAGGTGCAAAACTTCACATAATTCCTGCATACATTATCTTGTGAAGCTGTGCTAACATTTTTTTGAAAAAAAAGGGTTAAGTAAAGCATTTCTTGTTAGAAGAAAAGCCAATCATGTGGTAAACACCCTGTTGTTGCTCTGTGTCTGATCTCACTGCATAGCTTGGTTGAGGTTGTTTAGCTGAATGGGAAGCTGAAAATTCAGTACTGACATGACTCATTTGTCAACAGGCACTTTTTCTGTTTTGAGAACTGACATGCATGTTGTGGGGGAAAGGACAAGTTTACGTTCAACTTTTGAGAGTTCTCAGTTCCTTCCAGGGAATCAGAGTTCAGCAGGAAGGTGGCATAATCAGCAGGCCCAACCAAACAGCTCAGTCAGGCACCAAGTTATATTAAGTCAGATGCACTACATTTTCCTGGGACCTAAAGTATGTCAGAGGTTTTGTTATAATACCATAATAACAAGTGACTCCCACTACTCAGTTAATGTCATTTCTCCAGCTGCTTTTGTTCAGTTAAATCATTTTTACTGTGGTAATTGAAGCTTGTCTACACTGCTGTTAAGAACTGTGTTTCCAGTCACATTTTAAGTTGAAGATAAATTATGTTTTCCATTTTATAAGATGGAACTTGGTGCCTCTTTGGTTATTTGACAAATCTTTGTGAAGACTAATGTGTCACCAGCTCTGTGTCTTACTGAAGCTTCCAGCACTGGTTTAGTCAGCCGTGCAGCACAGTAATAGTTGGAAGACTTTTTTTTCTTCTAAACTCTCAAAACTACCACAGGGAGTCTTACTGCTGTACATGTTCATGCTGCTTTGATTCACTAATTGGGGGAGAGGGACATCTGTTTGGTCCTGTCAAGAGATATGCCACCACACAAATATGCAAACAAACTTGTTGTGAAGGTTTCTTATTTGCTGTTGTGGTATTGAGCTGTATGAATACAAGTCTGGGCTTGTTTGGTTAAATCCTCAACTGTAATGCTCAAATGTCTGTAGCATGAAGCATTACATTACTGACCAAATATTGTTGTAGTCATTACAGTAGACAAATCCTTGCTGCGTTATCTTTATAGACTCGTGCTGTTTATTGCTCTACAACCACTTATCTTTTATATGGCAGTTAGCGCTGTGGAGTGATGAGCTTTTAAGACTAATGCTCAGTTTCTGTCCCCATAGCGCAACAAGGCTTCCATGCGAGAGCTGGCAGTGGGGCAGAGGGTGATCTGTAAATACAAAAACTGCCGTTACTACCACAGCGAGGTGGTGGAACTGACCACAGCCACCTTCTACGAGGTGGTGTTCGACGACGGGTCCTACAGCGACAACCTCTTCCCAGAGGACATCGAGGTTAATAGAATTGCTTCTAATAATTATTTACTCTGTCAAGTAGATATTAAGGGATGAAGTGTCATAACACACACATAAACTTAGTGGGACTTAAATAGCTCATAATTTGAGTTTCCTGTTTAGTTTCCTTATCTAACACATTCATCATTCACTCTCTTTTCAGAACCGTGACTGCATCCGGCTCGGTCCACCCGCCAAAGGTGATGCCGTTCAAGTGCGATGGACAGATGGGTTGATATATGGAGCCAAGTTTGTAGCGTCACACTCCATCCCTATGTACCTGGTAAACCTCCCCTTATCTGTCTCTCATGTTCTGACTCACTATCACTGGCATCTAAAAGGCTTCCCTCCGTTTGATCAAACGACATCAAAGGATGTCGGGTTACATTCCTCAGCCGTAAAATGTGGGTGGTCTGTGTGGTTAAAAGTAAAAATGTTGGGACACATTAAAAATGAATAAGCTTTCTCGTCAGTATGTCATATCTTAAAGTGAAGTGCTTTTTTCTGGTTGGCTTAATTACGCAGTTTGTCCTTTAGTCATGTTTGGTGGTCTATTAGAGAGCAATTATGACGTGACACAGCAGCCTGCATATTATTGTAGTTTTACTATCCAGTTTAACAGCATGTGAGTATAGTGCCATGTAATAAAGTAACAATTTAAAACATTATATAATGGTTTAACTCTGTGTGTGTGTGTGTGTGTGTGTGTGTGTGTGTGTGTGTGTGTGTGTGTGTGTGTGTGTGTGTGTGTCCAATCAGGTGGAGTTTGAGGATGGATCTCAAATCTCTGTCAAGCGAGAAGACATCTACACTCTAGATGAGAATCTGCCCAAACGAGTCAAGTCACGAATGGTAACTTAATTTTTTTTTATCCAAAGGTCTGTGAACCTTTTTATGCTAAGAAGAAGTGTTATGTGTGACTAGATGTGACCTATAACATAGTTTATCATATGTTTGAGATCTGCAGCCCCAGTAAGCACTAATTTCTCTTTCTGATGTTGTGCTTGGTCCGCAGTCTGTGGCGTCAGACATGCGTTTTGAGCTCTTCACACAGAACGACGTCAAACAGAACTCCAAAAGGCAACGGGTCATCAACTCCCGATACAGAGAGGACTACATAGAGCCCGTCATTTACCGAGCCATCATGGAGTGACGACCATTTCTTTCTCCTCCAGCTTTCCACCTCTCCTCCTCCACCTTGTCAACTCACCACAGAGAGATGCAGCTCCAGGTCTTCGTTCTTTGGTCTGGCGTCTCTGTTTCTGGCTACTGCTGATAGGAACAACCAACCCTCCTCCTCTTCTTCTTCCACGGCCTGTCAGGCTACATATTTATAAACTACGGCTGGGACTTTAAATGACTTTTGTGTGCATTGAATAATATTCTTAGACCTCCATGTCCCATCACACTCTGTGGATTATGTTTTCTTCCTCCATTTCATTATTTTTTCTTTTTCTCAGGAAGAAGCCATCAATGATTTATTAAATAGAGAAAAGGTTGGATTATATCTAACTGGGACACTTTGTTTTTTTTCCCTCTACCACCACATTTAGCAGCTGTCACGTAAATACAACTTTACATATTACACAATAAATAGTTTTTCTACTTTAGTGATATTTCTTCTAGAAATGACCTTTTGCTCTTGACATACAGTTATTTTCATAATAATTTATCATAATATTTTGCAGTGAAGAAAATTGTGCTTGGGAATCAGGTTTTAAAGGAAGCATCATCTTGGGTCAGTTTTTTTCACTCGTGAAGTTAAACGAAGGCAGAACTGTAAACTTTGAGCCAATCAGCTGTTGACCACGAGAACAATTCGACTCGTCAATTTGATTCGTTAAGAACTGTGTTAAGTTATAACCCCAAAGAAATTAAATCATGTCTCATGGTCACTTTTTGACACATCTTGTTTGATTGTACTTATAACTCCATGCATTGCATTACATGGTTCATAAGTGTGTCTTGTCATAGGTGTCAACGTGCGTCTACTGTGAAGATAGAAGAAAATGACATGTTTTAATGGCCCAAGCCTTACATTTCAAAGGGCCAATCATACTTTGTTTTTTCTAAAGCTTAAGGTTTATTATAACTATTGTAATTAATGTTATTATTACACTTTATTTATGCGAGTGCATTGCGTTTGAGAACAAAGCTATTTTTGTCATGTCCTTTTCACAATCTGTAGAGAACCTCAGATGTATTTATATTTATTATATTGATAGGTTTTCAGACATCACCTGCTTTTAAATTTTGAGATGCGCTTTTCCTATATTGGGATTGGAAAGTGTCAATGCCAATCTGACTCAAGTCCCTCTCAAAGCAAAATGCACTTATTGTTACCTCCTGCCACGGGACATTTACCATTTTGTAGACACAGGGCCTCCAATAAATGTAGATTTTTTTTGTCTTTTCTGATAAAAGGTAGCTCTAGAGATGAACATTGCAATGAGGTTATAGTTTGATCCCAAATAAACAAAAGATGCTAAGAAGATGATTTTCACACTTGCTGAAGTTTTCTTTCATGTTGAGTCCCTTGTATCTGCTTTAAAATAGTATTTTGTGTAGAAAATTCTAACAAGTTGCTGGCTTCTCTGGAGGATGTGGTGTGCAGACACCTTTTTAGCTATGCCCGTTACATGGCTGCTGTTGTCTATTTGGTTTCATTTGGGCCTTTGTCCAAGGCAGCATTAAATCTGTACACTCTTTAACATCAACTGTTTGAGTAAAGTTTGGAGTAAGAAAAAGAATCTTCTACAGTTTACTTTCTCAACTACAACACAAGATTCAGGCAGTATTTCTATTAGAACCATTACAGTTTTGCATTTTTGTATTGCGTTTTTGAGCTACTGGTGTTGGATGTCTCAGCCACAGGCTCCTGGCTCTCCATATCACTGCACTCTTTACAATCTCTATGAACTTCAGGTTGTTAGACATGTTAGATTTATCAATTCATAATTTATTATAGCTGTTTTGGAGCCATCCAAATATATTTTAGACAGTAACTTGGTAATTATCTTACATGTACTCGCATGTAACTTCCAGTTTTGTTTGTGCACTAATACTTCTGTGGGTGTTGACTTGTAAAACAGGTAATAGGGTTTTCAGTTAAGTGTCTTGGATGTTGTCCATCTAAAGCTAGACTGAACTTACCAGAAAAGTAATCACACCAGGAAGTAGTTTATTAAAGATGTCTTGGTCACTGTTAATGTACCAGTTTTATTTATATTATATATACTATTATGTTTTATTTATACCAGCAAATTTTGCAGCCAGATAGTTTGACAGGCGTCTTCTTAATATCTCAACATTTTTGCAATGAAAATGTAATGATTTTCAGAGAAGGCCTTTGGAAAAAGAAATATGCGAACACACTCTTGTCCAGACGTGTGAGTATGTGAACCTGTTTACATTACAAACACCACAGTCACTATGCCAACTGTCAATGGGAAAACCGCTCCATCTCGAGTATTATTCTTCAACTCAATCCCTACTTCGGTATGTCAGTTCCTTTCATCCTCTTATTTTAGGCTGCCTACAAACCTCAATTCCACCATTTTGACATTTTCTAACCTGATTGACAATAATATTTACTTTATTTGGAGGTAAGCCCCACACTCTTATTTCAGAAAACAAACAGCCTGCTTGTATTGGTTTGTAGTTATTACAGTTGTCTGACTATAATCTACAGTATAATTGAAACTTTCATTTGACTCAACCTAGAACATGCCTAATAAAATCAGTAACTATGGATATAAAACAGCTGGATTTCTCAAGGTGAAGGTGAGTTCTGGCACCCAAAATCAAGAGAGCCAGTTAAATCAATAGGATGTCCCATAAACAACGGACAGTACATAGTGTATTACTTCTTTAAACCACTGACACTTAATTTCAGCTCTTATTTAGCATTTATAAGCAGTATATAAACAGTTAATAACCAGTTTAAAACGCACTATAATATAGTTTAGCATGGAGAGTGTTTTTTACATGTTGATCGTGATTGGTTTATACTCATATTTGTGGGGTTACTTTTTAAAATATATTGTTTTGTATACTGTATGCATGTGTTTTTCATATTTGAACGGGATGTGATTGCAAAATTCCAGGTTGAAAAATTGAAATTTACTTTAATCGTCTCCCTTGACTAGATCTGGCATACAGTATGCCAATGCTTCCATATCTAAATTCTATCTCTACACACTGCCTGAAAGAGCAATTGTTTTCTCTCTATTCACACACACACACACACATACAGTAGTCTGACTGAGGTTAATGGGCACAGGCATTATTGCTTTGTGTGCCCTGAGGAAGTAAACAGTTCTCGCTAAATTAATTGAAAGAATCGAGTTTCTGTTTCTGAACTTTTGAGAAATTTCAATGAAATGCCTCTGGGGAATTTTTGAGCTTTTAAGCTTCAATTTAAGGAAATGCCCCAGGAATGCCATTTCAGTTCCCTTGACGTAAACCCCTGTTTATGTTAGCGTACGCTTAAAATTCTGCTTACAGTTCTTGTGTAGACAGTTTGGGTGTGGTAATTCACTTGTGGGCTGGTAGTGAGAAATGGGTACAGACATCCTGCCATCTTCACTTTCATACTTACTTTTGCCATCACTGTTCCTTCCTCCAAACCTATGACGAGAAAAAAAAGCCAGTGTGGTTTCAAGCCTCTTTTGGTTGTCGTATTCTGGTTTTGTTATTCTTGTGTGTATCAGTCTTGGATTTGGTCATGGTATTTGCTGTTGTGATAAGCTACTCCTTGGTTCCACGCTTGGGTTTAATTTGTATTAAGACAAAAATACCAAATTTTTCCAGATATTCTCTTGCAGTGTTTGTTTTCTCGCCTGGGGAAGTCAACACTAAGAATGTATGGCATCAACATGTGCTGTATGCTATGAAAGTTAATTTCAGATAAAAGGTTATGCTTGATAAAAATAAAAATCATCATGGTATATTACAATTATGAAATTGTAAGTCAAAATGAATTTGGACTTAATTAGCCCTGCTAGCGGCATGGCTTTATGGATAGCAATGTTTGTTGGTCTATTGGTCGGTCGTTCCGACATCTCAACAACTTTTGGATTGATTGCCATAAAATTAAATTATATGTTAATACATTCTTGGTCCCCAGAGGATAAGTACCACTGACTTTAGTGACCCCTGGCTTATCATCTAGCGCCACCATCAGGTCAAAATTTAAATGTGTCCTCTATGACCAAATACTTGTAAAACTGATTCCCATCAGCCTCAGCTGTATGTTTAGTGCTAATCAGCAAATGTTAGCATGCTATACCCTCTTAACCAGCCTTTGTCAACCAGTGGGCCGCGGCTCAATAATGGGCCTCAGAGCGCCATTTAGTGGGCCGTGGAGGCAGTGGTACTGCCAAATGGTTAGATTAAAATAAAAACTTTTTTTTGGTAATTTACAAAGCTAGTTATTTTTATATCTAAATGTGCTCAAGGATTCACATAAATTAAAAAAAGTCAAATTAAAATGCATAATTTCAATGTGCAGTTACGTTAAAATCACCAGCCAATCACGACACATCATCAGGTAGAGACAAATGTGTTTTGCCTGTTAGCCAGCTAGCGTTCCCTCGGATGCAGTGACACAAAATGGATCGGTTTTTTAAAACGAAAAAGTGATCTGGGAGACAACCCTGCGGCAGTAAAAGCTCCAAAGCGTGTGGTGAGGAAATAAGACCCTGAATACATTTGGATTCATAATGGCAGGCAGTGATGCTGAGCCGAAAGCACAGTGTGTTGAATGTAGTGAAATCCTGTCAAATGAGGCTCTAAAACCATAGAAGTTCCTGAGATACTTAAACACCCGGGATGTTATGTTTTTTTCTCTCATTTATTTGGGAAGGTGGTCCTCGGAAACAATCAGAAGTGGGCCTTAAGTTACAAAACGTTGAGAACCCCTGCTCTAAACTATGATGGTGTACATGGTGAACATTACAGCATCAGCATGTTCGCATTGTCATTGTGAGGGTGTTACCATGCTAAAGTTAGCATTTAGCTCAAAGCACCACTGTGCGTAAGTACAGCCTCACAGAGCTGCTAGTATGGCTGTAGACTCTAATTCTTGTTTTTGACTTAATTTTGACATAAGAAATACATAAATCAAAATTATGAGATAGTAAGTCAAAATAAATTTGGACTTAATTTTGACTTAGTAGGTAAAAATGTATTTGTACTAATTAAGTTAAAATTATGAGATAGAGATATGAGACTGACTTTACTTATTATCTTATAATGTTTATATGGAAAATGAGCTTCTACAGTATGTTGGATTTAATCTAGTGTAACTGGATTTTAACGTATGTACTGTATCTCCATTTTATGTCACAAAATGAGCCCGACAGGAGGCCAAGTCAGGCTCTGAGAAATGAAGGCAGAGATAAGGGCCCATCACCACACAGACAGGAGGCAGGAAAGCACCTATGTTTTGAGAGGGGGGGGGTGGATAGCTCATACACACACACACACACACACACACACAGAGTCAGTAAACCACCTGTAGCAGACGTCTTTTCTGTGCGCCACTGCTGGCTCTGTGCCCTTTCCCCTCCACATCTATACAGGATCATAACATGGTGCCTGCTCGAGCTCCTTTGTTTGCCTTCGCCCCCTGAGCCTCTGCCAGGTGTGAGGAAGTCAATGGTATCATGTACAAAGCTGTAAATGCTATAAAAAGTAACTTGAAGACTATAAATAGCCTATAGACATTTTAGCAAAAACATTTAGATATGCAACAAATATGTCAAGTTTTCCATATCTTGTGAAATGCAATGATTGGCAGTGATTTCAATGAACACATACACCTCATTTGTAGAGGTGTCACATGTGGAAAACCACATTTTTACCTGCTCCTGTTTGCCATTGAGGTTGGTATTATTTGTTCAAACAGTGTATGTTCATGCAGTGTTTGTTCATGCATTCTCAAATAAGGGCTGTGCCTGTCTTCAATTGTTAAGTGTAAGTGTGAGTAATTTATTCATAGCAAAGTAACTGCCGCGTTGTGTGAAAGCACAAACTCTTCCTAAACTAATGAAGGATGGAGATTTGACAAGACATTCTGTACCGCTGTTGTCAAAATATGGTTGCAGGGAAAATAACTCCATTGTCTTGATTTTCTTAATTTAGGTGGCTATCACATTCAGTTTAATTTTAAATGAGGAAATACTGTACCAAATGATTTCAGTCAAAGTGCTGTTTCCCAATTGGCATGCAATTCACTTTGCAACTTTCATCACAAGCTTTCAGTATTCCAGTATACTGTGCTCTGTGTACTTCCAGTGTACTGTGTACTATACTTTTGATAAAAGGCATCTTTTTTTTACTTCAGATGTGTTTCACAGAGAGTGTAATTGATTCTCCTTTGGGTTACATAACAGAAATCCATGACTCATCGCTAAATGCTGAAATATTCAATTAGCTGCTTTGCTGCTATTATTTTCTATCACCAATGGCTGTTTTCAATGAGTCCATGGGAGCTAAAATTAAACGAAAGAGCTGCTGTGTGGTTAAGTGCTACTCAACTAATCTGTGGATCGTCACAAAGAACAAAGTGATTTTTATGTGGGGAAATAGAGTAGGGCATATCATGACTGAACACACCAGGGTTGAGTGAATTCATCTGAGAGTTGTGCTGGTTTCCTTGATACAGCCGGTTCAATTTGACTTGTACAGAAGCTCGGCTCAGATGACCGTGTGCTCATTTATTGTAAAAATACAAACCATAGTGCTACCTAAAGAAAACAGGAGGCATCTCAAATGTAGGTATTCAGAAAGATTTTTTTGTAACCTTTACTGTACTATATTTGAGGTTGGAGAAATGCAAGTACCTTTATTTACTCATTTGTGCATAAAGATTGTGCATTTTGTAGTCTGAAATGCCCTGAATATTCTGTGTGCACCACATCTTTGTTTACCCTATTTACCTCCCATATTTGCTCTCTCTCTTTTGCACTGTCTAGTCTGATTCACTGTCTTCTTTAAAGTGGCTACAGTAAATACTTTTATGATAACAATGGATCTAATGGCTATAATGTAAAAGGTTTTCTCCATAGTGACGAATTCACAGAGAATTATTACCTGTCTCTGCAGTTCTACGGAGCGTTTTAGCATCTTTCAGCTCATTGTTTTTGTTTAACGGCTGGCAACTTTACTGTTATGGTTCAATCTCACCGGTCTCATCAGTGTCGACGGGCAGCTGTTTTCAGCAAAAGAAGCTCTGCTAAACCTGCTGTATGCTACCAGCCCAGCACCAAACAGCAGACAACGTTAGCGACTAGATAATGAACACAGTGGAGCACCTAGCTGCTAAAGAGCCAGTGCCAGATATTTGCCTCAGGAGTTGGTGGAGAACATAACAGAGCTAAAAGTTTAGTGAATATTGGACTTTCATTCATCAGGTGGCCAGAAACACAACTCTGAATGAATGCCAATGTTGCTTTGTGTCTGCTCGATGTGTAAATAGGTTTGTTAACATGTCAACTTAAAAAGTGATAGTGTGTCAGTGTTGTGTTTACAGCTTGTTTCCGCTGACCTGACGTAACAATACATTTTGTCATGCAGACATAGAAAAAAAGCAGGAACCTGCAATCAGATGGCTCGCCTATTGTTTTCACTCCATCGCTCCATCTCTCAGCATGCCTCCATATCTAAACTCTCACACCATCTTTCACCCCTCTCTGTGACCCGGCAGCTGTGGCTCCCTCAGGTCCCTCTGTTAGTTACTGCCTCAGACCAGTCACATGGTAGTCAAGTGACAGAGCTCAGGTTACATTGTACTATTGATGTCTGATTTTCAGACGTTGGTGTTAACCAATAGTTCACTGAACTTGCTTCCCACAATCAGCAGTCTTCCATAAGTATTTACCACTAAGAGGAGATGATGTTAATTTCCAGCCTTTTGGTTTATTGTGTGTTTTTCTGTCAACACTGTATCATTCCTTGTGCACTAATATTGTGTTTTTTTCTAAGGCAGTAAAGGTCACAGAAAAGTCACAAGATATAACTTATCACACCAATATATAATAATGTTAGTTGAATAATAAAAATGGAGTGTAAAAAGGTGTCAGGTGTTATACTTTTCCTTTAAACTCCAATCAGAGAGGATTGTGTGGCTAGTTGAAAACACTGGCAGCTAACCTGGTCACACTGATTGCACCGACCTTTTCTGCTAGTTACCTAGCTGCAGCTTACAAAGTTAGCTGAGGTTACAAGAGTTTGTTTCATTTTATTATGACATTTGTGTTTAGCATACTGAAGACCAGCACACTTGGACACACTAATTTCATTATCATATAATCTTATGACAAAAATTGGAGGAAAATAGGAAATGTTGTGTGGCAAAAACAGGGATTAGATAAATGATAAAATTTGTGCTAACACAAAACAAAGGGAAAACCAATGACCTGAACAATAAAATATTGCTAGTGAAAGATAAATAGAGGTGTAAAATAATTTAAGTTTTAATTATTTTTATGAACTGACTAAAGATAATGGAAAAAATATAAAGGTTTTCTCTAGTTTTGCCAACTGATTGAAGGTTAAAGGCTATTTATTTTTACACTCTATTTTACTGAATCAGACTGTGTCATGTATAATTGTGTGTAGTTTTATTTTTGACTCTGCTGATAACCGGTAGTAGTTTAATAAATGTATTTTTCTATGTGTGGACAGGAAGATGTTGTCACATGTGGGGGTTTGCGGTTGTTGGTTTCCTGTAATGAACAGGAACAATGTCAAGCAATATTCATGAGATTAAGCACTACCTACCACTGGTGTCCGATAAATCACACTTGATAAAGTAAATCCTTCTAAATGCCACATTAGCTAGTACTGCAGTTGCAACTGCTGGGTGAAGATAGTGTATTTGTCACAGTCTTCCTTAATCAGATATGGCCTTTATGACCATAAATACAGACCGTGTGCTGACGATACAACAACATTGTCATGGGGTGTGCTGCAAACAGGAAGCATTATCCTTCCTTAGTGAAACTAGTTTAAAGGCGACATTCACTATAGCCGACAACAAACATTAAGAATCCATTGGTTGTAGCTTTTAGTTTCAAAGCAATGATTTTATATGTCTTTCATCACAACAAACTGACTGTAAACTCTTAACTCTAGTTGGTTTCACTTACAGCTGATTTATCAGAGGCTAATGTTTACTCAGAACTGGCACCTTACTGTTGATGTAAAGTATCTCCCAGTATCATTTACTTTCCTTTTACTATTGATTTTCCTTCCCTGGTGAATGTTCTTCATTTAATTTCTCTAGAATCCATTGTCCACTGTGGATATTATTTAATCTTTCAGGATTTGGATCTTTTCTCTATGCTTATAAAAGCTACCTGCACTCACATTAATCATTACCATGTCAGACAGTAGACTTTTCTACCCATAGCCCCTCATGAGGTGAAAGTCAGACATAAGCCACTTATCCATTAACAGGGGTATACAATGTTTCACACTTTGCGATTTAAGGCTGTTGACAGCTGAGTTTGATTCAGGACCACAAGAGCACCATGTCATGGTTACATAGCCTTACACTCTGAACACAGGTGAACTGTAGGTCAGGGCAAACAGAGATTACTGTCAACCTCAGTGAGTAAACAAATTACTCACTTTCTTCGTGCCTTCTTGGACTGAGTCTTCAGATAAAGATCTTAATTACAAAAGATAAAGACCTGAGTTAGTCTGCAGAGCAACTGAAGTATACTGTAAATGAGAATACAACTTCTTATATACTATTTTGTTATTTAGTCATATCATGTGAACGTTTTTATGTGATTCTGATCAAAAATCTACAAAGCAAATGGCATTAAAAGGTCAGTGAACAGGGGTAGAAAAGCTAATGCCTAATTCATTGGAGTCTTGCATAATTGTTTCAAAAAAGCTGAGCTCATGCTGCCTCACTTCTCAGTTTCTACATTTTCACAGGAATAAACAAAGGCAATAAAGCTTCTAAGTCAATCTGACTACAAAATAATTGATTTGCCAAGCGTAATGCTATTCAAAGGGTTTTCAATGACAGCTACAGTACCAAAAAGCCTGGCATATGTCATATTGAATTCTTACTGAAATGAGAAATGTGGTAGAATGTATGACATCAGAGAAGGTTAAGCTATTATAGATAACGGATGCATGAAATCATTATGTGCAATGCTGAATGGCTGGTGGCAGTTTTCTGACCTTAGGCTAATCACCTTTTTCCACATTGTATGCACACTGCTCGACACAACCTACCTGCTGCTTTTTCCACTTACTGCTACTTGCAAGCCCTGTCACACTCATATAAAGCTTTGCAGCACTGTTACAGCTGCTCCTGCAGTCCTACAGTGACGCCTTGAACGGAAACATCAAATGTTTGCATGTACACACACACACACACGAGGATGTGAGTGTGTGTGTATTTTTGCAACAGAGACAGAAAGTCTAGATGTATGAAGATGTGAAAGCATAAGTTGATAAATGGATTAAAGCATTGAGGGAGAGCACTAGTTTTGTGCAGTAGCTACCAGTATGAAGAGTAACTGTTTGACTTTGCTCTTTATGGTATAATTTGCTGGTTTGTAGTACAGATTTCAAAATGTACTATATACTGAATTTCAAGTATATCCTGAATTAACTGAATTTGCTGAATTCTCTGTGGTTGTTAAGCTCGACAAAGTCATGATTAGTGGTGATTTTAATATACATGTTGATGACGCCTCAGATAAATTTGCAGCTGAGTTTCTGAGTACTACTCAGTCTTTGAATTTAACACAACATGTATCAGGGCCAACACATAATCATGGCCATACGCTTGATTTGGTGTTCACTCTGGGATTGAACATCAATGCTTTATGTATCGATGACTTAGTTGTGTCTGACTATAAGTGTATTATTTTTGATACTGTTTTTAATGCTGACACCCAACGCATCAAGCGCTCCACCCGTTCTCGCACTCTTAATTGCCACTCTGCTGACATCTTTCCCTCTGTCTTTGCAGATCTTAGCAAGGACATGATTTTCCCTGTCCAGACAAATGATTTAGTTTGCTCCTTTAACAATCTCTGTGTGTCAGCCCTAGATCTGGTTGCTCCTCTCAAAAACAAAAAGACTTGTTAATACAACCCCCCTGGATGAATGAAACCTTACGTTGTCTTAAAAGAGAGTGCAGAACGGTTGAGCGCAGGTGGAAAAGCACTAAGCTGTTGGTTCATTTTACTTATATGAAGGAACTGCTTTCTTCTTTTAATATGAAAGTGAAAGAGGCGAGAACTGCACATTTTTCAAACTTTTCAAAAAGAAAAATCCCAGAGCTTCGTTTAGCACAATTGATAGACTGGTGAACCCTACACCTCCACCTATACCATTTTGTTCAAATAATGACTATGAAATGTTTTTATCATTCTTTGTGAAAAAGGTCACTGACATTAGGTGTAATATACAGTCTTCTTGTACCCCTATGGTTGATTGCCCAGCCCAGGTATCCCAATTGAACCGGTTCAGCCCAGTCTCTCTAGAAGAACTCACAACTTTAGTCTCCCAAATGTGCTCCTCAACTAGTCCTCTTGACATTGTTCCAACCTCTCTTCTACAAGATGTTTTCAGTTCCTTAGGTCCATACATTGTCTTTATTGTGAATAGCTCCCTTTGTTCTGGCTGTGTACCTGATTATTTTAAACATGCCATTATTCAGCCACTGTTACAAAAGCCAAACCTTGACCCATTACTCCCCAATAACCCATTTCTAAACTTCCTTTCATCTCCAAAATTGTGGAGAAAGTAGTTAGTAAGCAGCTCCTACATGCCCTGGACAACAGTGATATCTTTGATAAATTCCAGTCTGGTTTTCGTTCAAAGCACAGTACAAAGACTGACATTTTAATGCATGCTGATGCTGGGGAGTGTTCTGTCTTGTTGCTGCTTGACCTAAGTGCAGCTTGTGACACAACTGACCACTCTTTTCTCTTGGGTAGGCTTCAGAAATGGGTGGGCATAACTGGGTCTGCTCTGGACTGGTTTGTCTCATATTTGTCAGATAGGAGTTTTACTGTGGCAACTGATGACTGTCTCCTCATCTGCTCAGCTGACATGTGGTGTGCCTCAGGGTTCAATCCTTGGTCCTATTCTTTTCTCCCTGTACATGCTTCCCCTTGGTGTCCTAATTAGTGGCTTTAACTGTATCTCTTATCATTGCTATGCGGACGATGCACAGCTGTACTTCTCATTCAGACCGAATGACCTTAGCAAGCTCTCTACCTTGCAAGACTGCTTAACAGCTATTAAGGACTGGATGTCATATAACTTCCTCCAACTAAACCCTGGCAAAACTGAAGTCATTATTATTGGCGTTGAGAGCATATCTGCAAACATTCAGAATTGTATCGGTCCTCTAGCAGCAAATGTTAAGCAAGCCAAGCAAAACCTGGGAGTTTACTTTGACCAATACATGGATTTTGATTTACATGTAAAGAAAGTGGTCCAATCTTGTTTCTTTCAACTGAGAAACATTTCCAAAATCAAGTCTGTTCTGCCTTTTCAAGATCTAGAAACAGTTATCCATGCCTTTGTCTCCTTACGTCTTGATTACTGTAATGCGCTATTTACGACCCTGAATCGCTCCTCCTTGTCTCGGTTCCAGTTGGTGCAAAATGCGGCAGCTAGACTTTTAACTAAGACACGACGAAGCGCACACATCACACCAGTGTTGGCTTTACTGCACTGGTTACCAATGACTGTCGAATTGATTTTAAAATTCTTTTAATCACCTACAAAGCATGACATGGGCTGGCCCCACTCTATATTTCCGAACTATTGTGTCCCCTTGCCAAAGTGAGATCAGTGAGATCTCAGGTGTTTTGACGTAGGCCTCTTGGCTGTCCCTAAAACTAGATTACAGACTAAGGGGGACCGAGCTTTTGTAGTGGTAGCCCCGACTCTCTGGAACCATCTCCCATTGGTCAGTGGACAGTTTTAAGAAGTTGTTAAAAACTCACTTCTATCGCAAGCACTTTGTGTTGTAATGCGTGCCTACATTCAGTGCAGTTTTAATATTTTAATCACGGTTTTCTTTTATATCATCATGTCTTTATATACTGTATTTCTAAGTTTTATGGTTTGTAATTTTTTTATTTAATTGTATCGCTATTTCTTTTAATATTTTATTAATCTGTTATTGTACAGCACTTTGTAGCCTTGTGTTTCGAAAGACACTTTATAAATAAAGTTTACTTACATTGCTCACTGCTTATGATGCTGATAACAAAGCTAATGAAGAAATTATCATTTGAATCCTGTCTGTTGGAAAAACTATGACTTTATTCCCCATTTTCTATACAAACTATATGTACTGTGGTAAAATTGAGATCATGTACAGCACTATTTCAGTTTCATTCTAATGGGACTTCCAGCTGTTGCCACCTCATTAGGCAGCAGACACCATCAATTTAAGCCCATAGGTTTCCCCAAGGCTCTACTTTATCGCATGATGGATCGAGCCCATAATCGTCTGAGCAATCTTGTGTCTGCAAGCAGGCAATATTTCTCTGACATGGCTGGAAATATACCGTGTATAGGAATATATTGCTCCTACCACAAAAAAGGAAAGCCAATGTCACCAAATTTTCAAAATCATGGTGGTTTGAGAAAGAGAGGCTGTTACAAGGAGTTTTCATTCAGCGACTATGGTTAAAATGTGGTCCGCATGGCCCAGATCTTTGGTTTCATGCTTTGTGTTTTGCTTTGTGGATTGTGGAGTTATGGCTGGGAGGTAAAATATTTACCATTTTGCAAATGCCATGCCTCGCGCTCAGTTTTATGAAAGAATGAGTAATGTGGCTGGTGAAAATGTCTGCGTATTCATATATTTTATGAAGAGTTTGACTTTTGAAACAAACTTTTTGAAAATGTCTTCACATTCAGAAGCTCAGATCACAGGCCTGTCCAAACCATATTTGCATGAATGTCAAACATGGAAGTGGTAACACAACACACAGGACTCACATAGAGAATTTTACAGTCTTGTGGCTTCTTATATGATAGTTAATCCCCTAGAATTAGAGACTAATATGTTACATTTTTCACAAAGTCTTGTTGTTTAGACAAATATACCAGTGACTGTACAAAGGATTCAAATTCCACAATATAAGCTGATTTAAACAAACAGTGTGCTTGCTAACCTCTGGTACAAAGGTCGTACCAAATTTCTTCTTTTATCTCCGTGTTTTCTCCCCAGACATGTTATGAAGCAATACTGGACAGCCAGATAACAAAATTTGTGTGTCAAAATTTGTTAAACAAATGTTGGCAGACAGCACAACTGTACTGTGCTGCTTGTGTTTAAATGGGATCATCTATGGCAACATTTTCTGTCATTTAAATCCTCCCTGTTATTGGATAACTAACGTTTGCACAGAGTGTCCAAAGGACAGTGATCCAATCAAATTGTGTCTTCTGTGTTTCCTCTCTCTCTCTTTTGGAAATACTGCTCTATGTGAGCATTTCATAATTTATTCAGTCATTCAGCGATACGTGTCTGTTTGATACTAATACTCTGGATTAAGGACTTAAAAGCCACAGCTGAAAAGGTAATGTTTGTTTCTAACTTTGGGACAATTTATTAATTTATGGTCATAAACCACAGAGACGTATTTCATTGGTCCGAATGATTTTTGTAATTTTGTTTTACACAAACAAAATGTTTTACAGAGCGATATCTCTGTTAAAGAAATGAACCTAAAAGTCACATCCTCAGCTCAGCTGACCATTTGCTGATAGAGTCTTACACTGTCAGGTATGATAAAAATGAGAAGTTTTAAAAAACCTAATTATGCACATGATATCCAAACAAAAAATTATTTCCAGCATGGAGACACAATGTTCATTTCTCTGTTTGCATGGGAATGTTTTTTCCATATAATCTGTCTCCTAAAATACAGTATCTGTAGAGCACAGATAGAGGCTTGAAACAAAATCAGGAATTATTTGTGGGCCAAGGATGAATCCATGACCCTGGCCTAGTGGGGCTTAAAATAAGATCCCTGCACTTCAGGAAGGTAGAAAGTGACTCTGTACACAGTACAGTCAATAAGAAAGCCATGTATAATCTACATTTTATGTCCAGTAATTTATTGTTTTACAATTTGCAAATATTCTACAGCTTTGAATTTTACAGTTTGCTCATATTAAGAAACTTTTATTTGATAAAACTTAATATTCAGACATTTTTGCAGGAGTTTTGGCAAGGGGGTGAAATGTATAGGATATGAACAATTAATGCTCAACTTTGGATGAAAATTAACTACTGTATTACCATCAAAGAAACAGTTTGGCATTATGGGAAATACTCTTACTTGGTTTCTTGCCAAGAGTTAGATGTGAGGATCGATACCACTGTCACATATGGAGCTGGAGCCAGCAGGCAATTAGATTAGTTTATCCAAGAAACAGCTACATCACATAACTCACCAAAAACACCACAACTTGTCATTTTCACATTTCTGTTTGTGCCCAGATAAAACAATCATGATATAATGTGTTATTTACTGTGTTATTTAGCAGAGCTGGTGGGCAGATTTTTTTAAACTTTGAACAGAGCCTGGCTAGATGTTTCCCCCTGTTTCCAATATTTAAGCTAAGCAAACCATCTCCTTGCTGTAGCTGTATATTTAATATGCAGACATGAGAGTGGTGTCAATCTTTTCATCTAACTCTTGACAAAACGAGTAAGTCAGTTTCCTAAAATGTTGAACTATTGCTTTTAAAATGGTAGAATTTTCCCATGAAATGTTAAAACATCTACAAACAGCAGAGATACCTAAATTAAAGCTCAATACGGCTGTTTCTAAATTTAATCTGTTGATTCATTACTGAATAACCTCGACCCTGTTTACTTTAATTGGGAACACATTATATGTGTTTAATGACATCATGCCTGCGAGAGAGATAGGATGTAAGTGTTTGAATGGTAGAGAACAGATAAACAAAGAGGAGGATCAACAGAGAGTGAGGAAAGAATGTGAATGAGATCTCTGCCAGGTTTTGCCTTTTTTTAGTGTCGAAACTGTTGACAGGAAAGGTGATTACTGATTACCTCACAAGCTCATCTCTTTGCCTGCCATTTAAAGGTGCCTTTGGTTATTTTATATAGGATGTGTATAATTAGTCCAGAGGAAGCAGGACACACGGTCCACACTGGATGAAGCATTTCATTTTCGTTGGGAGTATGTATTTCTGTTATCATGACAGACCTGTCACTCAAGAATACACTGGGCTGTTATTTGTACCCTTGCCAATTCAAAAATAATTAGAGCATTGGAGGAACAGGGCATGACGGAGTAAAAGCAGGAAAACCACAATCATAACATTGATGGAGTCACATTTCAAGCCCCGAAGGATCCAATTAATTCGGATGTGGCTTCATCTTGGCAACTAGAGTAGGATGTACAGTGAAGCGAATGCATTACAATTACATCACCTAAAACAGAAGGTGTTTTCCCCTTTAGGAACACAGCTCCTTACTGCCAGACAAACAAATAACAAGTGTGCTTCCCAGACATGGTTAGAGAATAGAAAATTTCAGCTTCTCGCATTGTTGTCTGTGGCCATTGATCATTCCCTCTTGTAAGTGTGATGTAAACGAATGATCCCTGTGTCAAAGGCCATAAAATGCTGCCAACTAACCAGGAGTCCTACGGCAGCATTGAAAAAATGCCTATGATCCTGGGACACTTCAATAGGCTTGTGTGTGTGTGTGTGTGTGTGTGTGTGCGCATATCTCGGTGTTTGCTTTGTGTATGTATTTTATTCTCCTGGCTCCTGCTAATCTCCTGACCCCAGATGGAGAACAGTGAGTGAGCAGATTGTATTTCCTGCTTGATTTAATATTAATAGATCGGTATACTCTGCCACTCTCTTTGCAGGGCAAAAATGTAAGACTGCCCCCCCACACCCACACCAACCCTCTCCCACCTTGGCTCTCAGCCCAACAACTGCTTATGTAGGATACGAGACCTTGTGAACGTCAGGGCACAAATAAGACGCAAAAGATCCGAGGGGAAAACCGAATTAACAGAGTAACTCGAGCAGCTGTGAAGGACAGGGCTATGGATCTGCTGCCATACAACAATCTGCTGTGAGCAGTCACATGATAGGGTACAAGCCCAAGTGGCATTGAGGATGCTCTGCAGGGCCAATGTTTACTAAGCATCTTAGCAGGGCAAAGTGACGAGTATAGGTTATTCAATTATTTACAGTGATGGAACAAGTATTCAGATCCTTTACTTAAGTAAAAGTAGCAATACCACACTGTGAAAACACTCCACTATAAGTAAAAGTCCTGCATTCAGAACCTTATTTAAGTAAAAGTATGTATGTATTATCAGCAAAACGTACTTAAAGCATAAAAAGTAAGAGTACTCATTCTGCAGTGTTTTCCTATTATGTATAATGTTTTTAGATTAATATTACTGCTGCATTAATGTGTATATTGTATTTTACTACCGTAGCTTTTTAGGGTTCTACTAATTTTAACTCCTTTATATACTGTTAGGTAGTTTAATCTACAGCAGTGCATCATTTTCTATAAGATCATCATATGTTTGTAGCATTGCTGTCCTGTGAGAACCCCGCATCTTGTCGTAATTTTCTCAACCCATAGAGGAAAACTTAATCCTTCAGTTTATCAGAAACATTCACCAGATTTGGAGATGTATGGTTTTCACTGGACAGGAAGGGTGTGAAAAATTTTAATCTGAAAAATAACTAGTAATTAAAGCCGTCAGACAAATGTAGTGGAGTAAAAAGTACAATATTTGAATGAAAATGGAAATACAAGTACCTCGAATTAGTACTTAAGTACAGTAATTGAGTATAAGTACTTAATTACATTCCACCATGTGTGCACAGGATCATGAGTTGACAGCTCCTATTTCATGTGCAGTGATTAATTGCAGAGGACTACCACAATGCTTCATTATTCTCCTTTAAGATAATATCAGAGATGGCAGATTGTGGTTTAACTTGGTCTGGCATTGAGACAACAATCTTTATAAAAGGGCAGGGGTCTCATTAATAATAGAACATTTGAGATAAAACAACACTTAAGGTATTTATATTTTATCTCAAACGAATATAAGTGTCTGACAACCTGAACTGTAGTCTCTGCTCTTGCTGCCAACAGAGATCATGTTTGAAACATCTGTCATCTGACATTTGAAATGCAAGACTTATAGAAAGCAAATATTGCATTATTACAATCTTGGCAGCCTGGCAGGCTGTATATTACGTGACAGATTCCTGTTACTTCTTATACATCAACGTGTGCTTTGCTTTCTATACCTGTGTATGCCTGACGCATGTGTGACACTGGTTAATAAGTGGTTTTCTAATATGAATAATGAGCCCTCAGTGACTGTGGCTCTTGTAAGTGTATGGTGCTTTTCCAACACGATCTTGGACCAGTCATACTGAATACATTTGTGTTTTTCTTCTTCTCATACCTTTCACACCGACAAAATATTCAACTTTTCTTCAACTTGATTTATAATGGAAGTGAATGGGAGGAGCGTTCAAACCCATCCCACTTTGAACCTTTATAGTTTAAGTTAGAATCTTTATTCAGACTTTAATCAGGTGACCACCTTTGGTTCTTTATCCCCTTAGTGGTAGTTAGTTGACTGCAGTCAGCATTCAGCAGTGATTCCAGTTGATCACCTGGGATCTCTGACTTCATGATGACGGTAGAAACCGCCTCCATGGATACAACACACGAAATAGCTTGTGACGAACGGCATGGTGAGTACTTATGGTTTGTGGGTACAGGGACATTATAATCCTGGAAGGTACCAGAATGAATCATGGAGCAAAGGGGCGTAGCCTACACTTGTATAAATAATGATTAGGCTATTACTAGTCCTCTAAGGGATTATTAGAGCTAAACATTTCAGGAAAGGCACTCTAAACCAGTGCAGAGCCACCAAAGACAGTGACTGATGGAAGATGGGACTACTACACCACGATTACACCCTATTAGGTCTTTGGATGTCAGCAAATTCAACCACGACTGTAGGATAAAAACATGCCTATCACCTGTGGAGCAATCCAGAAATAGTGCTGAACAAGCACATACGATTATAGTGTGGGGAAGGCAGTTCAACAAGCTCTATGCATTATTGCATACTGCTGCTGAACAAGGACAGAGTTACTGTTGGGTGCTATAAACGCAAAAGCAGCTACAGTGCGATGTTAACAGCTGACGTGCAGAGGGGAGCACCACGCGAAGAGCCAGATGAAAAGGTGCTTTCATATTCTGTTAATGCAGGAGGGGCATCATAATTCAGAGGTTCCTCATGTGACTGTCGGTGACAAACCGTGTATCTGTAAACCAGTAAGCTGCTGCTGCTACTGATTATGTGGATCTTGATGATGATTATGATGAAGGGGGTGCTTTTTCATTTTATCAGTCTTGAAGCGAAGTAAAGCTGGTGAGATAGTAGGGGAAACACGCAGTCAGACCGGTCGTCTTGTGGTTACAGAACCGGGATACTTCTAAGGATTCCATTACGATGGCTTGGAGAGGAGGAAGAACACGGCCGTTTTATCGACCAATCTATTATTTAAACTAAGACTGGTGTTGTTTCTCTACCGAGGACTCCAAAGAAAAGAAAAGGTAATGTCTACAATTATCCCAGTCAATCGGAAATGGCTATGAGACGTTGCTACGCCGTGTTTTACTTGACGATGATGGTGGTTCATTTGGGCAAACCGTTAGACCGACCAGGATTCTCCTAACCCCAGCCGGATTACCTCAGTATTGTTCTCTGGCCAGATTTTGGTACACTCGGTGTTGTCACATACTATTATTTATCCTACATGATGTGTGGACTGTTTCGGCCACTAAGCCCATGTCTGGAACACAAAATTCCCCATCCAATGCTGTGTTGTTACACTGCAGGCCTGCCGCCTCGGCCAAGGCAAATGTCCCAAAATGCCAACGTAGCGTTGTTAGCATAGCGACTGGCTAACCGAAGCTAACGGTTAACTGCTTGATATTCTCTTTCGTCTTTTCTACAGTGTTTACTTTCTCTGTTTGTACATATCTGGTAAACGTTAACTATGTTCGTAGTTTCCTTTTACAACTTCAGCGTAAACTGAGCATTTAAAGTAAGAAACCCACAGGTAATCTTTGAGTACACATTATATCTGGGGAGACTGCGGTATATCGTTGAATTATGGGACAGGAAAGTTATGTTATGTTTGTCTTGCTAGCTGCTGAGCTTCGTTTACCTGGCTAGGTTAACTACACGACTTGCAAGTGAAAGTAACGTTAGATACCTAACCTTCGACATGGCCTGAAATACAACGCTTTTCCAGCAGCGCATAATAAATGACAGTGAAGTGAGGAGACAGTCGGTCACTGCTGCCCCTGAAAGCCGCTACACGTTGATGTGGTGAGTTAAAACACCATACTGTGGTTACGTATTTTTTCTCCTGCTAAATAACCTTGTTTGCTCTTTTTATGTCACGAATATAGCCTGATTGAAATTTCCATCTAGTTGCATAATGTTGGACACTGTTCTGTCATCTAGAAATGGCTGAAAGGGGGAAATTATCCCTATGTTTTGGCTGGTTGCACTGGTGAAGCTGCGTGCTTGCGTACATTTGGATACATTGACATATATACAGTGAATGCTGTTGAATGTATTCCACAGGTGTTTATTTTTTATTTGAGTTATTGGTTTCCAAGCCTAGTCAATAAGAGTGATCAGTCTGACCGCCTGGCAGTTTGTCAGGTAACTTTTAGAGAATTTACTATTTGCAGTTTTTTAGTTAACCTATAGAGGTATTGGTTGATAAGTTGTATATTATGTAAGATAAGCCATATAGTATCAACAGGTTGCATTTTATTTTAGGGAACCAGTTGCATTTCTAACTTGGTGGATAGTATCTGTTGCCTCATGTGGATTATAGGCTGCTCTTTTGAGATGCATGGTTTTGCAGAGGTATTACAGCAAGGTGTCTTGGGTCAGACACCTCCTTGTGCTTTGTAGTCCCTCATTTGCATTTGCATCCTGCAGTTCTCAGGATGAAACATATAGATGCCCCAGATGGAATTTCATATATATTTTTCAAACATGTCACATCTGAGAAATTCTGCACATCATGTTGTGTCACAGCAGGGCCTGTTTTTTTAATGAAAGCTGTATATCATGCTAAGATAAAAAAGAAAAAAATGTCTGGGGTTGAAAGCAATTGCACAGTGCTTGATTACAGTCCATAAGACGGTAGAAGAATCGAGGTAACTGACAGAATTTGTCCAAAACCGAGACCAGGGCACACAGACACAGAGATGACTAATGGGTTGTCATGTCTAATGTCAGGCGACATGTAGACTAGACATGATTCACTGTGTGTAGTGTGGCACATTTTGCTGGTTTAATATATGTATAATCTGCACTGTCCATAATATCTATATCTTGTGTGCCTGAGGCATGTCGATTAAGGTTAACTGAGCAGTGAGATTAACTAAATGGTGTAATTTTGTGTCACTGTTAACGGAATGAACGAACAACGACAACTGACCCTCTTTATCATATAGAGAAGTTTTCTGCAGCAGTTAGGGTGTGGTTTCCTGTAAACTAGTAAGAGCATTACTGTTTTTGGATAAGGGTGTTTATCGGATGCACTTGACAGCTGATAAGTAGAAGTGTGTAGCTGTCATCAACACTCAGACTCAAACAGTGTCATGTTTCATCCTCCAGACATGATTGAATAGTCCTCAATGAGAGACGATGGTGTATGTAGCCAAGGGAAGAGATTTCAGATTCAACCTTGGTGGAATCAGACCAAAAACAATCTTTATTAAATTACATTTCATGTGTTTTATCTACATTATATTCACCACCATGTCCCTCTTTCTCCACTCCTTCCGCATGTGTGTTCCTCTTTGCTCTCGCTGTATATGTAACACCTTGTTGGTTGGTGTTTCGTTGCTGCTGACATATGAATTTCTGTTTTGGGCTGTGTAAATACTATGCCCCTGTCCCCTCTTGTCATTTCAGGTGATGACCTGGATGGTGCCATGTGAATGACTGAAGACCATGAAGCCCACACACAAGCTGCTGTTCGTCCTGTGCCCCATGCTGGTCCTGGGCTTTATTTACTACTCCTCCGGGAAGCTACATCTACACGTGTGGGGCCAGAAGTCTCGTAAGTGACAACTCCAGTCTGACTGTTTGTAACATTTATTCATCACCTGATCATCCATCTGTCATAGCCCATAACGCTTTTGAAACCTACACATGTTTTTATCTGTTTTATTGAGCAAATCTCTCTCTGTTTTGTTGTCTGCCTTTCTGTGCTGACAGCCAGTTGACTGTCCGTCTATATCTGTTTTTTATTTTTATTTTATTTTATAGTCTCTCTGCTGAACCGTTGTCAAAGTATGTCAAGCTGTGTGTTGGTGTCTCAAAACCTGTCCGTGTCGATATGAAACTCTGTCTTAAACAACACACTTATCTTTGCTTTTGTAGAAGGGAGGAAATGGCATTTTGAGATTTCCACACTTAGATGATAAAACCCTAACTCACAAAACTGAAAATGCAGTTTCGCAATAACCTACATAAAATACTGAGAAGAAGTTGTCCACTTTTCATTGAAAAATACCCCTGGTATGATTGGGTGTTGGTTATGACTATGATTTCCTTGTAATTTTGGATATCCTGAGTTTTTGAGTCCATATTTAGGAAAGTAACGATGGCGGACCTGGACTGATGATGGAGGAGGGGAGGAAATTATGTCACACTGTGTGCGCCCTGAAACCACTGTCAAAATCCAGCAGAGGGGGCTGGAAGATTTCTCTTTAACAATTTTGAAACTTTCTTGCCTGTGCCCCCTACAGAGCCTGTTTTTTGCTCTGCTCTCAGTGAGCAGCTTTCGGTACAAAAAACACAAATGTCAGTGTTTTGAACCAGATTGAGAACCTAGCCAGAGGGACAGCATGCTGTCTAAAGTGTAAAGCTTGGAGAAAAATGTTTATCTCCCTTGTGTTGTGTCCTTGATATCTTCACACTGGCTGTAATGTAAAGCTTTGCTATGAAACTGGAGTTGGGATTTATTTTTGGGATTAGTTTTAGGCTGACAGAGGAATGTGCACATTCCTGTCAAGTCTCCTACCTGTGTGATGCAAAAATACAGTCATGTTCAACACTGATCTTAGGTAGAAGTATCATGTTTCTGGTCGGCAGTATGATGATTCAGGAGTGATGCTCTGTTGGGGGTCCATCAATTCACACCACTCCATCCTCAGAATCAATTATCAGTTATTAGGGAGCCTGTGAGAGAACGGAGATTGCACTTCTTCCTCTTTGTCGTTGTTTTCTTATGAACTCATCATCTGTTCTCCAGCGTCGCTCCCACTGTGAGGAGAAATAGGACTTCAAATTTTGCTTATGTGCCAGGTGTCAGTGGTGCAGGCATTGATTTGTGTCTGTAAAAGTATTCTGTTATATTTTTGAGCTCATCATTGAGCTCTACAATAACAGAACTGTGTGAAAGCCAAAATACCCCACAATGCCTCATCAGATAGAAGAATTCAGCAATGTTACCATCTGAAAGGGCCTTTGAGGCACTGAATAAGCTTTAAATGTGTCATTGCCACTAATGTTTGCTTATTGTGATATAGGTAAGTAGTTTTGCTCAGGTTCTCCATACACCACAACTTTCCGTGCCCCAATGCCTGTTCCTGGTCCCACAGACATCTAGCAGACTCAGTCAAAAATATTGGCCTTCTGCATTACTGTGGTGCCAGATGTTTGGCTTAAAGATGGTCCAAGGGGACAGATGAGCATGTGGATGGTCTCTCCTGCCCTCTGCCCTGGTCAGCTAAGCTATGCTGTCTCACTGAGAGGATAAAATCTGGATAATCTCTCTTCTTCATTCTTGACTCCCTCACTTCTCCACAGACAAATGGAACATGCAGAGGCTTATGTCCTGCTCATCATATACACCATTAAGAGCATCTCTGTAGTTGTTGTGTACATTTTTTGCTGCCAGTAATTCATTGCTTGATAGCGCTAGTGTATTATTATTTATAGGGCTCTTTATGTTTGTCTTCTTGCAGCAGAAAACATGCTGAGATGCACTCAGATTTTAAATCCAGGTGAAATATCTGAGTACTTACCAATAAAAATTGGTGACAAAATGAAACATTTATCCTTATTAATACAAAATCAGGGTCTCTGATCGCATGTTAGTTGTATTTTCAACAAGCCCGTGCATTGACAAGCTGGGTTCCTGTAGAAAGTGTATGGATGTGGTGCTTGTGACAGGAGCTGGGTTTAACCAGCTGATCTATGCAGATCCACCAGATGGTCACCACGATCAGAAGGTTTGTGTCCTGTCCTGTTCTTCTTCTTTAGCCCCTGTTTTATGTATGTTTATCCAGATTTGTTTAAGTAATAGTGCCTGTAGTCATTCATCAGATCAGTGCAGAATTCTGTTCCTGTTTAGTTCATTTTTTAAAATTGTCTTGTGTAGGCTTTTTTTTTTTTTTTTCCCACTACTCAACCCATGGCCAAAGGCAGCATTTCGTGTGACCATTTGTTTTATGCTATCTCATGACTCTGCCTGCGAGCTACCTTGGCGTGTCATTTTCAGAGTAGGTTCATGTGACCGTTGTCATTCCTCTGTCAGCTGGAGTGGATGTGTCACTCTCGTAAGGCTGGAGTGATGAGGGACCCCTGTCCACTTTACCACTTCGTTTCCCCCCACCCTAATGTAGTCAAGAATAGCTGTGGCTGACACACAAGGGCATGTTAGCTGCCACTTGTATCTCTGGCTGTCTCATTCAACTCTGAAACTCTAATTAAAACGTATAATTAACTCCTACTATAAACTATAATTAAAACTTATATTAAGTAATAATTGTGTGCATTTATTATGCAGCTGTACAAGTGATGTGATGTGTGCCTGCACCGACATGAACGGGTACTCATGTTGTTGACAAAGCAAACCTGTCGCCTCCAGCTTGTTTTGAGTGTCAATATTGCCAATTGCAATACAGCTGTTGTTCTTGAGCTGTGTTCATGTTGTGAGACAACTTTGACAGTATAAAACAGTGAGTTTATCGACTTTCCCGGTGCAGCACGGAAGAAATTATTGTTGGCCTTGTTTAATAGATAGTATTTATAAGGTTCAATTAAATCAGTGGGAACAACTAAATAGTGTGTTTTGCTATACTGATACACACTATAAGTGATGGGGAGTAGAAGGCTAGAGGGGAAAAAAAAGTTTAAAACAGCTGAAATCAAGTAAAATAATCATGTTTACCAGATAATGGCTGCAATGAACAATTTTGAACACGGTCTTACAGCCAGATCGTATGGCTTTCATCAGCAGATGGAGTTCGATCAGTTGTCATGGAAATGGTAGACTTGTTGTACCTAAGTAGGGGATTTTGGTCTCTTGTTGTCGTATTTGGGAAGTATATGGGCATATTGGATCTGGGTAGTATGGGCAATATATTGTACATTGGCTGTATATGGTCGGATGAGCTAACTCCATCCACTGATGACCATATGTTGTTTTTTTTTGCTGTTTTCTTATTGTTTTACATTTTAATGCAGTGTGCATGGACAACTTTAAAAAAATAGTTGAAAAGTTGTTTTCACATACAAAACTTAGATCCCACAACATCACCTTTTCAAGTCTGGTTTGTGTTTTGAGTCCCACAAATGTAACACAACCGTTCCAAATAGACTGGCCAGCCATCTCCTGTGTAAGACCAGTCATCTTCAACTTTTGTCAAAAGGTGTGGTGTATAATACAGTTAAAGCTAACTTTCTTTTGCTTCCCAACCGCATAGTCACTTTTATAATAGTTTGCTTTGCTGATAGTAACAGGAACACAGAGTGTTAAATCACACAATTAACACCTGCAAGGTGAGAAGTGAATGTGGTCCACGAGCCAAGCTGCTCCTATTGCAGCAGGAGCCAACAAGCCACAACTTTCAACCCTGTTGATTTCATCCCCAGACAGCTTTTCTGAAGTAAAACCCTGAAATAGCTCATGATGAATGCTGTTACGATACAAATCCAGTTGTTTGCTAATAGTGATTCTCTGTGTATGTCTTTCAAAAATATATTTTATAGTTTGACACTTTGCTCATAAATATTTCAAGCTACATGATCTTTCTAAGTGGGATCCCCCTTCCCCCTGTCATTGTCAGAGCTCGATTAGCAGTAAAGTCAGCAGTTGCTCAGGGATCGTGCTCTAGATATTCCTGACCCCAGCTTGGTTTTCACCATCAGGGATTGCCTCCTCTTGTCTCGGAGCTGAAGTGGTCATCAGTGATATGCCTATACAGTTTCAGCTGGAACAGAGTTTGAGGTTTACTAATTGGGAAATTTGATCTTCCAGAAGCCCTCACATGGAGAGGCTGCGTTGTGCTTGCAGCCTATTATAAAAGAACACATTTTTGTGCAGCAGTTTACATTTGCAGAATTTCATGTTGTCTTTTTGTCACAAGCAGCACTTGTTCTTGTTGTGTTTTGAAGAGGGCTTTGAAGTTCTGTTGTGCTTAATCATCGGCATTTGGACGAAATTACATGATAGCAGTACTACTGATTATTTTAATAGAAGCGAGAGACACATTTTTTCTTTTCTGAAAGCTGTGTGGGTTTTCGTTTGAAGCTAACTTTCTTCTTAATTAAAGGTCCTCAGTTTTTATGTGTTTGTTAATACAAATGATAATGATTAATCTGAAAGGGGGAGTAGAATGGAAATGTGCAGCAGTTGCCAAAATCTTAGCATAATAAACATGGCTTTGAGCGTGTTCAGAGTAAGTCACAGTCATTTACTGTGGGTCTGTCACTGCTGTTAACACATTTTTTTACAGAAACTGTGAGACATTTTCACGTTCTGTAAATCTGTAAGAGACTTGTGTAATAAGTCACTCTTTTAGATTCTTTAACATTTATACTATTTTGTTACTATACTCTGTGATGGTAGATAGACTGTGGAGGATCAGTGTTAAAATCTTTGACGTTTGATTACTTTCTGTGTCTGCCTTTTGTGTACATCTGTTTTTGTGCGTAGCCGCAGTCTGTGTTTTACTGAAGCTGATGTTGAAAACATTTATTTACATATATATTCTGAGTACTTTGGTCTTGGTTAATAGTTGCTTCCACAGGTCTACAGTGATGATCTTTTTTCAGTGTCTTAATCCACTTTTGTTTTCAGAGAGTGATGCAGAAGAATCAACTGTAGTCCTGACTAAAGGGGCTGAAGTAAAAGGAATTACAGGTAGAGGCACTGAGACTCTGCCCATTTATACTGGGTGACTGTGACTGACACGGGTAATTTTAAACTGGGCTGTTGAGGTTTTTTTTCCCCACGGAATATAAATCTCTGCTAACTCAACAATGAAAGCTTTCCATTTTTCCACTTTCATCTACCTAGCATCTTTTTTTGTTTTTGTTTGTTTTATTACCAAAAATGTTTGTGCTCGTTCACTCATTCAGTCCTAATGAGTAACTTTCAATATACCACTGCCATAATAATCACAAAAACACAATGGGGCCTTTCTGCAGTTAATTTTCCACTTCATTGGTCTTTCCATCTTTGAATAAAGATTGAGACTCAGAGTTATAATTCAGCCTACTGGGATTAAAGCTACTAATCTCTCCTCCTCCTCCTCCTCCTCTTCTTACTCTGTAATGTCTGACATTTGCAGTTGGCTTTATTTTCAAGTCCAATTCTGCCGTAACAGACTGACCGCAAACTGTGCTAACTGACCATTTTGTGTTTCAGAGTTGGAAACAGACATCACCGTGGGACGAATAGTAGGCTCAGGTACATCTGCAGCCCCACCAACCGAACCCCTACCCATCTTTGTTGTCAGAACCTTTTTAAAACCCTGCAATACTTCAGCAGCCACAATTTGGGTTGGGAAGCTAGCAACATTTTCCAAAAAATAGTCAGTCAACCAGATGTGTTGCTAACAGGGAAAGCAGAGTTTTTCAAAGTAAATTCAAGTTGTTACAAGTTGATAAAATACTGAATTTTACAACTAGTGAGGCAATGAACATCTGCTCAGCCATCGTCCTCCACATGAAGCTGCAGTGTGGTACAACACTGCCCCCTGTTGTCTTGGCTCAGTAACAAATGGTTGGCAAGCGAAGTAGTCTGCAGGAGTTTTGGTGCACAATGCTGTAAGGTTCCACAGACCAACATTTGTTTTACTGGTAGGACCCTGCTGCTTTAATTTCTCCCAAGCTGTTGCCTCAACTTGGCCCTCTGGCTGCTTTATGCTTCTCAAAAGAAACATAACGCACACACACTCACTCACCTTGGCTGCTATGGCAAAGTCCCCATCCTCCAGGGCAGTGCTTGGATCCTTCTCTAGCCAGCCGTCACGCATTCCCATTGTCCTTTTCTTTATATTTCTCCTCCAGCTTCTCTGTGAAGACAAGATCCACAACCACAGGAGTAATACCACGCCCTTCCTACTTTCAACTAATGCTCATGTTAAACGTAGCACAGCATAAAATATGTTAAGCGTTTTATAGATCCTGTAAGCATAAAATATAAGACTGCAGTAGATACTCAAATGACATCATTAGAATAAAGTTCTCATTTCTCCATATCCTAGTTTTCTGTCTTCTACCTCAACGCTTCACCAGGCACCTATTGGCTGCCCGTCTGGTTGTCCATAGGTGATCTCTAACTTCTTTTCTAACTTTATTTTAAACTCAACAGATTGTTTTGGCTGGCTTCTCCCTAACCTCGCTTGTTTGTCACAAATCCTTAATTCTAATGCTTATTTTCTTTTACATTCGCCATATGGTTTTCCCTGTGAAAGCTGCACAGGTTGTTCACAACTACAGCTAATGAGCTGATAGTTGAAATTATGTAGATTGGATGACCAGAGCTAATGATCCAACTATATAAAGATTCAACCCCAAAGATGCCATACTTTGTATCGATGTGCTTTGTGACCTGCGTGGTAATGAATCTTTTCTGTTTTTCTTTCTTTTCCAGTGTATGATAAGCAGGGCTTTCTGCTGCAGCTGGACACAAAACTGTGAGTACATCTCTTTCTAGTGAACATCTCTGTCATTTATTGTAACATGTTTAGCAATTCTTCATCGTGTATTGCGTGGGATATTTCTAACTTGTAATATTTAGAACAGCTGAATTCCCAGTTAAACTTTGAATCCATTCGTTTAGATATGTTTTACAGCATGTTCCACTGGGTACTTATTCATACAGGTTCTGGTTGATCAATGGGGAAACATGAAACATGAAAATGTAAACCTTCGGCCAATTCATCTCACTTGATTTTTTTTTTTAAAACAAACACACAGCGTCTCGTTGGAGTCCTAACCAAAACCTGTTGACAAATGCACAGATTTGATTGGTGGTCTGAGTAATACATTAAGAGATTTGTGTGAGTTGAAATGGTAGTCGGTGTTTTCTCGTTTATTCCAGAGCGGCTGTGGTTTGTCAGGGTGAGAACATGCTACATTGAGTCATTACGCAGCTGTCATTGTGTCAGCGCGTCTGTTGATATGTGTATAATACCCTGAATTGGTTTGACACTCTTGCTCTAAACTGCCATGATAAGGCCCTTTCTCTGCCCCCCCCCATTGCTATGCCGGCAATAATCATATGCTGCCATCACCACCCTCGCAGGGCACGTATGTCTGTACTCTGCACACACACTGTAAGCACTATGTCAGCACGCACTTTAAGGTGGTTCTCACATGGGTTCAGTTTATCTAATACAGCTCCTAACATTATATCCAGTGTCATTAATTACTCCATTAGAGCACATGCATACAATAGTGCAATTCATCTTAAAGCTAGTAGTTAGGTTTGTGACTTGGGTTATTTGTTCCCGCTGGTGGTCTGGCTGATATAAAAGTGCCCCCTAGACTTCATTCTCACCAAATCACTTACCAGCTTGAGGCCAATTAAGGCCACACTGTAAGTGAACAGCATTCTAACTCATATTGAAATATATTATATTAGCACAGAAGAGCTTCAAATTGTGCACAAGCAGGCCCCTGTCAACCCCCTCTGATTTTCAGGCCTCATATAGTGCTAAGACTTGGGCCTCTCTCCTGTCTCCCTGTTTATCTGAACTAGATTCATGGCATACATCAGGTTATAAATGATCATGCTAGTAATCTGGAGGTTCTAGTTTTAGCACCGCAAGTGTGATTATTTGAACAAGACCCCTCTGCTTTGTCTTCAACACACAGGTGATACACAGAGCTGTTGCTGAGTCCTCCAACTTCCTAAGCAACCCCGTTGTTTCCCCCTATCTCTCAAGCAGATTGTTTGACAAGCCCTGTCTTTGAGGCTTAGAAATGTATCAGTATAATTGATACTCAGTTATCATGATGTGTCCGATTAATCGCTCCCTCTGCTCTTTTAATGTACAGGCCACCAGAGTTGGCATACAAGTATGGCAACCTCAGCGAAGGAATGTGCAAGCCAGGGTATGCAGCAGCCAAGATGACCACCATCTATCCCAAGTGAGAAGGATTGCTCTTTCTTTTACACGTAATTTCACATAACAGTGTGGAGATGCATTGGGTGCAGGCAGACTTATTTTTAAACTTGGTTTAAGAACTTCACATACACAATCAGGAGCTTCACAAACAAATAATTTCAATTGGATGTCAGCAGGAGAAAAGCTAAAACTGTTGCTCAAGCATACCAAGATGCATGATGTCACTCCTCAAGCCAGCTTGGCCTTAAGGGTTTTGAGTCGGAAACAGAGAAGCCTCCTCATTCCTATCCAATCTTCCCTGGTTTCAATCATGTTTCTATCATCTTCCCCCCCACCACAAAACCTCGACTGTGTCCTTGTGATCCCCCTGTTGCACAAAAGAACCTTTGTCACCAGAGTACAAGGTCTTCCATCTTTCTCCTATCGTATCCTAGAGCCTTAGAGGCTTTCTCTATGAGCAACACCAACCAACTTCCTGTCCTGACTCATCACAAGCTTCCTGGTACCCAGCCCACACAGTCCTCCACGGCCCTCTCTGATGTCATTGGCTCTTTTGATTTTTCTCTTTGCCTCCATTTGCCGCCCATCTCAGCTCGATGTATAGGCCATTGTCCCATCAGCATTCTTGGAGCTAAGCTAATAGAGGGGCAATTTACCGCATTGCTGAACAATAGCCAGTGGCACTTCAATGCAGTACTTGACCTAGTTATAGGACAAATTCGCCAACCAATTTCCAAGCATAAGTATTGAACCCGATTTATCTATTGCCTGAAGATGCACAATGACGTTCAAAGCTTTAGCTTCAAATTTTTAATATGTTCACATATTTTACATTTTAAAGTAATTTTTTTCTCTTTTGTTTTTTTGACATAATCCTGCTACCAACCTTCCTATCTAATAAAACTGGCTTTCTTTCCCTGCCTGTGTGATATTCTGCCCCCATATTCTGTTTAAAAGGGAAAAACTTAATAATAATAATATACTCTGAAAGTGTTTTAAGTGAAGATATCCAAAGCATATGGCATAATGTATACAGTAAATGTTGAATGAATTGACTAACCAACTCTAAACAACACCGTCAGCCACACTGTCGGCAGTAAATCGCAGCGCTGCTTAACAAGACAGACAAAGCAGTTTTGTGGAACAGCCTCTCTACCTATCTGAGAGGCTATGTGTTAACAATGTCCTCCCTGGTAATGACTTCCTCTAATCAGCCGCACGTGTCGGATCAAAGTTCTGTTAAACACAGAACCCTCACTGGGAGCCCACTGATTACTACCACCTTCACCCCAGTCACACACAGGTCAATGAGCCCAATTAATGCCGCACTTTGTGTAAGTCTGTGTGTATGTATGTGTTTCTATGCAAAGTGTATGGTTGAACTTACACAGCCATGCAGTATGTGAGTTTGCATGTGATTTAGCGTGTCCTGTGTGACAGGGAGTCGACCAATTACCATCTTGTTTGTTAACTTGCCTGTTCTTTCTTTATCTCAGTCTGCTTTGTATGTTTACCAGGCAAAAACAAATCAATTTAAAAGTCCTTGTTAGCATTTAGTTTAAATAGGTGTGGCCTACAGTTCAGCTGTTAGAGAAAACCTACTTAACCTCTAGCAGTGAGGTCCTGTGGCTCTCCCTCTAATCATCTCCTGCTTCCTCCGTGTTTGTCTTCTCTGAAGCCCCTGCCCTGCAGAATCCAATTTATTTTCCACACCTCCCCTCCCCTCTCCACTTTACCCAAAATTGTTTGTATTGGAGCCCTAAATCAAGTGTTGGCAGTGAACTTGAAGCGGCACGGTTATGAAAATATTTCCCGTGAGAGATGGACCTGACAAAGGAAATGAGCACAATGTGTCCCTGCGTGTTGGCTGTTTTGGGAGCCCTCACTTTTTATTTAACAACAAGTAGCTCCCTGTCTCTCTGCTTTGTCAGGATGTCAGTGACTGACTGTTGGTCAGGGTTCAGTGACTTGCAATGCTCCTGTGTTATTTATTTCCCCTTCTGGCCTCAGAAGTCTTGGGTTTAATGAATCTCCATTTGTTTTGGCAGGACAGAAGTCTCTGAGCGTGTGTGCCTGCTGACATGCTTTAAAACTAGAGGATAACGAGGGTATCAAAGACCGATTAGGGTTCTTGGAAGAGGTTTAAGCTAACCGGAAGGCCTCCCATTAATGTCGGCCATGTTTGGTCATTGTGCCTCAGAGCTCCACATATTTCTTGTGAACCCATGGCAGTGTTATGGTAACAAGCTATCCAGGAATCCTGCTGAGAAACAAGGGAGTGTGATGGTGCTTGTGTGTCCAGTTTAAAATGCCATTGCCAGTTAGTGTAGTCTGTCGGCTGTGGCAGCCATAATTTATGGTTGGTGAGAAAGAACAACCGTGTGTGTGGTGGGCACCTATCAGGCCCTCAGCAAGATGCAATAGTTATGTCGCTGGTGGTCTGGTTTCCGGTATTGAGACAACAATCTCTGTAACTGTCTTCTATCATAAACAAAATAATACACACCAGCTCAGTAGATCTCTCCAAGGCATCTAGCATTGTCTTTTCTGTGTGTGTGTGTGTGTGTGTGTGTGTATATGTGTCTTGGTTGATCATTTAGGTCTGACATGGAAACGCACCATGCTTGTTAATGTCAGAATAGAGACGGTGAGAGCGGCTGTATCCCTCTCCTCCCATGTCCGCCCAGCTTGACAGCAGGTCATAAAAACACACATCCATCCTGAAGCCACACTCGGGTCGCAGGCGTGACTAAGAGGAAATGGCTTCTTTTGATTTTAGAGATGCAATTAATCTAAGAGGGACACACACACACTTATACAGACACACAGGATAAGGAAGAGGCGACGCTGGAAGTAGCAGTTCATGGGGCATTAAAAACATTGGTCACAGATGTTTTTTTGAATATCAAAATATTTAATGTGGCAGTATGACTTGCTTTGCGCTGGAGTAGGTTAACTTGTCTGTTCTCTGTCATGGGCAAACACAGGTATTTCACATGTCAGGCTCAAACCTCTGTGAATTTCCTGGATACTTGTTGTTTTGTGGTGTGTTTTTCCTTTAAACTGGGGCACCTCTAATTCATTCACTCCTGATCATTTGAGGGAAAGCATTTTGGTATGAGTATGTTGTCTCAGCAGATTTATCAAAACTGCGTGTCAGCTGTGATTTAGGCCTGGGTGGAGAGGTTATGTTGATAGGTTATGCACTGCAGCCGCCTTCTGTGTCTCCCCCTGCCTCTCAGTTTTTATTAGCAGCTTAGTTTTTAGCTACCTTGCTAATGTGTCTGCAGGCTTTGCCTCTTTTGGGAGGCTTTAACAGGGGAGGTGGTGATGCTGTTACATTAATTACAGTAGAACAAATGACTTTGTTTATTACTTTCTGTCTTAAACCATGCCCAGGTCATTAACACTACTGTCCCAGGTGGAGCAGAGGTTATGGGAAGCCACAGGGTCTCTCTATGGAGGAAGGTGTGGTGGGGGAATGCACAACAAAATGAATCATTGTTAATCATAGGGGGTTGGTTACAGGAGTGGCCATACTAAGAAAAGTCATTATTACAACATGGTGCATTTTATCTAGTTCTCTGTGCTCAGCTTTCTTCTTCCTCCTTCTGTTCTTTCCTGCGACTCATTGCAGGTTCATGAAACCAGCACCCATGTTTCTTGATCGGAACTTCAAGCGTCTAGCAAAAGTCAGCAGTTACTTACCTCCATTTGGATTCAAAACGCAAGGTAAGAAAGGTTCATTCCATCAGTTATGTATTAATAATATTTTATTTATTTATCTTTTATATGCAGTATAGCAATGATGCTGCTGAAATAAAACTCAGAAAGACTGACTGACAAACAATCGCAATCGTAATATTGAATCACAATATGTTGCAATACGTATCGAATCAGCACCCAAGTATTGCAATAGTATCAAATCGGGAGATAAGCATATAGTCCCAGCCCTACTAGTTATGTCCAAAAAGCTGCAAGGTTTCACTCGGATGGTTCAGCGGTGGAAAATGCCAATGTTCTGCCACATTGCACTTTTCATCATTTGTCATTATTGCAAGGCTGGTGTTTTTGGCAGAATATGTTCTGCCTCAGGTTTGTTACTCTGCCTTGTCCTGAGTTGAGACAACGTGAGAGAGGTAATCCATCACAGTGCACATTTAATCACCTTCAGTTTTTGCCAAAGTTATGCTATCATGAAATAGTGATGCAAACAGGGGCTGTTTTTGAAAACTCCTCCTGTTGCAATGTACCCATATTCTATCTCTCCCCACTCTTTTTTTTGTTAGAGCCATGGAAAACATACAGTATAGGCAGCAGGCGTCTCACTTTTAGCCGACTGTCACTGGTTCAAATGACGGACATCACCGGCAGCAGATTCCGTTTAATTAATTAATTAATTAATTAATTAATTGATTGATTGATTGATTAATGCGTTCATTGCTTATTTAAGGCTTAAGTGAAAAGTTTGGTTGTGCTTTCTGCAGCTGGTGTCTGTATCCCCCCCAAAAATTGTTTGTGAGTCAAGGACCTACAGGGGTGACTCTTCTCTGGAGAAATGATCTGCCTGATCACCTTAGGTCAATTTAAGAATCTCCCAGTTAACCTTTGATTTGATATCATATCAACATTTTAAGCTAACCTGCTGTATGGCATATTAAATATATTTTTACCCCTGGCCAGTTTTCAGCCTCAAACTCAAACAAGAATTTTTTTTAAGCTCATTATACTCTTATTGTACCATGCCCATAAGTCAGAATATATGAATATTTTCTAGTCATTTATTTACAATCTAGGCACCCTAGGCTTCTGTGTGTGTCACAATGACAACCTCATCAGTGATGTGTATTTGTTTGCGAGGTGAATTCTATCTTGGGACCGGGGAGCTCATGTCTCCCAACACAGTGCTTGTGCTTGTACACTCCAGCACTTCAGATATCAAACCAGTACACAATGCTATGGGAACTGAAGAGATAACATTAAGCTGGCTTCAGTGACATGCTCATATCATATCACATATTTTCCAATACTTACAAGCAGAAGGTACAATGAATGTTACCTTTGTGCTCTGGCAAGTTCTCCACTGTGTGAGTGTCACACCTGGTTTCTGTTTTCTCCACGGACTGCGATGGCAGTAGGGTTTCCCTTTTAGTGCTACTCATGTGGAGAGATGATACGTGTGGATCTTGAATAGAACGCCACAAAGGATTCCAAATTGGGAACATGGAGTGGTGGTGGTGGCGGTGGGTGGGAGTTTTATTTTTACTTTTTATTCTGCCAAGAGGTATCTTTGGCACACATCAACCGTAGCCTGAGAACAGTAAAGCAGTGTTGATTCGGTCTCAGAGAAAAAACATACTTTTCAGCACTGCAGGATGCCGGTAGCCACTGAACGGTCAATTTGAGTAATAGGCTATAATTTCCATTCATTGTTAAATGTTATTCTCACAGTAAGTGAAATGTTATTATCTCTAAATATATAATATCTTTCTGCAGTCCAAAGTGAACTTAGTAAAGCAGATAAACATGATGTTCAGGCAGAGGTTAAAGAGGTATTTTTCAAAAGTTTTTGAAGCTTTGACAAATTTGGAGAAGATTTTTAATGTTTAAATCCTTTTAATAGAGTTTAGTTTCTATCAGCCATCTCTTGTTTTTTTGGTCACATTAAGGTTGACAGGTATGATATCTATCATTGCCAGCTACAGTAGTTTATGTTCATATACTGAACTATCTATAAAGTGGGTGAATTTTGCGATACAAAGCATGAAGGGAAAAGCTAGTTTTAGAAAAAAAAACCTCCTCAGAGTTCAAACGGTTAGTTGATTAATTGATTAGTCGATCATCAGAAAAATAATCGACAGCTATCAATTGAATTAATCGATCAATTAATCGTTCATCATCGTCAAAGGAAACTGATGAAAAAATGCCAAACATTTTCGGGTTACAGCCTCTCAAATGTGAGGATTCACTGCCTTTCTTTGTCATATTTCATTGTAAACTGAATGTCTTTTGGGTTTTGGAGGGTTGGTTGAGCAAAACAAGACATTTGAAGACGTCACCATGGACTCCCTGAAGTTGCAATGGGCATTTTTTTCACATTTTTAAAAAAATATTTTGGAGTAATGAATCGATTAATCAAAAGAAAAAGAATCGTCAGATTAATCAATAATGCAAATAATCGTAAGTTGCAGTCCCACAATGCTCCGTATGCTTTATTTGGGAAACCTGTTGGACAGGAGGACACAGTGCGTTAAAGAGTGTATTTATGTGTTAAATACCTCCAGGCTTGTTATCATCCGTCTTTAGGAAGATGCCTACAATATCTTAAAGTTTGGTGTACACAAGATAGAAGTTTCTTTGCAAAAATAACGTTGGCTGTTCAAATAATTAGTACACATCACAGGACCCAGAACTGCACAGTGCTTTGAAAATTAGCCCTTAAAATTGTTGGCTAAAGGGAAATAACTAACGAAAGAGGCCTCCATACGGTATTTCCTACAAGCACTTGGTTGATGACAGATATTCACAGGAATCGGCTCTTAATTTATCTGATTGCAGATTACACTAATGTTTTATTTACTTTGATTATGAATAAAATTGCATTAACATAACCAGAGTATGATGTTTACACAAGCTCTGCTTCAGTCACATGATCACACTTTGGATGTGAGAGGTAATTCACTGCTTTATCTTCTTTGTAACATGAGACAAAAGCTTGTGCACAAGTGTATAGCACATTGATAAAAAATAATTAAATAAATAATAATTTTAATTTATGGAGACGGCGGTGTATTGAACCTCCTGAAGTGTAATTTGTAGTACTGTTTGCAGCAAATTAATTAAGTTGTGAAGAACTAATTCAGATGATTGATCATTGATATTACTGGGCCATTGGGTTTTCACTGTGGATATATTTGTGTGTGCCCACCAACTGAAGGCGCACACACCATTATGCAAGCAGGAAACATGATTCAGCCCGAAAGACGTAGCAAACTGGTGCCAAAGATTTGAACACACCTCAGATTTGCAGTCCACAACACGGAAATAAAGATGGTACCACCTTGGGCCTTACAGCTTTTTTTCAGGATTGTTCACTTATCAATATCCTTGATAAATTAGTCATCATACTGCAATCAAATAATCATGTTTTCTTTTTTACCAGTTGATGTTGAGTCAAAAGCCTACTAAAGCGCAGGCCTAACAAATACCACTGTCTCATCACATTTTTATATTGTTTAGGCTACATTCTTCCCAACAATGTGTCTGTGTTTATGTGTTATGTGATGCTTCCGACCTTCTTCGATCTTACCAGTAAAGATTTTTGTCATTTCAAGAGTTCCATGTTGGACTAATGTCTGAACCTTCAGCCATTCATCTTTGGCTCGACCACGAGACATACTTTGCTGAAATGTTTACCCTGGGTACTTATAACAATTAGCTCCCATGTCGTCCTCTGGAAGAGAGTCCTGCCCATTGTGATTTTTCACTTTTCACCCGCTTGGATCCAGGTGTGGTCCTCGGCCTTGTGTTTATGCTGCTCAGGGTGATGCTTGACGCCAGACATCGACACCACATCCAAACAATGGGCTGTTGCTCTGCTTGCCTCTCCTCAGCAGGTTAATCATTAGGATCGTTAGCCAGGGTGAATGGGGCTGTAATATGTCTTACAAACGGCTTTGAGGCCCCAGTCTAAACTCTCTTGTTCTCACTCTCCCTTTACTCTCGCTTTTGCTGTTTCTCTTGGCCCCCTTTTGCAGACTGTTCGCTATATGGTGATTATATTAAGTGAAGTAGAGGGCAAGGAAAATCCAATGAAAATGTGTTTTCCCATGTGGCATGCAAATAAAGAAAAGATGATTAACTGCCATAATAGTAGTTAAATCCAAGTAGTCCTTCTATGGTGCTTCCACCTTACTGCAAATGTGGATCAAAGATAGGAACAACTGTAATGGAATCTGCACATTTGGGATGTTATGATAGGTGAGTTACAATTATGAGAGGCCTAAAAATGGTCAGGAGAAAGAGAGAAATAAATTTAATGTCTAATGCTGGAAGCATGACTCTAGCAGAATGCCCCGTAGAACATGGCAGGAATGTGTGCTATGGCTAAACATCCCCGTTTCTCACCCTGCGATCAGAGGGGTGCTAGCCACGCAGGGAGACGAGCTCAACATCGCCCACTTAAGCAGGAGAATGTGCTTGTTTGAAAACAGCATTCCTCTCTGAGTGCTTTTATGGGAGAGTTTCTACATACACACGCATACCATCCCGAACCCTGTATGTCTGTCTCTCCCAGATTCACTCCTCTCAGGAACACGGCAGCCTTTTTCCCTCCATAATCCCATCTGAAGGGTGTATTGGTCACTCCTTATCTGTGACTGAATAAACGGAGAGAGGTGTTCTCTCCTCCAACTGCCTTAAGACCACCTAGATTGCTATATCTCTAATGGTATGTTGAAGTCCTTGGCAGATTGTTAATCTTTTAAAGGGGCAATAGCCTCAGTTTTGGCTTTTCACATATTTCATTTTCATTATTGGAGAACATCACCACATCTGGTGCTTAAACTGATGCACTGCTTCATAAGGAGTAAACGCTTATGGTGACTGACCCTGACGATAGCGGTACATTTTCCAGTGTTAAATTATGAGATGCAGTATGTTTGCTGTAGAGTATTTGACACTAGCTGTATGTATCCAGTCTCCCATTCATTGCCAAGAAAGCAATTATCCACCAATATATTTATACACAATCTGCTCCGGGCAATAAAATTACCTATACACGTATTTACATTTGGAATGCTCTTGTAAGAAGTACATTTTTAATATTGTGTACTGCAGAGAAGGTGACAACTTAATGTGTATTTAACTGTCCTCTCATGGTGGTTATTTCTTTTTTTCCCTCTGCAGAGAGAATCATAGACAGCATTTTAACTGCCTCGAAAAATTATGGACTTGGAGAGAAGCTGGACAGGTTATTATTTCTCACCCACATCAACAGGAAGTCCTTTTTTGTCTATCCATCAGTTCTTAATTTTACTAATTGCTGACCCTCCTGCCTTGTAGACTCACCTGTAAAAGATGCATCATTGTGGGCAACGGGGGCATCCTGTCTAACAAGTCTTTGGGTTCCCGTATTGATGAATATGATGTTGTAGTGAGGTAAGATGACGCCATAGTAACATGAAACGCTATGAGTATAAATATCTGAGCAATTTGTTCCTCAGAACAACAGTATTGTGTATAAACTATATAGTATACAAGGCAAAACAGTACAAACAGGATGGAAACAATATAATTTGTGATATTTACTATCCTAATTTAAAGAACACCTTATTCAAGTGCATAATACTTTTCTTAAACCCAAATTCCACTCACTGAGACATTTCTTTTGTCCTGGCAGGTTGAATGAAGCCCCAATAAGTGGTTATGTCAAAGACGTCGGGACCAAAACCACCGTGAGGATTACCTATCCAGAGGGAGCTATGCAGAAGCCTGAAAACTATGAAAAAGACTCACTTTTTGTTTTTTCCGCTTTCAAACCGCTGGATTTCAAGTGGCTCAGACAGATGGTCTTCAAGGAGAGACTGGTGAGGATATACTTTTTAAATCATGAAGGAATGAAAATGAAAGTCTTGAAAATCTTGCACACACACAACCCAGAAAGATCTTGGAATGGCGACTCACAGCTGACAGATTTGAAACCATTTGAGTGGGTGTTCCAATTAAAAAGAATCCAACATGAGCAGAACATTTAGAACCACTTACATTTTTTTAAAATTAATTTCAAAGGTGTTTTTGCATATGTTTTATCAGGCTCGCTTTTTCACTTTGGATTCGTGCACCCACTGAATTATACAACAGAATTTCTACCTCTCTGGGTGTCTAAATGTGTCTGAATATCTGAGTTGTGTGGGGTTTTTTAGCAGAACATGGCAGTCTGACCTCTCACATTCTGCACATTTCTTCCTGTGGAAGTGTAAGCTGTTTTCATAAAGTGGTAAAGAGGACAAAATTAATCTCTACTGTATAATTGTGTGGATGTTTTAGATGATGAAGGGTCAGACTGAATGACAGAACTGACTTTCCCTTATCTTTTAGAGTATTACAGAAGGCAGTCATTTTTAATGGCTCCTGTGTCCTTTATATCCATTGTCCCCAAAAAAGCTCTCATAAGCACTTTCATTTTGTTCTTGTCAAACAGTCTCTAGTATCTCTTTGAGATTATTTTCAGTCCATTCAACTCCAGGACAGTGGGAGTACTTAGTAAAAGCTCTTCATGGAGTCATTCAAATAAAGGTAGTCGTATTTTGAAGGACCATACCAGTGTTTTTACATGTTTTAGCGCATTTACTACAAATCTAAATTTATTTCATTTCATTTTATTCAGTACTTTACCATTACTGTATCTACATTATAAATATGTTTCCCCAGCACTTTTAAACATTACTGTAATGTGTTGTAAAATAACACAAAAAGGTTGGAAATTGCAAATTTAGTTAATTATACGAAAGATACTGCATGTAAATTGAAAACAAATGGGCTAAACCATGCAAAAGCACTTGAAGAGTTGTTAATTGCTTTATTTTCCAGCCGAGCTGTGTGATTTTGAAGGGGGCGGCTGGCACCTGGATTTTTTTACAGGATGACCTTTGTCAGAATAGTGCAGTCATAACTGAAGGAAGGGGCAGAACAAATAAAAAGGAAAGTACTGTTATAATAGGGGATGGAAAGGGCATACAATGGCAAGCTGAAACTAAGTAATGGTGTGAAGTTGGATTAAAGGTTGGGAGAATAGAGGAAAGATAGTGAAATAGGTTAAAGGGTTAATAGCTGGGGAAAAGAAAAAGAGCAGCGGAAGGTAACAGTAAAGTAAAATGGAGGAAAATAGCTTGCTTGGCTGGCTGATGGCCCCTTCAGCCTTTGATAGGGCCCAGATTTTTCTGGTGTGTCAGAAGGAGAGGACAGTGGAAATGGCTGCCTGGGATAATTGATCTGGCCCCTGGCATCCGACTCAGTCCTCTTTGATCTGCTGAGGAAGGAAGAATGTTTCTCATGGGTTAAAAATCAGGAAACAAAAAAAAGAAAAAAAACTGTGTCTTTTGGTCGGAGCCTTGATGATAATATGGAAGAAGAGAACTGACGGATGTGTAAAGACCCATGTTTGACCTATGTATAGTCTTTTATATACATTTGCAGTAGTTAATATACTATCATATGAATATATCACCCTATGTACGTGTTTCCTTTGCAATTTACTCAAATTAATGATCACACGACCAGGGTCATTGGAATTTCTTTTTGGAACCGCATTGTAGACAAGCTCTGTTCACCGTATCCGTAAAATCATACATGCATACATACATATAAACATCACACATATATCACACAAAAAGCAATAGTAAAGGGCATTAGATTTCAAAAGACCCAAAAACCATTTTCAGCCTTGCTAGTAAGAGTCCAGGCTCCAAGAATGGCAGTGTTGGCCAGTTAACTAATTTAAGTTACTGTAGCATGAAAACAGTGACAAATGCTGAAATGAACTGAAACATTTTTATTTTTTTTAAACCCACACATTACCAAGGCAACAATATTTGTTTACTGTGGAAAGGGGATTTTAAGTCTTAACAACAACATGAAAGGAACTGAAGTCCTGTTAAAAGACTGTTATCCTAGCTTCATTGTATCTGACTCACACCCAGCATAGACTAATGCAGTGGAAACATAAACATTAAGAGGTGTTTGTGTGCCTTCTGTGAGCTCGGGGACACGTTTCCCGAAACAGTGACTCATAAATGTTTTTATTTTATGTTTTACTCCACTTATTACCAGACAACAGGTATCTAAATCAGTAAAAGGCAACTGTCAGGGACATTTGGTTTAGAGAGTGAAACCGCATACTTTAGGATATGGAGCAAGAAGTCCTCACCAAGTAGCAGCAAGCATCCCTCCCTTTGCTTTGTCCGTTGAGTCCATCCCAGAGGGAGATGTAATGTAACTGAGGACAGTTGTCCTTCGGGAGCTTTTACGTCTGTTGGTCGAGCAGGGGATTTCTTTGTGTAACCTGCACACTCACAGCTGGAAGGGATGCAAAACCTTTTCAGTCTGCTTCTGTGGTTATGAAAGCAAGTGTATTTCTTCTTCTTTGAAGGGTTTGTGGGTGGTACATACACAGCAGCCGCAAGTGACTCATCCAGCCAGTGCTTGACTATCCTGCGCTATTGTGGCTTTTCAAAATGCACTACAGCGCAGTCTTGGATCGCTGAACAGAATACAAATTAGCAAGGCAATTTCCCAATCTGTTATTTAGTGTTTTGTGCACTCTCACAAACATTCACTCACTCTCACACGCACAGAGTCAGATAAACTTCAGGGCAAAATTCAGACCAAGTCCAGATTTGCAAACTTGACCTTGGTCCTGATCAGATCTTCGGCTTGCAGAGACGGTTCCTTCTCTGAATGTGTCTCGCATTTTAGATCAGTGAAGCCCTCTACTACATATACAATTACAGCACCGCAGCATCACAACGTTTCCTACTTCCCTAATCCCTCATTACCACAGGTCTACGTGATTACGACTCTGTCACTCTGCTTTAAAGTCTGACCCCACATACGCAGCAACCTGGTTGATTGCCCAGTTACATACTGTTTACACGTGTGCTCAAACATGATTTCCACCATTGTGGATATTTTCTTTTTTCCTATTTGTCTAGTTTTTGATTTTGCCCTCATGCACAGCACGCACTCACGCTTCATGCACACACAGCCGCAGTTGTTTGTATATGCGGGGATATTTTCAAACAGAGCCAGTGAAGGATATACAGCCGGTGGTAAACACGGGGTTCCAAGGTGGAGTGTCGGTGTTCTATCTCTCCTGTTTGTTTACAGGAGCTCTCCCTGCTCTCTGCAGGCCAGAGAGATAAATGATGGATGGAGACAATTTGTGGAAGAGGGTATTTCTCCTTTTAATAGGAATACAGCCAGGGGTTCTTAATCAGAGGTATCAAAATATTGTAGCAAAGCCAATATTTTAAAAACATTGCACATCTCTTAGACAGTGCCAGAAAGTAAGTGTGCAAGGAATTACCAAAAAATAGCCAGTTGCTTCACATTACCGTCAAATTTCCAAATGAACTCCTTCCTGCTAGAATACTGTTATGAAGCATTTCCTATTGTTAATCTCTGTGTAACACTCAGGCTTTTCAGTTTATGTCATTTTAACCTAAAAGGTTTATTGTAACTCTATCAGTGAGGTACAGAAATAACAGCTATATGGCTCTTTTTGAAGCCCAGACATCTGTGCAGAAGCCCAAAGTAGCATGCATACATGCATTCATAAACATTTACATACTCGTAAACATGGATTTTGAACATGAACCAAGTGACTAACATAGGGTCCGGATGTAACTGATTACCATGAGTGTTGTGTTTCAAAAATGAGTCACCTACCTAGCCTGCAGTGATTAACACTCCTGTACTCTGAGTTCCTTTAGTGGTGTGTTCTGATGCAATCGGTAATTAAGTATTTATGCAAGTTTAAGGAGCTTTACTTTGACATTTCATAATAGGCCACTAGAAGTTTTTCAGTCAGGTACCAGCAGGGTCCTGCCAGTGAGCCAAAGCAGCAACTGGTTTTTACCCGGAGACCATGGTGCATATACAAGTCTTCAGGGTCACAATGCTGTCAAGTGCTGGCACTGTTTTCACATTTGCCGTCATGGGAGTGTACAGACGAGGGTTTCACACAGCGGATAACCTTAGAGAGGCCAGGAAAAGAGAAACCACCGTGACCTTAATGAGGGCAGATGTCTTGGTATGTGTCAAGAAAAGCAAAGGCAAATTGGGAAATGCTTCAGATTCTTGGCTAACAAAAGGGAATAAAATAACCAAAGCTGTCCAGAATTTTACCTCTCTAGATTTCAGAAACTGCAATCCCCTGCTGTGCACCTCAGCATTTACCACCTACTATAGAAAACCTCTCTCCTTTCTAACATTCTTTCTGAAATGGTTCCTCTTCAGTGGGGCACTTACGTGGTGAGACACTGCAACTTGTAAACTCAAAGGTCCAACATGTACACAGTGCTAATGACCTCCAGACAACCTTAATTGTGATTGTTAGCAGGTCAGAGCCGCCGTTTTGTGTTCCTAAATTGCGCTAAGTCTACCTTTCCGGAATCCAGTCCACCTCGTTTGAGTTGTCCTCTCCATAAACATCAAACACTAACACATCCTCAGTCAGTCATTTAGAGGACCGAAGAACCACCATAGAGCCAAGCTGTGGGATAGCTACCTATCGAGGAAAGGATCTGTGTCATTCCAGCCATATTATGAGATCATTCTGGAGAATACACAAGAATAGGTCAAAACTTTGAAATCAGATTATATACTGTATCTGGTGACATGATAGTCTGGCTTTACTATCTGTAAAGCTGAGGTTTGTTTGTGTTTGTTTACATTGAAGGGTTTTAAAGCCACCCTTAGTAACCCGGCATATGTGCCCTCATATTACAGTTCTGTTCAGTGCAACACATTTCTACGCTCACACCCTCAGGAACTATAAACTAAGCTATCTGCTTCATTCAACACAGAGAAACATTTTAGTGTAAAGGTGAGTTAAGTTTCATTGGCCACACTGAAAACCATAAATGCAGGGTTGGATCCAGGGTCTAAACCAAGCCGTTTCTTATTTGGGTATTTTACATTTGTGCAACTGAGGTGTATTTTTTCAGATTTATGCAGTTAGAAAAGGATGCATGTCATCATGTCTGTGCCCAGCCTAAAAGTCTTTCACCACCACTAGCCCATAGTTACTTTTCTGATATTTTTAGTAGTTTTGTACATGAAGGAGTTATTTTTGCCTTTTCAGAAAGTTGTACATTTTCCATTTTAGTGTTCATTTGATCATTGTTCGTAGCCCTCTGTATCTCTCAGTCCACACCACTTTTTCCATCTCTTTGATCCCACACTTGTCTGGGCTTACAGTACGTTTTCTCCTCACCCTCTAATCTTGCGCTTTAAGTTCTTTCAGTGATGATTTGTATAACTGTGATTTTCCTACAGCTGTGAAATTACAAGACAAATACGCTTAGGCTTTGCAAAGCTTCTGTTGCAATTCACAACACTGACCTATAGAAACTGAGTGCTTTTATGGCATTAGTCTACTCTCAGTGACACATTAACAGCACCTCCTTTTCATCAATAACACTTGGCAAGGCAAAGGAATGGAATTGAAATGTGACATGCTCATTTCAGTCTCAACAGTGTTGAAGATGCTAGAAAGAATATACAGTCCTTGCCAATAGACTGTATGAAGTGTAAGAACATGTTGTCATAAGAATGGATAATGTTGACCTCTCTACAGTCTATATCCTTGTGTTGCAAACAATTAACTCTCCCAGTTCAAGGTTGTTTTAACAGGTGCTTTGTTGGAGCACACAGCCCCATGCACACACTTAATTCTAATAATCCAGACCAATTTAATCATAAAGCTGTCGCAGGAGAAGTGGAAATAGCCATTTCCTCTCGGACCACAGCCCAGCAACAGCCCAAACACCAAAGCTACACACTTTTTGTTCACCTTTTTGTGTGTGTGTGTGTGTGTGTGTGTGTGTGTGTGTGTGTGTGTGTGTGTGTGTGTGTGTGTGTCAGGGCTTGGTTGAGTATGTGGTGTAGGACCACTATGCAGCTTCCTGTTCTGTCTATGGTCAAATGCCACTGGCTTAGCTGTGTTTCTTTTGAAACTAATTCACACTTACATAGAGTGCTTCTTATGCAGGGCAGTTATTTAACAGTCTTTGAGCTAACTTTCACAGCTATTGCTCATAATTTACAAGTTTGTTTTAACTTTTATTTAACCAGATAAGGCTTGGTGAATTCTTATCGAAATTCGCCTTGTATCACTGTTGCGTGTTTTAGTATTCATACCCAATAGCAACCCACAAACAAAGTCTTCATTGCTGTCACTTTACAGCCTCTCTGGAGTAGTTTGAGAGCTAAACGAAGGTGGAGTGTTATTAACTTTCACTTCTTCTGTCCATCCTAACTGGCGGAGGTTTGAGTTGGTGACCTTTAATGTAAGCAACTTCCCACATTCCTAAACGCATAACAGAACCCACAACCCCCTCCCTCCTCACAGTCCCGAATCCTTACATACTAATTGCTCTTACATTTCTCAAAGCCACCTGTACTTTGCCAGTTGTCTTGAATATCTTCAAAGAGATCCCCACCCCGTGATATTTGTGTCTATGTACATGTCAGGTCATCGCTGTGTAAAGCGAGGGGTGTGTGTTGTGTGTCATTAGCTTCTCTCCTTCCTAGAATAAAGGAAAAAAAAGCATCACTCTTTATTCAGCATACACAGACGCGCACACATCCAAACAGTGTTGCTAAATAGATTCCTGGCAAACACAAGCTGTGTTGACAGGAGAGATGAGCTGCTGTTCCTGTTGCAGCTTGCCGAAGGCACAGAGCCGGGCCTACGTTCAAAAAGAGCCGCCACCGTTGAAGCCACAAAGCCAGCAGACTTGTTGCTACTGCCTCTGCCAACACACACACACACGCACAGAGTCATGCATTGCTGTATCAAAGGCAGCCGGGCGGGTGCTTGACTATTTGAACAGGTGATTCCCATTTACATCTGCTGACCCTATTGGCTTCATGTCTTTTAGGAAGTCACACTGTCAGGCGAGTCAATCACGCACTGCTAGTTCATTGCACATTTTTAAATGTATCATTTGAAGTAATGCTGTAAAGGGGACTGATTTGTTGGAGGTATAATCTTGTCATTTGGTCAAAATGAGGTGTTCATTTGCATGGTGTATAATCTCTATCATTTTCAAGGGTACCTTTTTGTGAATTTGTGTCTCTGTTTCCTAATAATCAGTGGCTGTTCTGTTGACTGAGCTGAGCAAGTGCATTTCATCAGACTTACATAACTTTATTCAGGTGGTTCTGCCGGCCGGTCTGACAGGTTGCCTTAGCGACTGATGATGATTGCGTTGTGTAAAAAGACCAGGGTCTCGCAGAACACCCTCAGGCCACGGTGTGATTTCAACCATTCACTTTCAAATGCCACATTTCACTTTGGATGTTGGTTAGGGATGCTGTTTTGGGGTTTGTGATTTCCCAACTGCAAAATAACATGAATGTAGACTTAACCACCATTTTTCCACAATTCAAATTCATGCAGTATACCATTATTAAAGCATAAAGCAACTCCTTCGTCAAGCCTGACCAAACGCAGCATTGAATGAGAAACTTGTCTGTCAGGAGCACAGAAGTTGTGATCAAGAAGCAGTAAGTTCTGATAGGAAAGTTGGGGAGAATCCTTATGACGACATCTTAGGGAAAAAGTGGGAAAGATCAACCCAGCAATGGAAGGAAAACCCTGCTCCTGAGTCAGTGCGTGTAAACATGGTTTTACAGAAAAAGACTTGAACGTTGTAATTTTAGTAATTAAAATAGAGTAAGCGTGAAAGTAAGTTTGTATCTGCTGTTACTTTGAGAAATACTACACTGAAAAATGTTCAAATGTGTGTTACGATCCATTTAGAATATCTTTGTTCCCTAAAATGGAGACAAAATGTAATAGCAATATTTTGCTGAAATAGTAATAATTGTCATATTAATCAGAGTCCCCAACCTTTTTCTCTACAACTAAACCTTTAAGAGGGCCAGTTGCACCCCTCACCCAGGGGTCATAATTACTTATGTCCTGCGAGCCCCTTACCCTGACATCATCCATTAAAGGCCCAAAAACCATTCCCCTAATCAGTGCTAGTAGGGGCTTCTGGTTGGCTTCTGGTTTGCTTTTGTGTTTTATGTCAGCGTTACAGAGGATAATCTCACTTTGATGTTGGGTTGGTAAATTGCAGGTGGCTGTCCACCCCACGGTGTCATCATGTAAATGTCAGTTTTGTGTTTTATGCACATGACTCTGACCTTGCAGAGAAAAAACAGTCCAGTATTCATGTTGAAAACTACTAATGCACAATCGTCTGTCTTCCTGTCTATTCAGAAGGGCACAGAGGGTTTTTGGAAGTCGGTGGCTCACTATGTGCCTCGGGAGCCAACAGAGATGAGAATCCTCAATCCCTACTTCATCCAGGAGGCTGCCTTCCAGTTCATAGGCCTGCCCTTCAACAATGGCCTAATGGGCAAAGGGGTAAGACGCGATGAAAGCACACGCTTTGCAACGTCATGATTTTCTTTTGCCAACTTTATGTAAATTTGCTTAGAACATTTTTATGGAAATATAGAATCAGGGACGTGCACATAGAGGAAAAAGCAAAAGGTATCTCCCTTGAGAACTGACAATCAATGTGACAAAATCATGAAAATGTAACAGAAGCTCTGATTAGGGAACACTTGTACCAAAGCTTTGGAATTGAAATGTACTTTTTGACAAGTTTCACCATCTTTCTAAAGATGTATAGGATCTGCTCTTCAGTTGTAGTTTACTTTAGTATTTTGTACTTTTAATCTTTATTTTGAATGTTTTCTTGGAGGTTGTTTGCCTCAGAATGGCAGCGTACCTTCACCATTTTCAAAATACAAAGAGGGAGAAAGATTAAGAGCAAATACCAAACTTTCTCATTGTTGACATTGCCAAAATGTTGAATACCTGCTGCAACCCTGGTCCAGTCTGACTTCTACAGTCCTCTATAATTTTATTTGATGTTAGAAGTTTATGTATGCACTTTGCTCACGAATCATGCTGCTAGAGTGCAGAACAGAAAAATATAAAGTAATGATCATGGAGTTTTTGATCAAATACTGGTGTGTATGTGTACATGGTTGCATATAAACAAGACTGTTTGTACTCACATATCACTGAGATGTGTATGTGTGTTTTGTTGGTCAGCAGAGGGGAATATTGTTGGACAGTTAGAGAGGACATGAGAAGTGTATCACCCTAACTCTACCCTCTGGGGCCACCAGAACACCCCTGCATGAACTCCAATCTGCAACATGTGTTCAACATGTGGGCATCTGGCCTGTGTGTGTGTGTGTGTGTGTGTGTGTGTGTGTGTGTGTGTGTGTGTGTGTGTGTGTGTGTGTGTGTGTCAGAGAGAGAGAGAGAGAGAGTGTGTGTATTGGTCAATTGTGTGTGCACATTTGTGTCTGTGTGTTTGCAGTGCTGTCTCATACAATGCAGACTGCAGAGTTGTATGATTTGGCACATTCTGTCCCTAGAACACTTTCCTGTCTATCTCCTGACCATCGTAGTTTATGTTTATGTATGTGGAAATTAATGAGGAGGTCTATTTGTTATACTAGTGTTTATGTTGAGTGTGTGTGTGTGTGTGCAAATTAATCTGTATTAGAACACACAGTAGGGGGTTGTCCAGCTGCTGGTTCAGCTCCACCTACCCTGAGGGCTGCAAATCAGGGTAATGATTTAAATGGGGCCTCCCTCTACTCTTTCTTCTGCACCCCCTTTTTTCCAACACACACACTTTTTCTTCTCTCTTGTTCTCCAACATTCACGCACACAATCCCACACACAAGCCCTGTACCCCCCAGATCTGTGGCAGCCCAAGGCGGTTAGGAAGCACAGTTCAGCCCTGTAGATCACTGTGTCGTAGCAGGGGTCTACAGGGGTCGCATCTTAAAGGTAATAGTTAATCACCAAGTGCTCAAAGTCAGTTAGCAGCAGTGGAGCAGAACAAAGACAGAGGTATAAAGGAGGGAAGCAGATACATGAGAGGGAGTGGACATTTGTCTCTGAATTGGTGTCAGAAACCATGATCAGTTTCAAAATTGGCCGAAAATGATAATACTGCACATGTTTTTGTCCATATTAATCCCTGTGTTAGTTTAAATACATGTGCTGTGATGTTCTGACAGCCTCTCTGTTTTGCTACAGAACATTCCAACATTGGGAACAGTTGCTATAACGATGGCACTGCATAACTGTGATGAGGTGGCGGTGGCTGGTTTCGGCTACGACATGAACATGCCCCACGCACCTCTGCACTACTACGAGACTGTCAAGATGTCCGCCATTAAAGAGGTGAGTTTTTGAACATTTGAGCACCCAGTCATTGGTGGGTTTTGTTGAGAGCCCATCAAAAAGTAAAAATCTTTTGTTGTGTTCCACAAACTTGGCACATTAGTAAATTATCAAGGTGCTCTTAAATGCCCAGATTTTTTAATGAAATCTGGTGTGACATTCTCTCCATGCTAATGAGAACAATACTTTCTGGCTTCTCCCTACCTACTCTGGCAATTGAAGAATAGCTGAAGAAACAAATAACTGTAATCTTTGATGAGGAGGGACCACCACTCCTATGGGGTGGGGGGGTTTGATCTTGATGAACATTGTGTCAAAATGTGTGGAGTTGCTCTAATTGGATGTCGTTCAGGACTCGTGCTGATCAGCTTCTTGTGCTCTGACAGATGAGGTTATTCAGACATGAAGGTTTAATGTTAGGCTCTTTGGTTCTGTTAAAACTGTGATGGCGGGAGGTTGTGGCATAAAATGCATTTTGTTTGTATGATAATTGTACCATCAGTTAAAATATGCTTGGTTGGCTCGGCTTCCTTGTAGGATTTTTTACAAAGATTTATACTGCGTTTAGCTTATAGAAAATCACTGTACTATATACCTTGTACATAGTGTCGTTTTTGTAGCATGGCCATGAAATAGCATCATATCAGAAGCCTTTTTGGCAATGATTACATTTGATGACATCAGTTATTGTACGCATGCAAGCAAAAATCTAAGTGATTGGTTAAAAAAAACATTATTCTTTACTGAGACCATAACAGAAATGATAACAGAAAAATGTTAACTCAAAGATTGAACTAAATTAGAATAAGTTTATGGCTAAAATTACTTTCATTTTTATCTGTTATGGCAATGTTTTGTTGTTTATGTTGCATTAGTGTGTTTTAATGAAGAACAGTGTTTATAATAAAGTGCCTAGTTTGAACTTCTCTTGTATCCTGTTACCTTAGCTGTACTGAAGACATAAAACTATAAACTACACTGAAACTAAAAAAAAAAAGAAAAAGTAACACTGAAACAAAATCAAAACTGAATTCAGAAAATCAAAACTAAAACTGAAGAATAAAATCATCAAAAGGTTCAATCTGTCATTTCCCCAGATTGAAGTGGCACTGGTCTTTCATCGCTGTATCAACATGCTAACTGTTAGCGCGTCGTTTGAACAATCTATTTTCTAAACGCTCTCATGACTGACCTCTCTCCTCTCCATTCATCAAGTCTTCCTCTCAGTGTTTACACTGAAACCCAGTGGAATCAAAGATGTCACCCGTGTGCTGACGTGTGTAAACCATGAGCTCAGTATGATGATAACCTTTGTCTAAACTCCCAGTGAACCTTTGGCATTTATTATCATCATCTTCATCAACATTGTCATCATCAGCCACACATGGCTAATTAATGGGAATACTTTGGGCTTTTCTGTTTGGAACACTTAACCACCACCACTCCCCGTGGTTGTTTGATTTTCTGGAACGGCGCGGACGCTGAGCCGTGAAATTACCCACGTATTATTCCACTGCTTTGGAGAAAGAGCCTGTTTCCCATCTGGATGGACGCTTTTAAGCACCACGGAAATCATGATACACAAGACATAATAAAATGTCACATACATCACTTTAGACAGTGTGGTGCTACTGAGGTCACCTGCTGTGGTGTATGAGATGCTCCATTTTTATCCCATCCTCATTTCTGTTATCTCAGAGCTAATCAAACTTTTTGATGAATTGATTTAGTTAAAGCTGCCATAATAAATTTTTTTATATTAACAATGGATCAAATGACTACTTGTATGTGAAAGGGGTTGCGCATAGTGACAAACGCACAAAGATTTATCACCCGGCTCTGCTGTCCTCCTCAGCTCTACGGAGCTTTTTGCCATCTTTTAACGCATTGTTTTGGTTTTAAGGCCCCCAACTTTACTGTTTTGATTCACTCTCATCAACCTCAATCCACTGTACTGTACTCTACCTGCTCAGCACCAGTCAGCAGACAGACACAGTTGACGACTAGCTGGAAAACACAGTAGAGCATTTCGCAGCTAAAGAGCCAGATATTAAAAATGACTCCAAATGAATGTTCTGCTCTGTGTCCGCTCAATGTGTAAATAAGTAGCTGTTTGCTAAGTTAGCCATATCAACAATTGTTTCTGCTGCCGTCAATGACAGTGGACATACAGACTCTTGAGGTCCAGCTCAAATTAAATTCGTTAAGTAAGTACTTTCTAAGTTTTTTCTGCTACAGCATACAGATCTGCTTTGTAGAAAACATCTGAACCCAAAGGGGAGAAATTAATATTTGGGGTTTTCACAGCGCCTATCATTGGCCGCTGGTTACTCAGTCTGTGGCTCTTTTTGTGTCACGGCTGCTGTCTACAGTCAATGAACCGCAAACCACATTAGCTTTCCAGCTGATGCCTCCACCTCCTCCTCCTCCTCCTACAAACAAGGACACGTCTTGTGTTGCACCTTAGCTTGCTAGCAACCAAACAAACATCCACCAGGGGAAAACTGCACTCCTAATGTCAGTTTGCAGGCTAGCTAGCTAATTGTATGATGAAACACATTGAACAGCTTAAAAATGTGCCTTTAAATGTCAACATCACACAGTTTAGATGCTAAATGGTGCCGGCCCTTATTGTTCAACATCACTGCTAGCAAAAACACTTTAAGTCCTTGACTTGTAAACTATATTTACCAGCACTCAATTGTTTATGTGTCTCTGTGCCCTTCCAGCTGTCAATCAAACACCAGCCTGCTATCTCAGAGGCATGCAGGCTAAATTCTGATGTATCAGTTGGACTTAAAACATTACAGCCCTGTTTCTTATGTTATTCCAATTAAACTATAGCTTATTGTTCCTTGTGTTTCTGCTGTGACCCACACATAGTGGTAGGAGGCCTGACCCAGACAGGCCTAGAGTCTGTAGGAGAGTCTTGAAGCAGCAGGATAGACCAGAGGCAGCTGCAAGGCCCAACCTCCTGTAGCTCTCCACTTTTTTTCTTCCTCCTATTCCCTCCTGTATGTTTCTTCCTCCACCCTTTGTCTCCTTCATCTGCTCTCTGGCTGTTCCTTAGTCTATGCATCCCAAAGCACCACACAGGAACCACCGGCTCTGATTACATGTCGGCCCACTGGACTGAATCCTCATAGCACAGCAGGGAGGAAAACTGACCCAGTGTGGCTTTACACATGTTTATGCACACCCACACATATAGACACTGGGAATATGAAAATCCTTAACTATCCTACAGGTTTCAGTGCATATAGCAGTGCTTTTGGAATAACTGCTCTTGAATGCTGATGTATTCTGTCAGTGATCATGAGTTATTTTTTGTATCACTGAATAAGTTTTTTCTTCTGATTCTCCCACAGTCATGGACACACAACATATCCAAGGAGAAGGAGTTCCTCCGCAAGCTGGTGAAGGCCAACGTCATTACAGACCTGACCAATGGTATCTGAGTTTACACCCACCCACAGTCTCCTTCTGCCTTTCCCAAAGGACTACAAAACAGGAAGCGGGGAAATGGATCCACTCTGGGAGAAAGAACCCTTAGAATCCGGGTGGCCTGCACACTGTCTGGGTTTTCATATCAAAGGAGATTATTTTAAAATTAAAATAAATAAAAAAATACAGGAGGGTTTCTGTGGAGAGATGCACACATGTGCCTTCTGAACCAAAGACTCCTGCTAATTGAAGCAGGGGGTGGGGGGGTGGGGGGTGGAAACATGGGAGGACTGGATCTGCCTGATTCCTGTCTTATCAAGAGACAGCCGCAGGAAAGCTCGCGACCCCACGCTTCAACGTTTACCACTTCAACCCCCCCGAGTATCACATGAATGAATAGTAAGAGCGGAGGTGACATGTTGACACACAGATGTCAGGATTTAGCTGGACTTGCTGGAAAACCTGATGGAGGGACAGAAGAGAGAAGGAATGAAAAGAGGACTGTTACGGAGCGCGTGCGGGGATGGGTTGAGTATTAGCAGTGCCAAACGTACCTCGTACAGGGAAGAGGTCGCCCTCTCCTTTTGTTGCCTGAATGTATTCACTTTACTCAGTGTAAATATCAAAGATTTTTACTGTGCTTTTTAACAAGCTGCAGCAGCCCCCCCACCCCCATGCCATTTGTCCATTCATTCATTCACCTCTGTCCAGGGTCCAAAATTACCCAGCCAGATGACAGTATAAATCAGAGTGGGGTACCTCATCTGCCACACAGGCTGGTGTCACTTTGAGACACTAACATTCGAGTGTTGTTGTAATCTACAGGCTTGGGTTTTTCCAGTTTCCTCTGTACAGTCTTTGTCTTCATGTCACAGTACTGTCTTCATCGTTTTATCAGCCATAAGCCTGCAGGCTGCAGCGTAGACGTACGGTAACGTGTCTTGCCCCGGTAAGGGAGAGCAGATTCTGTACGTCGGATACCTTTTCCAACCTCCCGTTGCTGCAGATTTTCTTGTTCTTCAGTAAATGGATTGTAGAATATAAATATATATATATATATATTTGTTTTTTAGGTTCATTTTAATTATTTATTTTGTTACAAAGTCCCAGTGTTTTGGTCACAGGTAGGCCTGCTTTCTGTTATTTTTATTCAGAGACAACACAGTTTGAATTTGTTTGTTTCAAATTCACCACCGTGTACTTCCTCAGAGACTGCATCATTTTTTAAGTTTATGGCAGAAGCTGTGTTGGCATTGAATCCATTGATGAGTCTGCTTTTTATTGGTTGTCTTTTAAATGTTGTTAGTCAGCAGCCATTTATTTCTGTTCTTTATGCAGCTTATGTTAACACAAGACATATATTTTTTGACAGTGGACACATAATAGCAATTTCATAAAACAGAGGTGATAATTGCCATGCTCACTCTCAAATTGCATACATTACACATATACATACATTTAATTGCATGTGCTTTGCAGGTTCAGCCACATGCTTTTCAGTATTTCAAAATTGCATTAACATAGAAAATGTTCAGTATTACACAATCAAACATTTTGCCCTAAAAAAACAGATATGTCAAATTGTCACATCTGTTTGCTTTTTTATCAAATAAATACGATAATCAGCTTTATATAGTGAAGGTGCATTTAAATACTGCTTTACCAAAGCAGGGTTTTATTGTTTTACAATTGTTTTTTACTTTTACTTTCAAATGACAATTCAATGGGGTTTTCACATATTTTCTGTTTCTACTTCTTCTTTAGAAGTGTATATTTACTGTACATTGTACACACACAGGTTCACTTCCATTGCTCTCAATCAGTAAGCTGCTCTTGTTGCATCTGTTACATTGCTCTATCACATGTTCCTTTTCTTGATTAGTTTTCACTGCTGGGATCATGCAGCAGCGTGTCCTACCCAGTCCCCTCAGAGTAGTTCCACTGGGTTTGAAGGAATGGATGACTTTTTGGAAACTCAACCCCGTTTGGGGCTTTTTCTGAGAGCAAAGGTACAGGGAACAGCTGACCATTGCACTATCACGAGGCTCTCAGTGCCTTACACCTCATCACCTGGAAACTGTAGCGAGGAGTTTGAGGCAGGAAAGTAACGGCAGCTCAGCCAGTATGTAAGATCAGCTCCAGGTCAGGACAGGTCGCTCCTCATTTCTGTGATTTGGAACCAGTCCATTTCATATCTGTGCTGTATATACATGTATATACAGTCTAGGAAGTATTGAAGCCCCATACTGGTGTTTTTAGCCCATAAACTACATATTCACAAGTGTAATTTAAATGGTGGCTGCTAAACCGGCAACTGTTTTAATGTAAGAAATGACCAAATTCACTTTTTGTTTCGTTCATGGTAGCTTATTGTTTGTCTGCAACATTGTTCATTGATACTATGGTTTTTGGCAGCTTGCCAATTTCACACATGAAGTTCAGTTTACCCGTCACGAGGAGCACTGCTCAGCCTGTGAAAACAGTTGTATAACGTCTTCTGTGACTCTGGAGGGAGCTTTCGTAAAAAATAAAAATGTAGGATCCAGTGTTTTTGGAGTTTGACCCATACTAGAGACTGAAAGTCAGTATATCTTTCTTTCTGCTGCTACGATTTTGATCATTCTTTTTAAATCTGTCTCTTGTAAGACCCCCAACTTTATGGAAGTGCAATGCTAAATCACTGGAGTACCTCTTTAATGCTTGAATGTTCATCATTGAATGCACCAGCAAGGAGTTTGAAAATGGTCCCCTGCTGACTGCTGCAGGACCATATCATTATAATGGGACAAAAAATGAAGGAGACTGTCATATGTATAACAAGCATGTTAGATTTGGCTGAAGGAAGACTGTCATAGTGCACTGAAATAATTTGAAACCAGCAGCTGCTTGGAAGGCAGAAAATCCTTCCAAAATGCTATTGTATGTTTTGGAAAATGGTCATTAATAATGTAAAATATGTGCAATTTGTAGTCAGCGGGCTAAAATAAAATACGCCGAACCACCAGTATGGTCTTTAAAGCTTTGAGACTAAGCAGATCCTTAGTTGGAGTGAACTCTTTTCCTTTTTTTTCCATTTTTTTTTTTTTTTTTTTTTTTCCCCAGGTTTTGAATTTTTACGAATGCTGGAGGAGTTCAGATGGTTTGGATCCAAATCGTCTCTTCTGATATGTTATTCATATTAAAGCCGAATGTATTCGCTTTTATCATCATCTTTATAAACCTTACATTTCACCGTCATCAGTGGGAAGTCAAAGTGATCAAAAGTGTTACTGTTTCTTTTTTATATACACTTCTAAATGGCTTTCTGCAACTCAATAAATACGTTTGTAATGGCTATTTGCCTGTGCATGTTGTTTGCATCTTTTGACTGCTTCTGTGGAGCAACTGGATATATTTCCCCCAAACAGCTCAACAGTGTTTTTTGTTTTGTATTTGTCTTTTTGTATATACATATTTCTGTACACTGTGAATTTTCAGTATATACAGTAAATATTTTTGATGTATTTAGTCCACTTTCTGTTTTATCTCAACAGACGTACAGTACGTTTTATCCTTGCTTTTGTCAAAATGTGACAGCGGGCAGCCTGAACGTCTTTGCAGATGTGGCTTTCGGTGCTACAGTCTAGCATGCTTATAGCTGAGGGGCCTCGTCTTATGCAGCGTGTACATCAGGTATTATACTGTCTGTGTGTCACTTAGTCTGTTCCAGAGGTTACAAACTGCAGGAAGCTCACTGTAAAGATGAAGGAGGGATGGAACGGAGGAGCATGGAGAAGGGGATTTCCTCTCCTGCTCTGTACTCTGTATCTCCTACCTGCAGAGCCAGAGGAAATCATTTTTCAATCCTCCATCCACCGGACTTCCTCCCTAATGTACTCTCCTCTTCTCTTGTGTGTTTATGTCTGTCCCACTCTGTGTCCCTCTCTGACTCTCACTTTTCTTCTAAACTCCTCTCATCCACTCCTCTCCTCCCCCCATTCTTTCTGTGTTGCTGTCTGTTCCCGTCTCCGTGCAGTGTATTTCTTTCTCTTCACCTGCTCAACTCTGAGGCAGATCTTGTTTCATTGCTGTAGCCATGAGGGACCCATTCGAGACCTGTTGTGCGCACACACAATAAACACACAGACTATTCAGCTGCAGCCATGAAACTCTCACTCACTTTCACACACCGCAACATCACCATAAACCGGAGGAGCGCTGCTGAGAACGAGCAAGAGCAGGCCGTCCAGCTGTGGCTGCTGTAAGTCAGTATTGGTGTGAGGTGAAAGAGGACAAGACGCTGAGGGCCCTTAAGGCGCCGCTGGATCGTCCCATCCTGCTGTTAATGGGGTGCCAGAAACTTTCGGCCCCCATAAGTCACGCCTCACTGGTCACCAAAAACCACCTCGCTCAGGCTACTCTGACTCAACAGATTTTCTGACCTCCACAGGGTGGGGATTGTCTGCTCCCTCCCCGCAGCAGGAGGATATTTGCCACCTGGGATCTCCCCGAGGCAGCTGGCTGGCCGGCCGGCTGGAGGCTGTCGTTCCTGTTCGTCCAGCAGACAGGGGTATGAGCACGCCTGCACCTCTTCAGCCGACGGGCCTTTTATTCTCGGCGACAGGTTCCCCGCCCCACCTCCTCTCAGTAGGATTGGAACGGAGGGGCCACGACCCCCAAGCCTGAAATTCAAACTCCTCGTAAAAAGAGTTGGAATGGGGAGAGAAAACACCCATTCAGACACCCATTTTCTTTCCTCTATTTATTTAATGTCGGGTCAGCTGAGATGAGGGAAAACAACATTCCCTTCTTTACACTTTGTCCCACATTCTGTCAGTCTACCTTTGTCTCTGGATGTGACACACCTACAGGCCTGTCACGTACCTGTATCACTGAAGGGAACTGAGTGTTTCTTCTTGTCCTGTCAGCCTCTAAACTTGTAGTGCGCCGTGATCATTTCTAGTGAGTATCAATGTGTATATAGTTTCAAAATGACACAAAACATTTCAAAGATGACACTGAATTGGTAAAAGATGGCGAGACTTTGTTTTCAGTGTTTCTGATGGTTTGTCTTGCGATGGAAACAGAATGCACAAGCAAGTGCTCAGAGGCAAGAAGCAAGTCAGAAACATCTGCAGGGTCGAACATCTGTAAGTCAGAAAACACTTCACTGAGTCAGCCGCCTGGCCTTGAAGATGAAGTATGAGGAGGAGAAAGTGCAAAAACATTTTTATACAACTCGGGCATAGCACGTCTTGCAACACCTTGTTCATTAAAGACGGCAAATAAATAAAATCTAATTGCAGTCCTGAGTAGCTCTTACAATATTGTGTTCATTCATGCTAATACAATCTTTATTTGTAGACAGTTTAAATACCTGCAGCTAACTATTGTGTTCATTATAGATCGATCCGTCTTCTTTTAATTGATCGTAACAGTCAAACAATCAGTAAGTCTAAAAATGTCAGAAAATAGTAAAAATTCCCAGAACCCAAAATAACATCACCACAAGGCCCATTTAGTAGCTGTTCTGCAGCTTTCGGTCATACCACATGATCTTCATCAGTAGATGGAGTTGCCCAGTTATCATGAAATTGTAAATGTTCAGATGTCCATTTTTTTTCCGAGAACTTTTAGGACTTCTCGTCCTTGTTAGCATACAAATTGAGCTTTTTCATCATATAACATCATCTTTATCAGCAGATGGAGTTAGCCACTAAATGGAGGTGTGGTGAGATTATTTTGTCAGTGGCTTTTTCCAAGGAAATCGAAATCTGAACATTTCCATGACAACTGGGCAAACTCCATCTCCTGATGAAGATCATGTGGTATGACCGAAAGCTCCAGAACAGTTCCTGAACTGACCCTTTGTTGAGGTTATTTTGCCAACTGCTGTTTCCAAGCTCCAGAATGAACTTTGACTCTCAACCAAAAAATGATTGTAAATAAGCCAACAGCAGCAAACCCTCACATTGGAGACGCTGGAGTCAGTGACAGACTCAAGGGCTCTACAGATGGCATTGTCGCTCAGTCGGCCCTCCTCTGGGGTCCAGACTGAAATTTCGTAACAAATATGAAATGGATTGCCATGAAATCTTGTACAGACGTTCACGTTCCACAGATGATGAATCCTGATGACTTTGGTGATCCTCTGGTTTTTACTGTAGTAACTTTGGTGACGCCTTCACTTTTCATCTAGCGGCATCATCAGGTAAAAATTTTAATTGGTTCAATACTGTGGTTTATGACTAAATAACTGACATTCCCATCAGCCCCAGCTGTACTTTGTGTTTTGTCTTAGCGTGCAAATGTCGGCATGCTAACACGTTAAACTAAAATGGTGAACAATTTACCTGCTAAACATCAACAAGGTAGCACTGTCACTGTGAGCATGTTAGCATGCCGACATTAGCATTTAGCTCAAAGCACCGCTGTGCCTCAGGACACCCTCACAGAGCTAATATGGCTGTAAACTCTAAGTCTTGTTGCTTAATAAGTTACTTAAATTATTAATACAATATCAAAATTTGATTATTCAGCTCATCATTTCAGTTGTACTTCCTTGAGATATAGAGGCCAGAGTGACATGCTGAAGTTTCACCCGTGTACACTGCTACAGCTCCCGTGCTGTGTACTCTGCTCACCCTCCATCCATCCACATAATAATGCCTCTAATCACGCCATGTGCCGACACTTTACTTTATGATTTGTTTGTATGAACAGTGATACAACAAATCCGGAGGACGCCTGCAGGAATGCAGCTTTGAAATGCTCTGATGAAATGTAAATTACTGCAGATTTATCTGTTCTTTGTTCACTTGTTTGAGCTAATGTGGAAACACGTTGTTCTGGAGTTCACTGTTTTGCTCTTCCAGCTACAGTATGACTTTGTCCTGCAGATTTGGACATTTTTACAGATTTGGCCTGAGGGCTTTGGACAGTGTGCTGGATGAGGGTAGTTCCCACTTGAAAAGTGAAAACAAACTTTCAGAACTGGAACAGGCCCAAGAAAGAAAAGGCACGTTTGGATGGAGAGAGCACAGAAGAGACGGAGAGGAAGGACAAGCGGTGAGGTCAATGACCTGTGCCTCCAGAAGAAACTAGAGAAACCTTGGAGGGAATTGAAAATACCCTTTAATTGACCTCCGCATCTGGAACAGTCACTCTCCTTTCTGTCTCTCCCTTCTCCCTTCAGCATTGCCACCCAAAATCCAAACCAAAAAACCCTCTCCCCCCATCCGGTCCTGAACTTAGATGGACTCAGTTGCTCCAAAGGCCCAAACCAGCACCCTGTATCCATGGAAACAGCTGTGGACATCCCTAAGAGCATCAGCACTTTCTGGACAGAAACAAATGATAAAAATCATTAAGTCTCATATCTTCTTGTTAAAATATGTTCTCATAAATTCAGTTTTATATTATTACAAGGGAATGAAAAACTCCATAACAGCCATCGTGTTCCTGCAGTTTGCTTGTGTTTGTGTGTGTGTGCTTATGATATACACTATATGGACAAAAGTATTGGGCCACTCCTCTTAATCACTGAATTCAGGTGTTTCATTCAGTCCCATTGCC
>LKNJ01000892.1:0-73043 GCA_002120245.1 Maccullochella peelii
CCAGATACCACAGCACACCTTCAGAGGTCTAGTGGAGTCCATGCCACGACGGGTCAGGGCTGTTTTGGAAAAAGGGGGACCTACACAATATTAGGCAGGTGGTCATAATGTTATAGCTGTTCGGTGTAATGCACATGGACTGAAAGGTACTCCCAATTAATAAAAAAAAAACACTGTCTTCATGATACATTGAACCTGCTGTGTAAATACAGACATTTGTTCAGAGTTGCTGACTGTACTCAACTATGCCTCTAACAAACTCACCATCGTAATCACAATTAAATATGCTGTCACAGGCCATGAGGGTGCTGTTATTTCTATATTAGAACTGCTTGAATCCACAAAGTGCTCTTAACAACAAACCTAATTCTTTTCACAGTTAACAAGTTCTTCAGCTGAACTTCCTTCACATTTCCAATTAATAGCCATTTTGTGGCACCTATGGTTTACCCATCCTGAGAAGCATTTATTCTGATTCATTTGATGTGTAAAAATGTATGCATTAATTCAGAAGGCAAATACAGTCTTAAAGGACTTGAAATATAAAGGTATACCATATGGTTGGAAAATAGTTGCAAATCCACATATGGTACTGCGGATAAAGAGTGAGAAATCACTCCAGGTAGGTTAAAGTTGCTGGCAGAGGCATTTTTAAATTGGGAGAAAAGCTTTAGTCATGGCTGAAGGGGCCTATAAGCCCCTTCTAGAAAAGTATGAGCATGAAAAACAGTTACTTTCCAAAGCAGACTCATTTACTGCACACAAAGGTGTATGCAAACACACACACACACAGTAACCCAACAACACTGACAGAATTAGTAAGTGCTGCACCACTGGGAATGAGGGTTTAGAGCTTTTAAGTACTGTTTTATACTCTTTCTCAACAGGCTTCTGGTCTGAGCAGGAGGACTCAAAATAGTAAAAAACACTGTATGAGTATAAAAGTGTCAAGAGATGCACTCAAAAGTAACTGGACAGTGATTTCAAATGAGCGGAAGTTAGGGAGGTGTGTGTGTATGTGTGTGTGTGTGTGTGTTTCTACAGTATAATGTGGAATTCCCTTCACTTTGGTAGCCTTTTTTATGAATGTGCATACACTAATAGCCTACAAACTGAAGCCCTGACACAGAAATACAATCAGACTGTACAGTAGCTCACTATAAAGATTAACAATACGTATTATATTTCCCCTTATCTGTGTAAAAAGGGGCATGAACAAACAAATAAATGAATGAAACACACCATTTCCTTTAACATAATCAGTGTGGTGTGGAAGGTCAATACGTCTCACAGTAATCCTTATGTCTGTAATTCATGACCGTAATCACCCTATCAAACTAGTCTCAGTCCTAATCGATTAAGTGTTTGTGGGGTTTTTTCACCTTAATGACTACGGTGAGTAAACACAACAACGCTCGGAGTTAAGGGCTAAAACAGTACATTCACTTCTGTTGTTTATGAGCATGATCAAGCGAGCAGAAATCCTGGCATGTCTTGGTTATACAACTAACATGCAAGTACTTAAAAAAAAGTATATTGAATATCACTGACATTATCAATCAGCTGTCCAATTGCTATACATGGAAAACCAGCCATCCTAGCCATCTGCCATGTAACTCCCTGATTTACTTCCTCATAATTGAAAATATGCACATGCAAGTGGATACACTCACAGAGAGACACTAAAGCACACATACTCTTATTGATAAATGTAAATAAATAAATGTGCAAAATAAAGATGTGACGTTTTGAAAGTGTTCATGACACACATTTGCCTGGCTCGCCTAGCACCACTGAATAGCGAGAGCCTGTGTTTGAAAGCTTGTTCAAACAGCCAACATCTGGTGTATGTATGTAGAGATGGTGGGTCATGCCTTGGTGCTGGCTGGATGTGTATTTTGCGAGCAAAGGTCTATGTAGAACTAAAGACATTAATCATATTCCATGATGTTATTTTGAGTCCAGTAATCAGTAACCAAGAGAGAACTTGTTTATGTATTAACATTGTAAATGTTTCATCTTCACTCCAATTCTACTTGTTTTTCAAATGGCCCATTTCACTATGGTCTGAAGATAAACATTGTTGATACCAGGCCTGTGTGGAGCCATTAGGGCTGGAATAAGGCCCTAACTATTGGAAAACTATTTTCTTAATCTGCTAATAAATATTTCAGGGTTTCCATCACTCCCTGTCTCTCTCTGTGTGTGTCTCTCTATCTTTTATACCTGTTTATTCGATGCCTCCAAAATCACAAACACACACACAAGGACTCACACACACACACACACACACACACACACACACACACACACACACACACACACACACACACACACACACACAGCCTGAGGCTATATCCAAACCACCATGGTAGAGAGGATCTGGGGTGATGGTCTATGGACTGATATAGTTCAAGCAGCACCACGTAACTCTTGGTGGTTAGCCAGTCATTTCAGCAACAGCCTTGGGCGACCTGCTGCTACTCACTGTGCCTGTTTGTGTCTGTGCGTGTGTGTATCAGGATTTGTGTGTGTTTGTGTGTTTTTTGCTGCAGACTGATGGAATTCCCAGAAGCCTGCGAGAGTGACCGGGAGGATGTCTGACAGGTGAAGATAAACTGGACCAACAGCCAACAGTCAACAGCATGGAGGCAGTGGGCTTTATAAGAACAACATGCCAGACAGAACACATTGTCTACTCTGCATAAAAGTTGACTATGTTTGGGTTTTAGGGGGATAGAGTGCTGCATTCATGTATGTGACCCCCTCACATATTATTTTGGCAAAGCACAGGGGCTGTGTGCATGTGTGTGCGTTTCAGTGTAAATGTGACTAGCTCAGTGCATGGGAGACAAAGAAAGAAAGAGGCAGAAAAATGAAAGTGAATGTAACTGCAATGAGACAGAAAGATGGGGGAATATATCGGGGATTAGTTACGGACCAAGAGGTAGAACAGTAGATAAATCACCACCACATCAGGGCAGCAGGAGCGGAAGAGTGTTCCCCCATGTTTTTAGATTTGATCCAGCAGAAATGGTTCAATTAAATATCCAATATAAAAACAGACATGGAAAACATTACAGTGACAAAGTGACAGACATCTAGATTACACTGACACCACTGCCATCACAACCTGAAACTGCAACTGATCCGGTTATCACTCATTGCCAAGTGGCTGCATGGAAGAAGAGCAAAGAGTAGGATCATAAAATAAAATAAAAACATTTAAAAAAACAACCTAGCTTTAAGCTCATAAGTGTCATAGTATTAACCATCTTAAGTACCCACACTGATACATTTAATCCATACTACCACATGCTGCTCCTCTGCCACTTCTTCCTTTACCCTCAAGCACCTACACAGATAAGAGCAGACACCATTAGGGCCCACAGGATGACACACACACACACACACAAACACGCACACAAAGAAGACAGAAGAAAATCCTCATATGATGGATGCACCCTGCTATGTCAGTAGTAAAAGAGTGCACTGTGTGTGTGTAGGGTGTATGTTTGTGTGAGATGTACATTTGTCATTTTTCATTCCCTCTCGCAGCAGGTTTGGCCCTTGATGTCTGGATAATCTTGTGTACTGAAGGCTCAATTAGTCTCTGAGGTGACTGAAGCAAATCTACAGCAAATTCAATAGTTCATAGTGGTATTGCTCTAAAATATTGCTCACAAACCTGTCTGCAATACCAAGCTTTTCTATATAGAGAATGTCCTATTGTGCAAATGGAGGCACTGTAAAAGAAGAATGGGCAACCACCCCTGCAGTTGTTATATACCTATTATTACTTCAAGTTAGCTAAGTTAGTTATAGCCTCCCTGGTGCCGAACCCCTATATGTTGGATCACGCAAATCACTGTGAGCCATAGGATGTGTTTTCACAGGTCCTGATCGTCTTGTTTTCTTGTAAAACCAGGCCCAGTGAGGCAGGTACCAGCACAGCTAAGTAGTCATGCTCCAGGAGATCAAGTCTCCTCTCTCATATACAAGTGTTCCTGGCTGATAGAGCACTTATTCCACTCAAATAACAGAGGCATAGCTTCTTTCACAAGTCCCGTTCTCCATTATAAAAAATAATTAGCTTATAATAACAATAAGTTTCACAATATCCAATCTAGCTAAAAGGAATCAGATTGAGACAGTCCTCGAACCCACCAGAGTTCGAACAAACTTCACCCAACAGATTAAAAGTTCACCTCATGATGGAGCGTGGAAGTTCATTTTGACCTTGGACACAAAAAATGTAGCTTAAGGTCCACTTTCTAGTTGTTTTTTACAGCTTTTAACTGTATCTCACAGTTGTCTTCTTCATCAGCTGAGGAAGATCATGATATATGGTGAAAACCTCCAGAAAAAGTTAAGTTTTTTTTGTCAAAACACCTCATGGATTTAAATGTAACGCAGCTGAATAACTTTTAACACCTAACATTTATCATTTAACTTCTAATGCCTAATATTTATCATTTTAAATTTAAAATTCTCTAAAACCCTACAGATACACTGGCCTGGTGTGTGCGTGTGTGTGAGAAAGAGATAGAGAGACAAAGGAGAGGCAGGGAGGCTGGGCCGGGGGACCAGCCAGCTAAGATCTATGGGCTGTCAGTAACACTAATCTGGCTTTCCCCAGCAGCATTCTTCTCTGGAGCAGCACCAAGAACTGGGCACTGACCAGCAGCTGGACAGCCAGCTAACCATGGGCTGCCATGGCTACAGCACTGCTTCAACTGCCCAGTAATAACTATGGAGAGGAAGGCAGATTCTTTCAAAAGAAGGACATGTCGTATTGAGTAGCAACGTCTTCCAACTTTTGCCTTTATCTTAGCTCTTTCCTCATTTTGAAAACTATGGCTGTATTCAAAGCCACCTACTATACTAGCAGTATGCACTGATTTGGCCAAAATGTAACATGTGGAAACAAAAGCAAAATATGTAGTATGGCAAAAATAACCAGATGTAGTACATTGTTGTTTCCCAAAATGCAAAGCGCTGGTCACAACAATCGCAGTAGAGGTGGTTTGCCATTAGTCGTGTTATTTACTTCGGCTTTCCAAAACCAGAAACCAGCTAAGCCTGGCCTAGCATACAGCAAAATAAATTGATTTGACATCGATTTGTGTCATACTGCATACTACTATGAAAGGCAGTATGCAATATGTAGTACATACTGCATACTGCATTCGTCAGTAGTATGTAATAGGCAGTTTCGAATACAGCCTATGTGTCTGTTTGGACATTTTTTTTCTTTTAGTTGACGCCTGGTGAAAAAATTGTTAAAAACACAAAAAAGAAATAGGAGCAGACAAGGAAAACTAAGATACTGTGAGGGTGAACCATACATTTTCAGCAAATGGAGAATGAGACAATGTCATGAGAATGTGACAGAACACCATGTAAGCTATGTGAAATATGTGCACTGACTGACTTCAAGGATAAAAATTCAAGAAAATGCAGTCAACAGTCCCTCAGCATTGCCAAGCTAATAGCATATGAACCCTTTTCATTCTTGTTGCTCTACTGCCATTTCCAAAAACTTCTGCCTCTCCCTGCCACCCCTGTGTTCACTTTCAATCCTCTCCAGATTGCATTTGACTTTGTCAAAGTTGACCGCATTACATTTGGAAGAATATGTCATTGGTATAAAAAGGCATGTGGGGGGGGGGCACAAAGTAATCAAGGGAGCTGAAAAGCGTGAAAGTACCATTACTCATAATGCCATATACACATAGGAAAGATAAATGACTGCAATCCAATGGCAGCCCTCTAATACTGGATTCGGTTAGGCGTAAAGGAAGAGGAAAACGTTCCCCTTGCTTACCATCTTACCATTATTTCAAATAATTGTTACACATTGGGAGCTCATATGAAAACATATGTCCTAAAAGCAGTGTCAAACAAGAGGACTATAGCTTTATAAAGCAAGGTCAGATTTATTTCACATACACTGACTGACTCTGTTCACATGCCTACATCCCAACATTTGCCTCTGTGACATTATAGATGTTTTTACACTGTGCCATTTGCTGCAGGTGTTCACAGGGTTGTGGTTGTCAAGATGAGGCTCGCAGCCCCAATACAGGGAAGACAAAGCAACAGAAAGAGAACAAAACCCCTTTCTGTAAAAAAACAAAACAACAGCTGAACCTACAGCAGGCAAGACACTGCCTTCTTCTTCAACAACTGTGGTGGCTTTATAGGTGTCAGTTGTCTCTGCCTCAGGCTAGATGCTACAGTATCTAAGGCTAGGCAGCACGTCAGGATAGGAGACGTGCTGGAGGAAGTTGACCAACTGAGGGTGAAGAGTAGGGAAACAACGAAACACTTCACTGCCTCAAGGCTTCCTCTCCCCAGGATAAGTTACATATTGCAGTAATATGATATCAAAGAGTGAAAAACAGCATATTCTGACAGCTCTGTCAGTACACTGCTAAAACAACACTGTAGTTAAAACACACTGTAAGTTATGTGCAGCTTTATTTCAGCCTCCTCCAAAACAACAGAAAGGGTCATGGACCCACAGCTAAAACAAGAGCGGGATGGTTCTCCAAAAGAGCTTGTGCAGGACGATCCTGTTTGTTTTACTGACACAAAAACATGTGGTTGGCATGATCCAACAAAACGTCCTCACTTCAGTCTGTTAGGCACACTCGTTTTCTCCAACAATTACAGTAATTTCAGCAAACATACAGTAAAACATACACACATAAAAACACATTTATGCCATTAGAACCATGACTGACGTGATTTATTTGTCATGGCTTGTATAACGCTGGTTATAAACAGCAGCTCCTCTTGACATGGGCACATGACACATTCACACACCTCCCAGTGTGATTTCACTCTCCTGGAATTTTTCAGAAGTTGTTTAGCTGCTCAGAGAGAGGTAACAATTGCCAACAGCAAGGAACTTTGAGAAACAAAAGAAAGAGAGGGAGGCAGAAAGTAAAAAGAAAACGCAGACAAAGAAAGGCAGGAACAGAAATAGGGAGAAATGAGGAGAGTTAATTAGGGAGCCTCTACTTGGAAGAACCGTGAGGTTCACATAATAAGTATTGAAAGGCTGAATAACACTCAACTGAACTAATGTCACATAGTGAAAACAGCCTGCAGTAACAGTGAGAAACATTTATGCAATGTTACATCATGTTTCCCTCTGGGCTCGAACACTAAGGTTTCCATAATGCCACAGCAACGCTTCGGTCAGGGTTTCAAATTACACTCTGGCCATGAAATTATTTTGGTGGCTTCAAAGCATTATGTGTTCTTCATGAAAATGTTCATATTGTATAAAAATGCTTTACTGGCTTTGTTCTGTACAGCTACTGCTTAAGGTAGACTTTAAAATGGCTATATGCTAGCAGGGGAGCAGGTCTAAAAATAACTGTACGGCTGGAGAACAATCAGTATTTTTATGTAATTTACTTTTTCTGGATTGGGAAAATCGCCACTAAACACTAGGTTATTATGTCACACCAAAAGTATATTTACAAATTTGGCTCAGTGGAAAAAATGAAAAACATTATGTTATAGTCAAAATCTATTTCTGTCAAAATTCTGACATTGCAGGCATGTGTATTTACACTGACTTTCTAAGGGCTCATGGACTCAGACATGTTGTGCAGTTATCAGGACAGGAAGGGAGTCAGAAGACTTTTCTTTTGAAGCTGAGGGGGGGAGACGTGAGTCTGAATAACCAAGACAACAGAAAGCAGAAACTACAGCCTTGTGATGGGGATAACAGTGACAATAAGATACAATATTGATGAATACTAAAATTAAATTAAATGTTTTTATCTAGTTTCCTGCCACACAGACAAAGCTTTTATTGTTCCCCATTCCCGGCAACACTACATCAAGCAGACAGAAAATCCTGACAATTGGATGAGTTACTGCAAAAACGGCAAGTGCAACAGCAACTCACTCCAAGTGAGAAACAGGGGGACAAGATGACACATGCAAAAACACAAAAGCCCACACAATGCTGAGCTACTATCTTTTACAATATGGTTTTGTGTATAAATATCTTTCTCTCTCTCATTCTCATGCCAACACACACACACACATCCATGCACATAAAAATTTTAGTAAGAGAAGCTTTTTCAAACTCCACCCCTCAGGGAGAAATAGTCTTGCTTTCCCACCACAATGTGTTCTCAGTAGTGAGGACATGATGTTTTCCTAGATGGAAAAAAGAAATGGCCTGACACAAACCTGACTGACCTGGATGCACCTGTAGCTGTGTTCCAGGCAGCAAATTACATTACAGTCAGATAAAGCATGTCGATTCATCAGCAGTAGAGCGAGTATAGCTGAAAGACCTTGTACCACAAAGAAGCTCAAAAGATGTTTATTTGTGATAAGAGGTCAAATTATATATTGTGCTTCATTGATGTGAGTCTTCCGTGACCTTGTCTCAAGTTACTTTAAACAATGACATTATTGTGTTATGTTCATGAGAAGTTCATGAAAGCCTTTGCTGTTGTTAAAGCTGCATAGGTCAGTTTCTGGCCACTCGCTGGCAGAAAAACATCAAAACAAGCGGGCAACACAACAGCAACAAGTTGTTACAGCTAAACACCAAAATCTCACTGATTTCCTTTTTAAGCACTTTACTTGCTCATTTCTGCACATATTGTAAATTCTCCTACTTCTATATGCTTTAGGCCTCATACCCAGCCATAGACCTGTCACATTCGCAAAATAACAAACAAAAAAAATTACAAATCACACCATCAGTCCCACTGCTACATATTTGATAGAAATGTTGCCACGAACTTTCAACACTCAAATGTATGAATGCTGGTATTTCTTCACCCTTTGGTGGTTTGGCTATTCATTTCAACATTCAATTGTTACGTTTTTTTTAAATCCGACTACTGCCGATTTCCCTTCCCTAGCTCTAAATTCCACCAAAGTCCTAGCCTACCATCACCGGACACACACACTTTACTCAACACTCGTTCCTGTTTGTTATAGTGTAGTTTCAGAAAGTCATGCTTATTTGATTACACTACACGAAAGCTGGAGGGCCCATTCATTTTTTATCTCTCTCCTCTCCACCAGCACCGGGGGGTGTTCTCCCCCTCTCACTTACTTTTGTCCAAACTCCACACCCTTCAATCATACTCTTCCATCCTTTTCCACTTCTGCTCTCTGCACATGCAACATGCCTGGAGACAGTGTAATGTTTAAAGGAATAATCCATCCACACACAGTTACAGTGTTGTAAGTCTGTAATGATTGATGTATTTTAAGTATAGTACTGGAAGTTAATTGTTTGGTGTAATCTACCCACATTCACTGAACCTGCCTTGTCTCCTTCTACTTTACTATGTATTTTACAACAACCCTCATGGCCGCATGCCTGAACTTGAGGTTACTGTCACTGCTGAAATTACCAACTTCTGCTCTTCTGAAATTCATTCATCCTTCTATGATAAATTAATTTGGTATAAGAGACTAATACCAAAATCATATTTCTGTTGATGTTTTAATTATTAAAACATTAGTTATCCATAAAATGCAAGACAAAAATGACCACCAAACAACAAAATGGACCCAGAATTTCTAAGTAATATGCTCATAGATTTTTGATTATGGTTGTGTTTGGTTTAACAACCTGTGAAAATGGTCCTGTAGCAATTTTGGCCAACACCTCCTCTCACATGTCTCCCGTTCTGCTTTCTTTCTGTCTCATTAAACAAACAAAAAAGCTTTCAAAGTTTCCGTCTGGCTGTGGGTCCTCTAGCAAAAGGTGTATAACAGGCTTTGACTTTAAAAATGAGTTCTCATGCAGGTGTGTGTCACGAGGCAGCAGGAAGAGGACCCAAGCGCAGACAATGCAGGCAGGCAGGCATTGATTCAAAGGTTTATTTAACTTAACTTAAACCGTGCTGGCAGGTAGACCAGCAGGTGAACACTGGTAAATCCAAATAATACTGAAGCATGAGAACTCACGGAATCCAGGGAACAAACAAAACACAGTGAACACCAGCAGCAGACATAAGACATGCACAACAACAATGAACCAACAGGGAACAAAACACAGGGACCAGTATAAATAAGGATCAAACTAACGAGGGGACCAGAAGCAGGTGAGTAAATGGGAACAGGTGAGGACACTCAGACGACAATCAACACTAGGGGAAAACACTAGAACAGAAACACACAGAAACCAAGACAAACGAAACTTCAAAATAAAACAGGAAACGACAAAGAGTCCACATCAAAACACTAAAAGTCCAGATCCTGACAGTGTGAGGTGGCAGTTGCAAACTACAGGAGTGTAACTAAGACATAAAAAATACAGAGGGGTTAAGATGGGGAACTGTATTTCTTATACGAGATCAGACTTTAATTTCCTTCAAAAAGAATTTTGTTATTGACTGAAAAATGGAAATGGACATGCAATAAAAATCCATGGCGATGAGCTTCGTGTCTTCAGTGGTAGTTTCAACCTTGGTACAGTATATAAAATCAAAAAAGGGCCACAGCACAGTGTGAAGAAGACTAGTCAATAATCCGATAAGCAGAAGGACAGACGAGACAAAGTCAGTGACGAGTGAGGTGGTCACACAGGGGCAGTGCTAATCACCAGGGAGTGCTTTATCCAGAGGAGTTACAGCACTGAGGGGAACACAAGTGTTTTGAAGTCGTTGTATTTCTCTTGGGCACAGCAGACTCGAAGCTCAAACTGTGACATCAGCCAGCTCTCAGCTTGCAGCTGATAATCATTGACCCTCTCTCCGATCTTTCCTATCAAATTCTATGCACTTCCCTTTTGCCCTGACAGATGCCCAGAAGAGAATTGGCCTTAGAGATGAGATGTAAGAGGAAAGACGTTGGTGACAGCATACTCAGTGAAAAGTGGTCACCCAGATCCACCTTTCACTACTCTCAGTACTGTTCAAGGGACTCACAAATGACTCACAAGACTGGCATTACACTTACAAGGGTCTAGTTTGGGTCATATTTAGACCCAAATATTTCACAAATGTTCAGGCTTTCAAAAGTCTCTGTACACCTGAATATGTGACACATGCATCGTAAATGACAAGGCCTTAACGTGCTGCAGCAAGTGAAAGTTTAAGCCAGCGACTGTTGATTTCACCAGCTGTAATGACAACTGTTGCTAGTGAATGTACTGGGCTGCAGCTAATTAACGTTCATTTTGTAAGTTGGCAAAACAACAAAAAATGAATCTTGGCTGTTATCTGCAAGCCTTTCGCTACATAGACTTTGTAGGTTGTAGTTTCAGACAGGTCGCTACATGTGTCAGGCTGTGTAGATAACATTTAGCTTAAGCAGCTATAGTGCAGAAGAGATAAACTCATGATTTAAGGGTTGTCAGTCACTTACCGCCACCATTGATTATGTTTGAATATTATTCAATAATGTTAATTAAACTGCTAATGTAATAACTTAACAAATGTGTGTTAGACTGGTCAATATTTCTATAGAAAACTAGTTTCCTTTGAAGTTGACATTTCTCGCTATCCGACTTCAGTGTTAAAATGACTGGAATGACCTCAACAACAGTTGCATTATTTTATCTGATTCTATTAATGTAGAGACACAATAAGTGTGTGATTATGCTTGGTACAATCATATCTTTACTTATGCAAATTTAATCGCAATCACAATATTGGTCAAAAAAACCTCAATTACATATTTTCCCCCAAATCGTTTAGCCGTAATATGTAATTTAAAAAACTGCTTGTGATCCTAATTAAAAGCTTTCAGCTATTTCAAAATCAATTCTCTCACAAACTGTCAAATAAATTACTGTGACTAATTTTCACAATTTATCAGACAGTTGTGTCTATTCACTGATTCCTTACAAAAAGCATTTGGTGAAGTCACTAAAGCTACTAAGCCAAAGACACTACATAAAAGGTATCATGCCACTCTCCAGGTTTATATCTATAGCAAATTAAACATGCAATGAGGCAAGGTAGATATTTCTGCACAACATGACAGAGCAGAAGAAAAGCATAATTGACGCAGATTGCCGTCTCTCTGAACTACGCATTTTCATCACTGTAATTGGCTCCCTCTGCATGGGAACTGGAAAGGGAACAATGATGTGACTCCAAACTAAGTTCTTTAACTGATATTCATGCTGCTGCTACCTTTGCAACTTTTTAGTATTATGCTTGGCCTGCTGCTCCATTCTGCACTTCTGACACAGCGACACAGTGGTTGTGCGGTAGTCATTAGGCCTTCGTGCTGGTAAAGACTGCACAGCATCACTGCATGGCGACTGCTTCACAGCCACTTGATAAAGGCATCAAGGCCGAAACGCAAAATAGCTACGAATAGGGCGGGAGTTTTCCTGAACCAAATTTTATGTGGTGCTGTGGACACTGATTCTGCACGTACTCGTAGTCCGTTGAAGCTGAAAACTGAACAGATGACTGAGTCTAATGAGGGGAGGCCAGACTCTTTTATAGCTACAACTGTGGTTTGAAAGTTGCAGAGCATCACTATGTGTACAGTGTCTGCTGCGGAGGTATGAGGTCAATTCAGGTCTTTCAAATGAGATGATTCCCTCATTGGGGAACTGCATCTCAAACAAGCGCAGAAGTGAAGTCATTCAACACGCGCTCACTTATTCCAACTGTGCCTGTGCATCAAGCTTTGAAGTCTGACATCTGTGTTTGTTTTAGTCTCATGGCACAGAGGTCTTTAAATCCATCTCTGGCTGGCTTCAATTTGTGCTAACTGAGATGCTCTGTAAGGGCTAAAGTCAGATAAGACAATCTGAATTTATGTTTGACTTCCCTTTGAACAAGAATTTCAAGAGAAAAAAAAGAGAAAGAGATTAAGGGGCTACCCGAGGTAACACCCATTGCGTTACATTACATCACTTCTAGTCCACCTATGCAGGTAAACAGACACATGTTTTTATTAAAGAGTAGTAAAAATATCAAGCTGTAGTTGCCGGAAACACCTTATTCATGGCTATTAACAGGCTGGCAATGTCCGTTTTGGTAAGAGAAAAGCTGTTTCAATGATTAAAAAATGTTTGCCTTGCCATGAAAGCTGAGCGAGTGGCAGTGTGACTTCAGGGCAAATAACACACAAGAAACTCCTCTGAAATGAAGCCTTCAGCAATGGTGGATGAAAATGAATCCAACAGTGTGACGAAACCATCTGATACATATGAGACGGGGGGCAGACAAAACATGAGGTAGAGACAAGGAAGGGCGCATTGGACCAGCCAAGGTCAGAGAACAGGAGAAAACTGCTTAATAGACAAACCATTTAGGTGGTAAAATGTGTGTGTGTGTGTGTGTGTGCCAAAGAGAGAGAAAGAGAGAGAGAAGCAGAACCAAAAATAAAAATAGGAAAACAAAAGGACTGGGGAGAGGGGGAAAGCCAGTGTGCGAAAAGATGAAACAGGTAATTTTCATTTTTCCACATAACATTCCTCTCGTCCTACTCTGCCTGCCCTCCCTACCCCACCTGCACTCCGCCCCATCACATCTTCCCTGGCTTTTGGCTCTTGATTTGAATTTAGACAGGGAACAGTGAGCAGAGTGCATGGCTGAGGTTTACAGCGGGTGATTTGTCCTCGCTACCCTTGGAGGAAGTCAGAAGGACAGAATTCAGGTTTTTTTCCCAGCCAGGCCAGGCAGAAGGCAGACCAGAAACAGAAAGCAATGTTGAGGTCAGATTTGTGTATCCAGGTGGCCTAGAGGTTGAAGACACTAACCATGTAACTGCAACATCACTGGTTCAAATCCAGCTGGGGACCCTGGTTGCTCTATTTTATCTACTAAAAGCCAAAAATTGTGTGTGCAGCCAAATTTCCCTAAAGAATGATGTTCATTTTGCACAGATCTGCACAGCATGATTTACCTCCAGTGCCAGCATTCAGTGTTAATGCAGAAAGTGGTGGCCTTTAATGTAGCCGAGTGTAAAGTAAGGATGTGGTGGGTGGGCATGTAGTGCATCAGAGTTCATGTCCTGTCACAGTCTTGCAGTAAATGCTTGCTTTCTTTTAACTGGAACCAAAACCTTTTCTTCACCTTCCTAACCTTAAAGGCATTATATAGAGAGGGGCAAGACACGTCAATCATTCAATTATGGGGATAACGGCGCACACTTTCGGACAGTCTCTCCTCAAAGGCATTCACAGCTTGAGAGAGAAATTCAAACACTGCTTACTTTCTCATCTCCACACACCTGGCCAATCGCTGCGTGAAGTGTACATTTGCAGATATTGTAGAAACATAATTGTGGACAAAATCCAGGTTTTTGCAGAATGGTCCAACCATTATATGGGCTCACTGGGCTACAAATAATACACATGTAATAAGACGAATCTGCAAAACAATCTTCTTCCTGTCTTCTTTGTAAAAAAAAAAAAAAAAAAAAAAAAAGTTGCAATCTAATATTCAGTATTATCTAATTATTTATAAAACCAGACCATGGTTTTAGAACTCATGCCCACCCACAGCTTCCACACTGCTGCACATACCTAATAGAGCTCATGCAGTGCACAAAGTATGGACGCTTCAGCAGTTAATTGGAATGTTTTGAATAAATAAGTTTAGGGGAAATTACCAGAGAAATACTGTAGCAGTTATAATGTGCTGGTGAAAATGGCATTAGGGCAATGTTGGTTTAGAACAATGTTTTGGGAAATAACTTGAGAGGGAAGAATGGAATAGAGAATGAGTAGTGAAACCAACAATGAGAAATAGCGCTATGGAAAACATACTACGTTGCATTTTCTAAACTAAAAACTTGGAACAGTTGCTTAGGCGTCTTAAGCCAGTCACACAGAGAACAATCTGTCCATGAACCAAAGGTTTTATAATTGAGGGTAAAATAGGATGTCTGTTCTTCAGTGCCTTGGCGACAGAACAAGAAATAAAACATTTTGTTGTCTGTTTGATAGATTACCATCTGCCCACCATTCCCACAGCATGATTCTTCAATCAGACACAACCATAGATCTTTCCAGATAAATCCCCCTCTCTAATACTGTAAGGGATAGATGGGAGGGACAGGGAAAACAAATCTAAAATCTAATTTAACTCACAAACAGTAGAATGTGTACATCAGATTACAATCGAATTGAATTTCCTACTCCCTGTCTCCCAAGTTGCCTTTTTCCTACGTCCACGTGTACACAAACCTCCCTCAGTTTCTTTGTTTGCTTTGATATTACGAGACATCAGTTGGGGCAGTCCGTTGCTTCCATCAGCCCATACTGAGCACCCTGACGCTTTTCTGTGTGTCTTCTGACATTTTCACTTTCAGATGGGTGGCTTCAAATGCTTTTGCAGCTACAGCGTTTATGAATACAATAGACACTAATCATCTGCAGGTAATTTCCCATTTTTAGTAGAAAACTAAACTCAGAGATTTCCCTTGAGGTGGCTGTCGAAAATGCTCCTACTTCTTGTGGTTGCTGTTTTACATACTTCCTATCTTTCTCATGTTTTCATCATCCTCTCCTCGTTGCCCCCTGACAGACTCCAAATACAGTAGCAGTATTTTTTGGAGGTTTCACAGTGAGGACTCAGATTGTGGGTTGTTGGGTGTGTATTAATCATTCAAATAAGTTGATTTCAAACACATATTGTGTATTTTATATGAAGTGTTAGCAATAATTTGGCTAGGCAACATACAGTAGCTGCTTGTCCAAAAACACACTATTTTCTGTTCAGGCTGGTAACTTTGCAAATATACATGACTGATGATTTTGATTCTATTAGACGGCAAAAACATGACTACAAAGCAACAAAGGAACCTCCTTCCATATATTGTTGGCTTCACCATCAGTAGGTCTGGACATTTATTAAATCCCATCCAATCAGGACTGAGGACCTTACCCCATAGTGTTTCTGCAGTTGAGTGATAACGGGTCAGTCTGAGGTCATAAACTTTATATTATAGCTACAAGGTTGCGACCTAATCATACAGGCCTTGTTTTTGTGTGTGTACATGTGTGCGTACGCATGGCCTTGATTCATATTAGGCACTTATAAAATAAGCTATGTGACGTAAACTCTGGAAGCTTACAGTTAAACACAAAGGAGTCGAGCCATGGCAACACATTAGTGACAACTGCAGAGCTGGCTCTGTCAATTACACTTGTGTTGTTAAATTAGCCGGAGAATTGGAGACAGCTGCGTGCTTTATTTTTAGGGCTTTTTCCGAGAGTATACTTATAAATAGCATTAACTTTTAAGAAGCAGTCAAAAGTGTCATCTCTCAGTCAGAGCTCATCTTCTTTTGCATATTTCCTCACTCCTTCCCTTCAGTCTCTCTCTCTCATACACTGTATTACGACTCTTGTTTTGTTTCTCTCTCTCTCTCTCTCTCTCTCTCTCTCTCTCTCTCTCTCACGCTCTCTGTCTCTCCCTCCCACTTAAGAACGATTACATTCAGGGATCCATTAGGTGAGAACTAAAAGGGAGAGAAAATGCAGCTAGCGGACAAATTGTTAACACAGCAAGGTCAGTAGATAGCCATCATTCTGTTATCAAGAAAGGTCACAGCCATAATGCTAATGTGTGTGGTGTGTGTGTGCATCTGTGTGTGTACCCAAATGTGGATAAATTAACGTGTCTTAAGGGGATGCATGATGTAGCCTTCCAATGTAAAGGATCATTTACACACCTGCATTTCTCTCCCCGTCCTTTTACAAAGTTTATTCCTCAAATAAAGCTTTATTCTGCTCCGTTCTCAGTGTTTCTTCAGTGGAGAAACTGTGCAGATAAACTGTGTCCAATCCAAGCTGTTCAGTATCATGAGGAAGGATGTGGCTGACGGATAGGAGGACCATTAGCAGTCGGTCTTTATCACGCTACGTTCCCCGAGGCCTGAAACAGACCGGACATGGGATGCTCCTGGAACACTTCACTTTGGCATTCATGTTAATCAACATGAGTCAAAACAGCTGCTGACTATATGGACACTGGAGATACCTGCTTTTGAAATATGTGTCATGTGACCGACACTGCTGTCAATTTTTGAAAAAACTTTTCCCATACAGTCTCTTCTAGTGTGTGGTACTTTATACTGCACATCTGCTTTGTTCATGTTAGTTTCCTTTCATTCTCCTATGTGTTTTTGTCCTCTGCCTCCTTCAGTCTGTGTATTGATCAGTCTATTTTCAGTCTCTTGCTCGCTCACACACTTGTACAGCATCAGCATGGGTGGCAACCCCGCCATCTGTCCTCTTCACCCTCCTTCCCTGTTTGCTGCTTGCTAATTTGCTGGTTAATTATAGAAATGCAGGGGATCAGTGCAGTCTCTTCATAACATAGGCTGTGTTAATTGTCTTTGGGAAGAGCGGACTCTAATGAACTCATCAAACATTTGGCCTACGAGCCAGTGAGTCAGCCAGATAGTCAGGGAATAGATTAAAAAGGACATACACATTCATAAGTACCTACAGTGCAAATTCTTTACTCTCAGCCAAGCAGGACATTCAAGGGGAAGATGAGTAGCGTCTGTAAAATTGCTTGGGCACCTGAATTCCAAACTGGTGTTGGTGTTATGAAGCTAGTTACCTCATCTGTAAAGTCCCACAGATGGCCCCAAAACATGCACTGTAATAACACAGTGTGTGCAAAGTATATAGTATATAGTATACTGGATATAGTATACGTCTTTTTGCAAAGTATACTCTTAGGGTTTATTGCATATCCTGTATTTCTGTATTTCCTGTATATTTATTATCAGGCCACTCTGAACAAGAAACAAATGCTTCAAATTTTTAGTTGAATTTGCTTTCTAATTTTATATTATACAACTTTATAATATTTGCTTTTTTACTCACCAGCATGACAGGTCTCTATGCTCCATTTCCTGCTTCATAGCACATTTCATTTGAGTGATTTTTTTGAATGTTTTTCATCAAAATGTGAAAAAATAATAATTTTAATTAAATGTTTAACTGAAGTAGTTAAATCAAGTCGATGACTGACTTCATCTTCACAAGGCTGCAATTTTGCCCGACCGGCTGACAACACCAGCTCCCCGAATAGATCATCATAGTGACAAAGTGTGACACACGTTATCCAGCTTCCTCACCTCATCCAACATGTGTAAGATGAAAAGGACGTAAATTGATTTACTGACTCTAACTACACTTACAAAAAGGGATACGTAATTTTCAACAGGTCTGTTTAGTGATTATTCAAAACATTTAGATCACAATACACTGCAAAACAACATCAAGTATCCATTACTGTTATAATATATATGTTTGTTGAAGTAATCATTGTATGTTGTCCCAAAGAAAACACACCTGTTGAAATGACACATTATTTATAAGAATATGAAGTATGCGAGACTTAGTTTTGTTCTTTGTTTAAGACTTACACTTACAGTATACTGTATAGAACTGTAATCCATTGTGTGCACCAATATTTTGGTCAAGTTAAAATATATAAATCCTGTTCATTTTCAACAGGCAAAACAATAGCACCTGAAACCAAACTGAAACTGCCTGAAGAGTCAGTAATTGACAATAACTATAAATGTACCCATTCAAGCAAACTAAAATATAACAATAATGTTATTTTAATCTTAAATAAATAAAGAGTGTATTGGGGGTATGAATACAGGCCACAAAACAATCGCTCAGACATTTCTGTGCTGTAGCTGAGGTTATTTAGACCTTGGGTTGTAGGTGGGATGGCAGATGTCTGACGATGGAGCTAATCAGACTTCCTGCTTGGTCTAATGGCTGAATAATTGTCCCAGGCTTAGCTGTGGTCCGATAACGCCCTATCAGCCCGGAGTCATCTTACAGAGCGGACAGGGATGGAAAGTAATGCAATAGGGAGAAGGGGCAAATTTTATTAGAGATGATAAAGAATGGATTCATAAGTCTGGATGTAAATAGCAAGAAGCAGAGAGCTGCAAAGCTCATTCCTCTGAAAGAAATGTCTCTCATCTTCTGACCTTTCAGATATGGAGTGGGAGAGAAAGAAGATCTCATTGTGTGTGAGGAAATGTTCCCTTGTGTGATGAATTATTGTCCCACCCTCAGTCACATATAGGCTTTTGTATTTCTCTCCTATAGTAGCCAAGCAAAGGGGTCTTCGGTGAACACATAAGCAAACAGTTAGTTTTCATTGTATTTTCAAGGTATTACACTGTAGTTAACAGAGAAATGTTAGTGACATACATGTATAGAGAGGGTTAATGTTTTCAAAATGTTAAACTTTATAACTGGCACATTAATAATATCAAATCTGTACTGTCCATGTTAAATAAACATAAATATAAAAAATAAAATAAACTCTCAATCGTCTCCCGTTACTGTCATTTTTGCTTGTCTCCTCAAAAGCCTTAAGGATATTTTAGACTGATGAAGAAAGCACACAAATACACACACACAAAAACAAATGCACAAGCACAACCAAAATACGCACCAGTGCAAAAGGACAGATTTTGTAGCTGGTATTTCACTATGCTGAGTACATAGAAACGTTCCTCCACTTTTCACCGATAAAAGCAAATTAAAATCCCCTTACAGGCTGGCAGCACGCCACTGGCTCCTTGATTCAATAAGACATTTCAAATCATCTTAAAAGCATCTTGGAGAAAAGCTTACAGTGTTTGTTTTTTAAACATTTTTGGCACTGAATATTAGATCACAATGTCAAGTTGTGTTCTTCAGATTTTCTACACACAACATTAACAACAACAACAGAATTTTATAGCAGCCTTGGTGCATTCAGTAAAAACTGAAATCAATCCAATTGTCTGTTCTTTACAGTATTCACGACCACTGTGATGGCTGTATTCTTCACAGCCATGGGAAATGGTTTGTGCAACAGTATTATCTCCCTCCACCAAACTAAATGTCCATTTCTCCCAATTTATTCAAGCACTCAGCTTCCCCAGCACTGTGTCTTTGGATTTATTTACAGTGAAATTTGTTCTTTTTTCAAGGCTGTGTTTTGGTGTGTGACTGTGAGCAGCTCTGCCACATGGCCGAAGTGAAAATTCATGCACAGTCTTATCACCAGTTCACATGGCTCTCCCAGATTGTCCACACTGGGTGGAAAGGACAGATGTTGGATATGCAGTGCTCCTTCGTCTCTATGTCTAAATTTGTTTCAGCTAGCCAGAGTCATATCTACAACAAAAAGAAAACATTCTTTTAAGTCTCACAATATTTTACTTTGTCAAACCCTGTCTTTTCATCTCAGTGACATTTAAATGATCAGATATGACAAAGTAGATATGTGTGTGCTTGTTTTTGATCTACATTTAAGCTGCAGACAGACACTGAAGCTCTGTAGGATTTCATCCAGGCTTAATTAGGAAACTAACAATCAGCAAAAAAAACAAAAAAATTAAAATTAACAAGCAGGCAACCATGCATACATAAAAAAGAATCCAATTTTTTTTTCATTTTGGTTTTTGAGTTTTAATTCTCACCTTTAAAATCAGTCTGCATGAACATCATCGGTTCATTTAAATTAAAAAAGTAATCCCGATTTCAGCAGGACCACCCTAAAATTAAATACTGCATATAATCAAAGTATTTCAAATGTGGTATTTGTCAAAAGATTATTGCGCTCATGCTTTCTTGCATCTCATCAACAGTTTAACGTCGCTTTAAAGTTTTGTAGCCGGTGGTGAGTCACGCTTCAGCAGAGTTTAGGCAGCTGCTTACTGATGCACGAAGGCTGCCAGTGTCACTCACTGACTTTAACAGCCACAGGGAGAAAAGCAATGATGCAAAATCAAGAGGACAAACCACCCTAAAATCTCCATTTCAAACATAATAGCTGGACATACAAATGGAAATAAGATGTACCCCCCCCAGTTGATCACAGTTCATTTCAGGCATTTTATTTCATTACACATCTTCAGACCAATTTATCCTCAGTTAGTTGTATGACATTATGACCCCCCAGTCTACTCTTAACTATATTAATCCAAGTCATCAGTGTTGGAAGTTGGCATTAGCCAGCGTCTGCATCTCAAGCAGCAATTTTCAGCATGATATGTCTGTTTATGGTCAAACAGAAATATGGGTCAGCGTCCAAGAACCCTGCCCTCGTCTGCCACCTGATTGCTAAGCAACAGATCCCAACACCTTGCCTTGCAGGTGGTGTGCCCATATGGCAGCAGCTCCACATTGCTCTATGGGCTGCGGTACAGTCCCAAATATACTCATGGAAGCTCCCCTGCTGAGTCGGGCTCCAGCAGAGGGCCTCGTTCTCCCTAGTCCCGGTGAGGTTGAAAGCTTGAAGCTATTTAGGGGTCTTGCAATCGCTCTTAGTCTGGCACCCTCCTGGGACCAGTTTGCCTCGGGAGACCCTGATGAGTCTGCATCGAGTAGAAGTTCATGCTGACCAGCTGGACTTGTATCATCAATGGCTGCAATTATGGATAGATGGATGATAGGAACAAAACCCATTTCATGACAAGAAGCTAATTATTTCATTTAATACTACACACTACTACACATTTCACATATTTTTTCTAACAGTCTGTTTAGGCTGTCAGTATACTGTTAAAAGTGCGATAAACATAAAACTGCAGAACCAAGCTTTTTCCAGGATTTACAAGTGGTATAACAGGGTTAAAATGCCTTAATGTTCTTTTTATCGTTGTTATTATTATTAGTGGTAGTAGGTGTAGTAGTAAAGTAGCAGTAGTAGAAGTAGTAGTAGTATTAGCAAGGATTTAGGGCACTGTTTGGATATTATACTTAATTTACATTTTATGCTGCTGAGCAGTGGAGTGAGTTTCTCAGATTGCCTGTTGGGATAAAAACTGGAGAGAAATTTTTTTTATTAAACTCCAGAGGCACAGCCTTCATGGAGCATGATGATTTTAGTTCTGTATCTCTCTACCTGCCTTTGTAGCTCTTCTTTCATGCAGTGATGTTACTTATAAAGGCTAATGTTCCAAGACATTATCTTAAAAGCTGCCATATCAAATTCTAGTCTATGGCTGCCCAAGGGGCTAACTGTGGCCAATGCTGTGTGTGCACGTTTGTGTGTCTATGAGTGTATAGGGGGTTGATTCAGGCCTTGTCGTCTTAAAAAACATGTGTAGCATTGCTGTCCAAGGAAAACCATGCATCTCCAAATGTTTTTAATGTAAGTAATACGTTTTTGGACACACTGAAGGATTAAAACCTCCTTAATGGGTTGAGATGAATAAAAGGACCCTATAACTTCTCTGGCTAATAAAATCCTTTAAAATGTTACATTACGCTGTTTGAACTGAAATGACACTGCAAAGTATGTGTGATAATGAAAGTTACTTTCTGTCTATAGCTTTTTGGCTCTCAGCAATGTGTCCATAGTACTGAGTAGCAGAAAACTGTAAAGCTGTCTGGTCAAATGTGTAATTCAGCTTTGATACTTACTGATTTAAATTAACATTTAAGAAGTTGATTGTATTAACTTTCAGGAAATGTTCTATATTATATTACAAACGTACTTAGCTAAGTGGGGCTATTTTTAAGATTTTCAACTCAAAAGATTGAAGTTGGTTAACTTTGTGTAAGATATTTTATTCTTTTATCATTTCGCATTAACATAATGTGTTTTCCATAATAGGTAAGGTAGGAACAACTGCACTGTATCATGAAATTGGCAATCTCTGTGGAAAAACTATTTTGCCCGGTATGAAACAGTACTTTGAATAAATGCCACCCTGACCTGGAGAACAACCCTCCATAGCATGCACGTGTGCTTGTGCGCAAATATTGAGTGTAGGCTTGGTTGTGTCCACTGGTGTGCATGCGTTTCCTCTGTTCATCAATAATGATCACATCAACATAATGTGAAAATAAACAGCTCCTGGTGCATACTGTTAGCTAGGTCATACGTCCAGCGAAAGACAGACAGCATTTAATAATGAGATGCATCACAACACAGTGACCAAAACAGAATTTGGCCAGTATACAACAGTGACCATCATAGCATATACAAAGGCATGTTTAAACATAATATTGTATGTAGGACACAACTTCAATCAAGAGAATCTGACAGCTGCAAGCTTTTGCGCATGCACACGCACACACACACACACACACACACACACACACACACACACATACATACACAGCCATTTTCTGCCACCTGTACCAACCATTCTTACTGTAAGTGTGCAGACATGTACTGTAAAAGCAAAAGGCTTACACAGACACCATACAGGATTGGCCGCACTGTTTTCTACATCAGTAAACATCCTGTGTGCATACGTGCTGATGGTCTTTATCGTCCCTGCAGTGCCGCCTCACTCCGTTCATCTTGTCAAACAGTAAACCTGCTAGAGCAACATTTAACAGATAAAATACATTGGAGAGAAGGGGTGAGGAAATAATGTGCCATGTTTCTGCGATAGTATTAGTGTGTGTTTGCCTGTGATTATACTTGTATTCCCAAAGGACAGAAAGTATTCATCAGTCATCTTTTAACAAAAGGGTTTGATGATGATTAATTGATGATTATTGATGTCAATATTAGTGTGGCATTAGACACTTTCAGTATATTCAGTGTTATTAGTTAGCCCACAGTTGTCAGTCAGTTGACAGTTGTCAAGATGAAACTGGTCCACCAGGATTTCTCCCAATCCTCCTGATTACCACTGTAGCAAAAAGCTAACCAATAGTATGTCCTGGTTCCAAAGTCTGTGAGACTTTGGGATTTTGGTAAACTCTGTAATGGAGTATATGAGCATGTCATCCTATGGATATGGTTTCAATTGGTAAAGTAGTTCCGTATTACTGGAACAATACCATAAGAGGAAATAATACTATCTACTGTAGATACAGTACTGTATACGCAGGAATATATCACACAGCCTAAGCCAGGGTATTAAAATATTGGCGTGTCACACATGCTGTACTGCATTCATTTTTATTGGACTACCCTGCGTGTTGTTATAGTCCAGTGTGATGTATTGGGGGTTCTGGTAGACTAATCGAGTGTATGGACGACTCTGAGTAAACATCCTGCAGATGATAAAGCTCCTGCATCCAGCAGTGATCTATTTCTGGATAGGAATAAATTCTGTTTCTACTGGAACAATGCACATACACATTTACTAAACACACACACACACACACACACACACACACACACACACAGCTATTCCTGGACACACAGCCAGACAGAAGGGTTTAGTCTGGTCTGGTTGGCACTACCAGCAGGACAGCTGACACTCTAGGTGTGTGTGTGTGTGTGTGTGTGTGTGTGTGTGTGTGTGCACGCGTGTGTGTGTTCTTGTATGTCTATATTTGTGAGGACCAGTTTGAGTTTTAGGCCTTGAGAGTGAGGGCCTTTTTGCCAAATGAGCGGGCTCGTCGCAAAGGGGGGGCATTGGAGTACAATGACTAATAATTGCTGCATCCAGTGTAACGTATGAAAATTCTTTGTGAGTACTGAGGAAAGTTTTCACTGACCATTGTTGAATGGTGCACCATTCACTTAAGGCGCAGCTGGCCCTGAGGAGATTCCACACAGACACATCGCCCTCAGACAGCCACAGGAGAGGAGAGGTGCTGAGGGTGCTGCAGCAATCCCTCAGCCACAGGTAGGTGAGGTACTGTATATTATGTGTATTGTTTGGGGTTTTTTTCCGTCAAGTTACACCCCACCACTCCTGGTCCCTGTCACCTACCATCATCTTTTGTTTTAATTATTGTGCGCGGTGCAAGCTTTCCATATGGTTTCCTATAATATTTTGTATAGTGTCCTGTCTTGTCTGCAGGCCTATTGATCTGTTGTGGCAGGAGGGTTTGGACCGGATTCAGACAGCCTCTCAGGCATGGACAAAATATAGTTCAAATGCAGCTTTCAACCAACATCTAAAAAATATTGTGAATCTTGCATAAGGATCATGACGCAACAGCCCACCCGGGGGAAATCAGATGCCCATCCAAGAAGTTTCCTCTGCCTACGGGACTGAAAATGAGGACATTTTAGCAACCCCTCATTTCTTCGAAAGGTTCTTTGAGGCTTAAGACTTGAGGTTTTGGTTAGAGGGGAGGGTTTAGGGGCTAGGAAATACAATAAGTCAATGCACAAACGTGTACTTGTGTGCACGCGTGGGGGTATGTGTGCATGTATTTTAGGTTTTGTTTCCTTGTTATACAGCACTTATAGTATCTCAGGCCAGGGGGTGCATTGTCCTAGATAGTGAAGGTGTGTGTAGTAAGATGCATAGCTCAGTGAAAAGTAAAAATGGAGCACTGGTTTCTGGGGGAAAATAATTTAAATTTTAATGAAGACAGAAACTTTACACTCTAATGAGCAATGTCTCCATGCAGTTGCAGAACATGTTGAACCCACCTCCTCAGAACTCGGCCCAGCCACAGATTTATGATACTGGTACCAACTTGAGTGAAGAGTACCAGAGCTTTAATGAAATTGGTTTTACAGAGGAATGTTTTAAGCTAACACAAATGTAACTATTCCATGCTTTTTCCTTGTGCCCCAGTTTAGTTTGAGTTAATATTCATAGCTGTCTATATATGGACAAAAGCCAAGAGCTTCTCTTGCCCCCTATAAGTGTTGCTGTATGTACAGTACAACAAAATAAAGCATACATTTTTTTAATAAAATATAAAAATAATTGGAAAATATATCCTCAAGCTCAATGGTACCTACAGAGGATAAATGCTTTTTAAAATGAAAATCAGATAGACAATTATTAGTTTTGGGCCACGCAGGCTTATTTTTGGAGGGAAGATGTGATTTTGGTGGGAAAGTTTCAAATAAACATTCATCTGCATCTATTATTTGGTGTCAGTGGAGCAGCACCAAGGATTATCTCATTATTTTTTGTAAGAGACAGCAAGAAGAGCAAGCATGAAGGTATGCAAATGAAAAGGTTGTTGATATTACAGTACAGATGTGTCAATGCCAATAAGGCAGACAATCATGAGGCTCACAAAACAATACATAAAGACAGAGACATAGCTAAGCATAACTAAAATTGGGGGATTATGCATAATACAGACTACAATTCCTACACTGTTTGTTTGATGTAGATGTAAACACCCTCAAATTAATGGTAAAACTCTGCACTTTAACCTCAAACTCATCGCTTTATTTCAAATGCAATGTCTAATGCAAAGAATAGAGCAAAAACAACACAAAATGTGTCAGTCATAGCCTGTTTTGGAGAAACATTAACCATGTAGAGCTTTATAGGAGGGCCTAAGAATGGCTACATCAATGAAAACTAGCGACAAGCATGGATGAGATTAATCCAACAGTACATGTACTAAGTTGATTTACAGAAATAACAACTTTTAAATCTGCATATTTCTTCAATCATTAATGAACTGCTCCTTGCAACCACTACCGCAGCTTCCGTGTCGAGTGAAAGTGATGTTGGCAGGAGGGATATGTCACTTGCACCACAACAGCTGAATTAATGATGTAAAACGAAATGGCAAGTCAGTTTGATTATCAGGACAATTTTCAGTGTGTGTGCTACAATGTGTATTCCTGACCTTGAAATGTGCTTAACCTGTCCCTTTGGTGTTTTGATGCTCAGCGTACATGGTGCGAAGGTGGGAGAAGAAACACAACAAGACAGATGTTTCATGTACGTGGTTGCTGTGCTGCTGCAAAACAATACGACATGGCTGGGCTTTTAATATCTCCTCACCATATGCTTGCATGTTGCCACTCTGAACCTTCTCGACAACAGTATTATTTTAATACTGGTCTGCACCCTGCTTTCTATTTGATGGACCATTTTTGTCATGTGTCACTGTGATTGGCACAAAGGTATGAGACCAGTAATGTGATTGCTGACAGTATTATCACTATAAACAAAGAGGTAAAGACAGAGGAGAGGAGAGGCGGTGCTGTAAGCTAATGCTGACAGATTGTCAGATAGTCCTCCAGGGCATCCAGGGACACTCCTGTCTTAACTCTATAATGCCACTTAAGTCCAGCCAAGGTTCACCAGCATTCACAGTTGTAGGAGTTGAAGCTCCTCTGCTCACTTTCAGAGGTGGAAAGGAGTACCAGAACATTATAGATAAGAAATACTACTGAAGTTACTGCAGGATTACTTTTCTAACAGCACAGGTAAAGGTGCAATAGGATTTTCAGGATTTTACAGCTACCAAACCAGTCTCTCTCCATTTCAGTGATGCTTGAGAAAAGAAGTTCAAAGCTACTTCAATTGAATATCCTCCTTATTGTGCAATTACAGCCAAACTGTGGGTTACTCTGTAATTGTTTCTAAAAGTAGTGAAATACCTTCTGACTGGTTTCAGAATTAAACTCAAAAAAGTACAAATACATAAAACTACTCAATTGCAGTACTTGAGGTACTTCCAAACCCTAGTTACACGCCAGCCCTGCTTTCATGCCCCAAATTATTAACGAGGGAAAAAATGTGGACAGATAGACGGAAGGAGGTAAATGAGGCAAGCACTGGAGTGGAAGGAATTGAGAAATGTTGCTTATGTCAGATGTGTAAAAGAGAAAGCTATGTATTTAGATATATCAGTGAATCTGGTAAAACTTAATTTTAGATGACGTTATCGCAGGTCATATTTTTGATTTAATATGGATAGAACATGCAGGGTTAGGAGTAAATATGGCTAATATAACAGAAGAATGTTAGGTCTTTTAACTAAGTTCGGCAAGGAAAATATAATCATAACATTGTTAAGGACCTTTTCTACTCAATAGGGACAATGTGTGACACAGGTGTGTGTGTGTGTGTGTGTGTGTGTGTGTGTGTGTGTGTGTGTGTGTGTGTGTGTGTGTGTGACAGAGAGAGAGGTGACAGTGTGGAAATAAAATAAAGCGAAAATAAAGAAAGTGAGTCAACATGAGATAATCCGCAATCATTCAAAACAGCAGAAGCTCTAACCGTGTCTCAAAACAAGAAATTACATTATCTTTGTAACTGTTGTATTTTTCATTAAAGATCATTTATTCATGAATAAGGCAACTGTTTCTTTCTGTCAACTGTCTGAAATGATCAATGACCATTCTTTCCACTCATGCAGTGTGTGTTATTTGTTTTCCTTCTCTGTCTTCAACCTTTCTCTTCCTCTAATTTTGAAAGGGTCTCAATTAGACACTCCTGGCATTTTAAACATTAATTCTGGGCTGAAGGGATGAAAAGGATGAGAGGGGATTTTATCAGTGTGACTGGTACACCTGGGTAGCAACAGGATGTTAATTAGATTAAATCAAAAGGATCAAATTAACTTTTCCAGAACAGATTGTGTGACAACCTTGGAACAAGTGAAATTGCCCGATGTGCAACCCCTGCCCGTTTTCAGCCGAAATGAATGAATGGACTTTATTAAATAATTTGATCTAACAACTAAGGAGGGTAAAGTAAAAGTCACAGAAAATAGCCATTACAGCGGCCCATACAGATGACTGAAACATCAATAACAATAATGAATAATAAAAAATATATTTCTATATTTTTACACATTTCCATCAATCATCATACCATTCTTATGCAAAGACATGTACAGATGTAGTATCAGAGTGTAGTATTGGACAGAGTCAAAGCCTGAGTTAAGGGTATGAAGCCACACAGACTAAAGATAACATGCTACATTGTGTGTGGTAAAAAGCTAAAGCAGCACATTCTTAATATTTCTGTCTTTACAAAAAAGGTAATTTAATTCTCATTTTTCCATTAGAAGAGATGGAATCTGCCCTTTCCTTACCATGGTCCAGATGTAAAACTGAAGACTTAAACACATTTTGTTGATTTCAGTAATTGGGTAGTTACACGGGATGACGTGTTTCTATTTCCGCTTCCCTGAGTGTGCGATCATACACTTCCGGTTCAGAGATACAAGATACGAAGATGGCTCCAAGACATACCGCAGATTACCATCAGTGATGTTCATCGACTAGTACAAGCGGCAAGCTCAGAAAAGGGTTCAAGATTGACTATGAAGGTAAGTTATTCAACATTAGCTAGCGGGCAAGCTAGCTCTAGTTACTGGCTAACTTTGACAAGTTGACAGGCCATTTGATCCAGTGTAAAATGTTTTAAAGATGGACGTTCAAGTGTATGCATAACATGAATGATGTCCAATTCCCCATAGTGTCAAACAAAGATTCATCATCATGGAGAGTAAGCGTCAGGGCTACCCGTTACAGGTCGATGAGAAAGAGTGAAAAGCCTCATGACCTCAGAATAGGGAGAAAAAATAAAAAGTATTCATCGGTTCAATGCCTCAATCAGGTTCATGTTCTGGGGTTTTGATGTAGCTAGGGTAGGTAACCTGTGATTTAAGATTCAAATGAGCTTAGTTAGCTTACGTTTTGCAACAGGTTGCATAGTAACAATAGCTAACATCGACTGGTAGCTAGCTATGTGTTTGTAGCATGAAGGGCTACATCTTTCTTTTCGTTTTTCAACCATGCATTGTAAAATGACAAATAAATGGCATAAACCTAAACCTAGCTTTCATGGAAACCCCTGAAACTGGTTGTGAATGCTGCTGTTCTTTACTGTATATTTAGTATGATCCATGTAGGGTCCAATTAACTTTATGGTTCATTGGCCAGTGGTAGGTAAGTGCTGATTGTGTACCCTGCACCTATGTTTGCTGTTCCAAGTTCACTGTAACACTATATGAAAGTGAGTAAATTGAGACGGGTGATAAAGGCTACACAAACTTATTTGGATGTCCTTAGATTACAGTATTCAAAACAGAGAGCAGAATTAGATTGTTTATTCTCTGTCTGTGCTGCAATTGATAACCTGACATGGTTTAGCCTATTCCCATACCTGCTACCATACTTACCTGATCTGCCTGCTCTCAGCTTTCTCATTTTCTGTGTTGTATTGATGTGTAGTGTAGATTGTCTTTGAGAACTGCTCACCAGTGGACATTTCAGTGGCAGAGTGTTACTATGTGGCTGGAACAGCACTCTGCAACCACAATGTTGCACTGCTGTTCCAGACCGCGCACTACTCCACACTGTCCCCTGGCTGCTGTACCCCCCGTCCTTAGCTGCCAGATCCAGATGTCCTCAAAAGTCGACGAGGTATACAAGGACTTCTCGGCAGACTTTGCACCACTCATTACCATCATGGCAATAAGTGCGGACGTCCCACTAGTTGACTCAGCTTTTGGGAAAGTCCAGGAAGGTAGTTCCATCTCCTACCAGCATCCATTACCAGTGAGCCGGGTTGTGGTACACCATCCAGATTCCTCTCCACCACCACCTCTACCTTTAGATGACTATAGGCTGGACCTACCAGCTGCCAGTTTGTGTGCAGTAACCAACAACACCTCCATCTACAGTCACTTGTCACTACATTAGACATGGCAAGGAAAATAGAGGTTGCCACCAGGGAGCAGAGCAACACTGTGGAATGGCTCCGTGTCAGGAGGCCAAGGATAACTTCTTCCCAATTTAGGGAAATATGCCATGTCAGAGGTCAGAGTTCTGCTGAAAACCTGGCACAAAGAATTCAAAAGGGAGTAGCTCAAACGGCTGCAATTAAGAGGGGACTGGCACTGGAATCAGTTGCCAACCAGGAGTACTGCTGAGTAAAAAACACAAATTACTGGCCTTGTGGGTTTGTTATCCACCCAGATGCCCCTTGATTAGGGTCATCTCCTGACAGTCTGGTGTTGCAGGTGACCTAACTGAGAGCCCACCCTTTGGACTGCTGGAAATTAAATGCTCCAACGCAAAGAGCTATGTGGACTGTAGCTACTTGAAAATGCATAGTGGCACATTGAAATTAAAGCAGACTCACAGCTACTACTGGCAGGTGCAAGGCCAGGGATGGAGTGGTGTGTGTTGTTTTTGCAGAGGAGTAGATTCTCATACAACGCATCTACAGAGACTGCGAGGTGGCTACAACCATTAGGGAGAAGGGAGATTATTTTTATTTTTACATGGCAGTTTGAAGATGGTTCTCTGCTTTTCGGCATTTAGATTTCATAGACTGATGTGCAATATATTTTTCTTTGAACAACCACTATACTGATACTTAGCATTAATTCTTAATATATTACCTTAAATGTGCTTGTACGTGTGTACAGTTATGTTGATGTGTTTCATTTACTTAAGTAAAAGTAGTTATACCACACAGAAAATCTCCACTACAAGTCCTGCATTCAAAATCTACGTAAAGTATCAAAAGTAAAAGTACTCATTAAAATGTTCCTTGTTAGTTTTTTACTATTTTTTTACTATTATATATGTTGTTTCTGGAATAATATTACTGCTGTATTGTATATGTGTATGTTGCATTTTTACTGCTGTACATGTTTACGTTTGTGCCAATTTTGACTACTTTATATACTGTTGTGTAGTTGAATCTACAACAATGCATCATATTGCCTGCCTATATTTGTTCATAAATATTTTAAATGTAATTACCTGTAATCAGCAACAACCTGATTTTTCATTATTTATTTTACACAAGTCTACAATTCAAAGTCCACAGTTGGGATGTCATAAGACAATCTGCTTTGTGAAGCAACCCAGTAGCCAAAGTTTCCCTCTGAAGTTATTAAAAACAATGAAAATTCATTCATTACCTCAATAAAATTCAAAAAGTTCATGTCTGCTTCTGTCTGTCCCTCTCAACTGTATGAAATTATGCTCCAAACATGGCTGTTATAAAGATCTACTTACTTGTCGTGCTGCTAGGAGAAGTACATGATGTGGAGTGACAGAGGGGCATATAGCCGGGCCACCAGGGAACTCAAATGGGAAAGAATTAACTGTAATAACCCTTCAGATGGTGTCTATTTATTTTCTCTCATATGAATGCCATCTACAACTAAAATCACAGAGTATTTAAGTTGGGAATTGCACCCTGAAATCTTAATACAGAAGACAGTTTGTTCACATGAAACACTACAACAGAGCAATTCCTAAAGACAAACATTCAAAACATTTCTTTGCAACTTACTGAAATAATGTGAAAATAATTACCTTTTAAGGAACTAATGTTAAAGCTATTTCAACAAAAGGCTGAGTGAAATGTCATTAATACATGAGTCCAGAGTTATTCATCGTGGAGTTGCCCATGGCTTTACCAGTAGTCCGTTCTGGTAGTTGACCAGGTGGCATGATACACTGAAGATCTCCTCAATGTTTCCACACACAGAAAGTGGTATGTCTTTGTCAAAAAGTTTGTTCTCTTTCACCCTCCTGATGCACCTCTCTACATGGACCCGCAGATGTGCAATGTATTGAGTCTGTCTGACATCCTCCCTACTTATTTGGGTGTTTCTTGAGAGAAAGGCAGGCCGGTAAACCTTGCACGGAGCCAGATTGTCCGCAAGGAACCCTTCGTCAACCCTAATTGCCATGTCTGGTGTGAGTAGGTTTGCGATGCCAGACAGCTTGAAGATCTCACAGTTACTCATGGATCCTGCATACAGGCCAGACACAAATGTAATGGCACCATGGGGTGCCATTCCAATCACGGCCTTAAATGTAGCATGTGATTTGTATGTGGAAAACACCCCACTCTGCAACAGGAGAGAGGATGGAGTCTGGCAGAATATTTCAGTGCAGTGAAGCACCACTTGTGTGTCAGGGAAAGCTGAAAACTCTGGTGGAAGGTGAGCTCTGATGTTGGCTTCCAAGCAGGTTGTATAGGAAGTGCGTCCAGGTGGCAATAATCCTGCTGGCTGTTGTGCAGTGAATGCCAAACCCACTGACAGGTACATGAGGAACAGGAGCAGCTCATCTATAGGCAGACGTTTCTGTGAAAATAAATACGTGTTAGGCCTAGATATTGTTATACACAGTGGTGGAAAGTAACTAAGTACATTTACTCAAGTACTGTACTAAGTACAATTTTGAGGTACTTGTACTTTACTTGAGTATTTCCATTTTATTCTACTTTATACTTCTACTTCTTCTAAGTACATTTTGATTCTAATACTTTTGTACTTTTACTTGATTTTGAATGCAGGACTTCTACTTGTAACAGAGTATTTCTATACTGTAGTATTATTACTTTTATCAAAGTAAAAAATCTTCTTCCACCATTGGTTATACATTATAATTATTGTACACGTACATCCACGCCAAACCATTTGTATGGTGCATACCGTTTTTGGTTGAGAGGACTAGGGAGGATTTCTGAAAGCTCAATGTCAAGGTGGTAGAGGCAGCCTTTATGTTGGTGATCCGCACCATCTTGGTGTTCACTGCAGGCTCCACCAATTTCCACGTGGCCTGAAAGTGCTTGTATGAGGCAAATCTAAGAATGTCATAATGTTCATGTTAGACTTCGTTTTGTTTTTAAAATTATATTCCCAAAATGACAGTCTTCTGATGCAAGACTTCATTCTTGTTGGCCATCTCATTTGCCATCACCACCGTCGCTGGTGTCACACAGTAGTCGCTGTTTCCATCTCGGACTCGGAGTCTGCAGTCAAGTGTGGGGTAGGGCTCTCTGCCCTCGGCAGACGTTCTCAAACATTAGGTCTTGGTGTGGGTAACGTGTACTCATTCCAGGAAAAGAGAACCGGTATAGATCCCTTTTGAAAATGTGTCTGTAGCTACTTTCATGCAGTATGGAAAAAAAAGATGCACAGATGTCTGTATGGAGAAGTCAGCTGTTAGTTTTGTCAGTCGTTTTTTTACAGAAAAAGTCCAAAGCCTTGTGGAAGACTTAATCACTTCAGCTCAAAGCTGTATTGACACAGTCATTATCTCAATCAATAAGATCAATTCAGAGAAAGGAAGTGAACGCTGTAAACAAAGAGGTAGAGCATGAGAGCACAATTTCTTCTGCGGCAGTGTTCTAGCTTTTTTGTGGTTCCTGCCAGAAAGACACTTTGTTAACATTATAATGCAGTGTTCACATACAGTTATATATTATATTAAGATGTAGTTCAAGTAGTGCGAGTAGACATTTGTGGTTGGATTTACTGAATTAACCAGAAGTAAAACAGTCACAGACAGAAGGACTGAAATTCTATTCGAGCTCCTTCATGTTTAGTCGTATTGAAATGCGTCTTTGTGAAGTGGGACTGCAGCAAGCCATCAACAAAATACAATGTTAGCTGAGAGCGACTGCCATTCATTTCCACAACTACGTCCACTTTCACACACAAACAGGCACAGGATTTTTCAATTTCAGCCTTTCACAATTCCAACCAGCCATTTCAACGTGGGCACAGGGTGTCACTCACAGATGTTCACACACATAAACACACAAACACGCAACATCTAAACTACACCATCATTCTTACAAGTAGTGACACTAGAAGGCAAGAAGGGCAGCTCATCCTCCTCTGTCTAACAGGATTATTTCTGAGATGATCTCCCACCAAAAGGATAATTTACAGACACAAAGCAGACAATAAATGTAGCAGTGATTGAAGTTTCAAGTCTGAGAGAGGAGTGAGAGTGAGAAAAGAAGTTAATCGACAGCTTTCTTAAGGGAGAAGGGAGAGAGAGAGGATCGAGGGAGGGATGAGAAAGAAAAATAAGAATCTTGATGTTAAGTCGTCCTTTTACAGTACTCAAATTTCACAAAAAAAGGGTGAGTGCTGGATGAGTGTTAGTGATAAGCACAGTGGTGACTTAGTAGTCTAAAGATATAATCCTGAGTTAAAACTTAGACCTCTCTCCACTCCAATACTCCTGCCTGTACTCACTTTGATATGTCTGGGAAAAAAGCTAACAAATGCCAAAAAATGACCCTAAAGTTAAACATGTATAGATATGACAGCAAGTTGAAAACACGAGAGCCATTCACCATCACCTCTTGAGCAAGAATAGAAACATGCTGTCATGCAGTGTGGATGAGCATATACAGCAATGAGGAATGTATTTCTTTATCTACTGATTCAAGTTAAAAGAAAATCAGCTAAGTTCCCCAAAAGATTAAAATAAAATTCACAGCTCATTACAAAATATAATAAAATGGACTACCTTATTTAAAGGCTAAGTTTACGTAGCACATAGGCAGTGGTAGCCTGCTGAGACAAAAAAAAAAGGAAGATTTTTGTTTTACTTTTCAGAATATTTAACTTGAATGATGAGTGGAATAAAACAGAGCATCTGCAAATTCCACAACAGAAACACATTCATCACAGAAATACTAAATGTAACAACCCACCGCCACTACCCAGCCACAAAGTTGTTCAGGGTGAAAGAGAGGCAAAGGGGAGAAGAAAGGAGTTTAGGAAAATGGGAGTGAAATAAAGAGAGAGAGAGTGAAGGATTATTTATTTTTCTCTCTTCCAGGCTGTTTTGGTCTGCCTAACTCGTTCTTCCAGGAAGTGAAATCAAATCAGAAATAATTCGATTGTCCAATAATGCGTTTTACTCTTATCTTGTGTCAGAGCAGAAAACAAACACATGGCAGAAAAAGACAAAATGACAGAGAGAGGTTAGAAAGCACTACACGGACACACACATGACTCAGACTTTTTGTTTCCAAAGATATGCCACCACATTTGATCTTACAGTATGTACAGTATGTTCATGTACAATCAAACATTTTTCTGTGTATTGTAGAGACACCTGAGGTTTCCATGTTAAATTTGCTTTTTTGGTTTGAACTATAGTAAAAACAGAGGATTTGTTTCCCCTACCACCCTTTAACAATCTGACAATATGATGAGGAGGGGTACCTGTTATGAAAATGAACTATTTTGACAATCACCCTTGTATTAACCTTAGCCTTTTATAAATCCACCCAGGTGGTGTTGTCCCCAGAATATTGTATCAAATTCACTACCCGTATTTTTATTTCATTAAGTCTTTAATGCAAAGTTGGTGATAGCCAGACTAACAGTCTAGGCTTGTTAGTTAGTCCTGCAGCCAGCAAAGTGAACCTGGAAATGTCTGAAACAGAAGTGCAGGGAGTGATGAGCCCTAGGCAAGCCAGAACGAAACTCTTATTTTCTTTAAAACAACAACACAAGCCCCAGAAAAAAACAGCAGCCCCATCCTTCGCCAATGATGTCTCAGCTGACAAGGGCAACCCCAAACCAGGCGGGAGGACAATACAACACCGACCCAGAAACCTACTGCAAACATGTTGAAAGAAGGCTGCTCTTCAGCAGCTTATTTACTCAAAAGCTTTTACATTTTTTGGCAGAAAAAAATGACAAAGCTTTCCACCTTTTTGCTTGGTATTAATTGGTTTTGGATCAAAAAGAAAATCAATTACTGCCCCAAAATCACTCTAATGGGAATACTTATTCTTGAAGTGTGCCGATCTGTTTGTGTGTGTGAGCAACTTTTCATCTGCTTGTTTCTCTGTCCTTCTAACTGTTTGAAAGTCAAACATTGGCTGCCCTTCCCTCCCTCAGAGTTCGTGCTTTCTGTCTTCCCACCACCAGCTGGCCCGCTCATGTCTCACTCAGTCTGGAAGTCTGTCATTATATTATGGTAATTGTTGGCCTGTTTTGTGCATACTGTAAAGCATACATTCCCATGTGCACAATTTGCACAGTTTAGGTGCTATGGGCTCTAGGCGTGAGTGTGAAACCTTCAAACTCGTCCAATATTGTCACCAAACAGAATCGCTCTAGGGAGGATTTCTGAAAGCTCAATGTCAATTTCCTCCCTGCCTCTGCTGCTACCTATTGACATTTAATTTAATGCTGCAGGACAGCACTAAATTCCACAGGAGGGAGGGAAAAGCTACAACAAAGATAAGGTTCAACAAACTGTGCTGGAAGTTGTTCACATATTAAATCTGACATTAAGAACAAGCACTGGACAACACAAACATTAAAGCAGCATTGTTTTCAGTGATGACTCTACACTTTGAGAACAAATAATTGATTTACAGAGAGACTGTAATGATACGAAGAGGACGTTTTTAAGAGTTTTGTCAGAAAGTGATGACTATGAATTGTAACTACATTGAATGAGAAATTGGAAGCTGGCTTTCATTTCAAAGTTTAGTCTACAAGGCCACACTGTGTGTAGGAGATCTTATTTCCAAAGCAGAGTGTTAACTGATGCTTCACATTATTCTAATCTTGAACTCCTTTTAATTCCTCTTGATTATTTAAAATGAATATCACCTCAAATGGCCATTGAAGGATCTTAAAGCTTGGGAAGTGAAGAAAAATTCACATTAGATGCCAAATTCAAAGTATACTCTTGTACAAATAGTAGCTTGTAGTAAATGTTTACTGTATGTAGTCTGCTGCTCAATTTCAGTGTATTTTCTTTCTTGTATTTTCTAATCATTTGACACTGTGAAAGAAGAATAGCACAGCCTCTTTTGGCCAACAGCCGATGTTAATGATAGAGGACAAACTGAATCATCTGTGACTTTATTTTTGTTGGTGAGCAGTTAAGGTTGAAATAAGCAGACACTTTGTGCATCTCCCGGGTCATAACTTCAATAGAACGTAACAGCATTTGAAGAGAGAGAGGCATAAAAGAGAACAATATTTAAGTGATTATGAGCTATTTATCTGAAAGCTGCCACCCCCTTCACCTGAGCATTAGAGGAAACAGGTTCCATTAACGTCTCTTGTTGACCAGATACACTTAGAGAAAACAGACTGATATTGTTCAGTAAAATGACTGTGATCAAGGTAATCACAGCGGCTTCCTTTTAATGCTCCCATGTCCAAATAGCCCATTAACGGTTTGAAATGAAATGCTGCCATTATCGGTGAAAGAAACGACTCTCTGCAGTTGTTGTTTTTGTCCTGCGGTGTTTATGGAAATAATAGCACGGGTGTGACACTGTTTTTAATTCAGCATCTGCTCAAATTATGACTTGAAAGATGTTTCCGTTTTTGCCACAGCTGCACTTGCTTTCTCTCAAACTGTTTTGCATCAGGGAAATGCAGCTTGGTGTTTGAAGCCTAAACAGGGGTGAAGTGCGATGAATAGCTAATCAGTGTTTAGACACTTAAGGCAAATGCGCTTCATCTATTAAAAACTCTGATAAGCTTAGACCTTTTCATGGTCTTAGCTCAAAGAGAAGGCTATGGCTGACTTCCAAATACTCTAAAATGGGCCTAATTTAGTCATATATTTAAACACCACCCGTCAGCCCTGGCCTTATTGCAGGGCCCAACACATGCTGTTTATATAATATTTTATAAACTAGAGCATTTATGTTAGATTCTGGCTATTCATTTTTTGACAAATACATAACATGAACAAAAATTTTTGATAAGGGTCCTTTGAATTGAGAATTTTTTTTTTATTGTGTCCAAACAGTTCCCCCTCCACTAAAGCCCAACCAATGTGTGGACATGGTCAATATATTGGTATCAGTATCAGTCAGCCAATAAGTAACAATAAATTGCAATACGGATATGCCAAAGACAGGTTTCAGGTCATTTAGTCTTACTTTGTCCACTAGAAAGTTTATTTTTCACTCCACTTTTATTTTACTCCCCAGTAATGGATACAATGTATCTTCTTAACATAGCCTTCTTCTTTTTTTAATTAAATTTTAAAAAATTAATTGTTTCTAATTTAATTGTGCATCTACATGTGGGAGTATTTTCTGTGTTCTTTTATCTTTTTCTTCTTACGTATTTAAAGTATACTTGTCTACTTTTAAATCTAGTATCTTTTGTGGTGCTTGCCTGTATTTTTTGCACTTTTATATTGTATATTTCTTTACCTTGCTGTATTTTTATTACCCTCTAAAGCACACTGAATTGCCCTGGTGTATGAAATGTGCTATACAAATAGTTACAAAAGTTACCTTGCTTAATGTGTATAAATTAAAAAAAGCAAATTTTCTGAATTTTTTTTTTTTTTTACTATCATCCTCAATAATCCACTACTGGTCTGGCTCTACCCTTTACAAAATTATACAAAAAACTGTGGAACACTACCCAAACACTAGGAGAAGCCCTATTTACCAGAACTGGGAGACACTATAAACAGTGAAACAGGAAACTCTCTCTGTGGAAATTTATATGCTATAAATAACATCACAGACAACCTAGTTACAGAAGGAAATAAAAATGTTCACAAGTTACATATAATGTAGGCTATAACTAGGCCACTTAATCATTTTCAAAAGGGAAATTGGAAGGAAAAACTCCAAACCCCAGCTGCGACATTGGTGTTCATGAGCGCAATTTGTCATACATCATTCTCACGTTGAGTTCAGCCGTTTGATATATGCTAAGGATGGATGTTATCCAGACTCATTCATTATCTCGAGTGTTATCCCATGATGCATGCAAGTGAGCGCACTGTAGGTGTTCATGACAGCATAGGGCTGGGTCAGAAGGTGTTGATTTCGGATGTTATGTGTATCAGTACAAGTGTATCAGTTAAGAACAATATAAACAACACTACTAGAAAGAGAAGCTAATTAGAGAAAACTTTGCAAAACACAGAGAGCATATAGGCAGACACAACACAGACATACACACAAACACACTTATATAGATTTCAGTACTTCTGCATAATAACATAGAGATAAGCATAGAGTACACACATTCTGCTAAACAGCTGTCCAAGCACACTATGTCAGGATAAAAAAAAATCTAAATGACGTTCTGCTCTGTTTGCCTCCAAGATTGTGCTGACAGTGCAACACTGCAGACGGGTAATCATATTCCAGAGCACCTAAGGGCACATAGCAGCACGCTAACACGCTAATACTTTTCAGTAATATAGACTGTCGACTCAGAGATTACAGTAGATGATGACTTTGACAATACCTCCCCAGTTTAGCACATAGTTTAATAGAACATGAAGTAGTCATTTGCATCTCTTTTTTCATCTTTGGCATATTTGAAGCTAAATGCTCATTGCTGTGAAGTTTGTGCACTGCTCCTCTATACATTAATTTATCAGTCAACAATGTGTCCACTACTGTGACATCATTATACTCCATCTTAAGGCCAGTTCAGACCAAAGATTCGCGACGAGACGAAACCATTTTAGAACGTCGCAGGGGAAAGACGAGTTGAAACTTGTAACTACTTGCAATGCATCGGATCTGCAATGTTCTGAAACCGGCCAGTTTACACCAAAGTGACTAGACGAGACAGCGTATTGTTTCCGTAGCAATGACTCTTTGTACTTCCGTTGGAACTGCCGGCTTTTCAGGCGTTTTTTGCAGCTGGATATAATTTGTAGCATCTTAAAATATGAATGACGATAGTGATAGTGAGTTACTTGCTACAGTTAAGAAATTTTAAGGCTTGTGTCATACAGACACGGCTCAAAGAAATTGATGAGGCGATCCTCTCTTTCCTCCATCCAAAACTGCCATTTCAACCAGCTGACTTTGCTGATTGGCTGTTGAAACAAGTGACGTGCCATACGTTCTAAAACCAACCGCTGGTGATTTGACAAGCTGAGTCGCAGGTGGTGCCATAAACCAGCTTGAGTTGAGCTGAGACGGGCCAGTTCACACCACTGCAACTTTCCCCTGTGACGTTCTAAAACAGTTTCGTCTCGTCGCGAATCTTTGGTCTGAACTGGCCTTAAAAGGAGCATTCCAATAATTTTACACAGGAAGTTCAGTTAACTTGTCACGAGTTGTACTCCTTGTGACAAGTACATTTCAACAGCCCATTGGTTCATATTGAAGACATAAATCTATATAGTTTCATGTTTTAAAAAGGCTAAGTAATGTTATAAAACAACTGGGCACTGTAGTTTCGGTGAGTATTTACAACAGTGGCACGATGTATGTGGGATTGACTCAAAATAAACTACAGTGTGTGTGTGTGTGTGTGTGTGTGTGTGTTTGTTGGCTGGACAATGAGATGGATTAAAAGAGTGGTGTAGAGAACTGGACTTATTTTTGAGGCAAGCAAGTCCATACAATATTCATGGAGTGACAGCAGTAAGAGAGAATGACACTGGTTTTAGCTGCAGCCTTGGCAGACACACCACAGAGGCGATCATTAATCATTTAGACTTCCCTACCACCACACTGTGCATTAGAGACTTAGAGTACAGGAAGTGCACATGGCATTAAACAGTGTATATGTATGTGTGTGAGTGTGTGTTTGTGTTTGACTGCTCCAAAAACGCCCGCCCGCAAGAATGTGATGAACACAAAAAGCTGCAAGCAATACACACATACAAAAAGTTACAAGCGCCACACACACACACACATATGCAACATCAGGTTTATGTACAAAACTGCTGACATTTGGACAAACAAGCAATAAGGTTCAACGCTGCACAGGTTGAGCTGTTTTTGGAAGAAGCGGGGGTGGCTGACTGGGATCGGCAAAGAGAAAAACATAAAAGAAATGTAAGTGATCAAGGTTCGAAATGACAGCAAATGCCACACAAGAAGTCAGAGATACGGGAAGGGTAAAGATAGAGAATCACAGAAAAAGGGTGAAAGGGAGGAGCGAGCAAAACAGATGGAGACAGAAACTGACATTTGACATTTTAAACATCTTTAATGAGTCACTGAAGCTTCGTGTGACACGACAGACAGGAGTGGGGAGTAAAAATAACCAGAAGCATCAACACAGAAAGCTAAAACACACCATCAAATTGTAAATGTAAAAGCAACACATCATGTGGACTTGCAGAACAAAAAGCACTACCCACATTCCAGACATTTTCAAGAGTCAAACAGAAAAAAGAAAACAGAGGCACAACGCCGGCTGATGTGACCAACTAGACGCTGGCTGGCAAAGACAGATTCCCAGAAATAGCGGCAGCCTCCGCCTCTGGTGTGCCCCGCCCCACCTGCTGTGACATTACCTGCCTACCACCACATAATCATGATGAATCGCTCTGGGGCTTGCCGCCGACCGCTCACACCGCCAAACAATGAGTGGCAATGGCAAACATCACCACACCGCGCAGCCTCCCTCCCTTTATCTTCGCTCTTTTTCTGTCATGACGCTCTCATTTTTCCCCCATTCTTTTCCTTATCTCTGCCTCTCTCTTTCTCTCCAGCATCTTGCTTCTCTCCTGTCCTTGGCTTCTGCACCTTCTTCACACAGTCTCTCTTCCAGCCCTCCTCTTCTCGCCTATGTTCAGATTCTTTTCTCTCTCTTTTGTATTTTCTGATAAATCTCTGTCCTCCATCTCTTCTTTCAACTGGAGAAAGCTGGAGATTCAATACATGGAAACTAGAGGTGACTTAGCATGATATTAGAAAGTCGACTGCTTATGTGGATAGTTCTCAAACAATTAGATGGCAAATGATGTCAGTCTGCTGCAATGTGAAAGCCATGACAAAGTATGTCAAACAAGAATTACTCTGCACTGCACATCTGGTAAGATACAACTCAACACTTCAGACTTTAGTGGTTTACCAGATGAACTGCAATTATGAGGCAGGGAAGACATTCATGTGAAATTTCATGATGTTGCCAATATTTTCCTCATGGCATTTGTTTTCTACGTCATCTCTCAGCATAAGAAATTTGGGTGGCGAGGTCGCTACAGGGGGGAATGTGATATATTTGGAGTATTATACTCCCATAGTGCCGTAAGTTAGAAGAGGGCATTTTCAGAATTTAATAATAAGCCAAGCCACATTACTCTCAGCAGTTTGTTTTAATCTACCATGGGGAGCAGGGTGAGAAAGAAAACATTGTTTATCATCACTTTTCTCCTAAAATCAATATCTGACAACGGGGATGAACTACATATTCTGCAATAACAAAGAGGGGTAGCATCAGCGCCTCATATTTTTTTTCAAATCGCACCATGGCTACAAAATCATCCTCACTTCTCAAAGATAGTCGAAATAACACAGAACTCCTCTGAATATAATGATACTAGTCGACAAAATGCCTGTAAGATCCTGTAAAATCCAAGATGGTGAATTTCTGTCACGACTTCCAAAGCAATTACCAGTGTTTCCCCTTCACTTTGCTTCCCCAGGCTACTGTCTAAATAAAGAAATGATGCTTTAGAGGCAAACAGCACCTTGAGAGGTAAACAGTGTAGTTCTTTAATATTGTATGGCGCCTCGGCCTCATTGCTACCAATGCGAGCAATCCTACAGCATCAGTTGAACAAGTGGGCAGAAAGGACGGAAGACACAAAGGTCAGGGGGTTTGGTCAGCTTACGAGAGGAGTAAGCTAGTAGGCCATCTTCTCCCTGATTTGTCTCATCTGCATGCATCTGTCTGATCCTTTGTGGAGCTGCCATCTTGGACCACTCCACTCAACACTCACTGATCCCTATTACTGGGGAGGACGGCAGCCTTATTACAGGGGCTGAGGAGCTGCTAAGTGAATGTGTAAGTGTGTGTGTGCGTTTAATTGTGCATGAGGGAAGGAGGGAGGATGTCAGTGCAAGGGCCATGGGGGTAAAAGGGCAGCTGTGGGAGAGAAGGTATGAAGGAGGTAGGCAGAGAAACAACACACTCATATCCAATAAAGGCCTATACATCCTTAAGGTGCGAGCTTGCAGCTGCCATAGCTGCTAAAAAGACCACTTTCCTTTCTGATGACAACTCAGAACCATTTTCTGGCCAATTACTTTAAATAAAGTATAATGGGTGAGCGGTCACACAGGGAGAGAGGAGAGGAGGGGAGGAGAGAGGATTGATGATGTCTTTGAATGCTAAGAGATCCCAAACCAATACATCAGCAGAGTGATCAGTGCTCTCTTATTCACTTCCATACACTTTCATCCCCCCCACCCCTTTCTCCACATGACTGCCTCTGGGGCTCTGGAGTTCCTTTCACAAAAACACTCTGGTTTCTCTCGCTAATATCTATCTCCTGTGACATGTAATAAAGTGCAATCATAGCTTCAAAACACCACCAATCCGAGCTTTAAAAAGGTGAATGATAACAGATATTCACACAACACAATGTAACAGGCTTATAAACGACACATTTGTCATTGCAATGTGCTCCAGTTCGACCCATTGCTTTATAAACGTACAACATGCAGTATTTCAGTAACATAGTCGATGTTGCCAGCGGATCGCATAAACGGAAAAATGAAAGCCGTTACATTTTTATTGGCTGTAGAGTTGAATTTACTCATCCAATAATCTGGAAGAGAAAAGCACTTTTCTGACTACAATGTTCTGGTGAAGAGAAAAATATTTAGTCTCAGGAGGTTATGAAGTAAGTATGTTGCCATAGCAAGTACTTCCTTGTTTTCTACTATCAAAAGTCATTTGCGCACCCCACTCTGATGTGCCAGTATGGTGGCGCTGTCTTTTCATCTCAACACAATAAAGTTATTGTCTGCTTGTGAAGAAAATTGACTATAATTACAGAGGAAAAGTGCCACAGAGATAAGGGGGTGAGCAATCCACACACAAAGCCTTGGCATTTTAATAGAAATTTAGCAATGCAGTCGTGGGTTAATTGTGAGAGGTAGACTGAAGAGGACATTCTTAATTCATCTTGCCAGGCTTTTTGTTTGGAAGACCGTCATCTTTGATCTGACTGCCTTTGTCTCTCAAAGAACTACGCAGAAAAGTTGATTTAACACAGAAAAGGAGTCATTTCACTGTCTCACAAAAACATTGCACAAATGTATTGGTCCGCTGCCTCTGTCTAATCAGTTTGAGAGACAGACGGCGATAGAGGGGGGGATAATTTTTTGAATTTATAGACATTTATTTACGTTTTTGTTCAACAAAAAAGTTCAGAAGCTGATGCAATAATTGATGGTGGTCATCTAGCTTAACTACATCCACCAAAAGCCAAAAAACTGAAGCAGAAATGTACGAAAAATAAATATTCAGAAAAGAAAATTGATAGCAAGGCATTAGGAGAGTCTGTGACTACATACTATCATCCAACACAGCACACCAACACCTCATATAACAAGTCCTCAGAAAGAGAACCAATCACATCCCAGCCACGTGAAGCAACAGTCATGTCTTGTAATGAAAAAGACTCAATTAAAGCAATTATCAGAAACACACACACTGACACATACTGCATACCATTATAATACAAAGCAGTCTAAATACTATGTGCCATCAACTGCAAATAGCACCCTATTCTCAGTCTTTTTCTTGTCACCTTGTAGGAGGAAATATCACCTCAGACAAAGATGTCAACATCGTAGTGCGAGCTGGTGCGAACCTTTGCACAAAGGCCCAGCCAAGCCCTCGCTGATAAAAGGGATGTTTCATTTTGCGTCTGCGATTACGAAAACGTCAATCGATTACCATGAGCTCGAAAAACCTGGGTAAGCACCATTATCACACTGTGCAAAAACAATGCTGAAATTGCAGAAAGATTAATAGGATTTTTTGCTGACAGAGAACAGACTTGTAATAGCAAAAGCTGTGGACCATGAATAAAATAAACAGAAAATGTCATTATGCCAGAGTAAGTAAAAATTAAAACTCATCTGTTGTGACACGGACTTGATGGGAAATGTTGCTATGCTGACACCAGAGTGGTGGGTGGTAAAATACTGCTCATTTGTCAGGCGTAAACAGAGAGGTAGAGAGAGACAACAAGAGGTGGAAAGCAGCAAGGTTGTGTGTGAGTTCACTAACAGCTTGGTGGAGAACCAACAACAGGATGAACTCAGCAATCAGGTGTTGGTTGAAAGGTCAGACGATCATATAGGAAGAGTGTACAGAGGAGGAGGACCAAATTACTCCGAGGGCAACAAGAGGCTATACATCAAAAACACTGCAAATGGAAAAAACAAAGACAGGGCTGGGGCGTAAATTACAAAGCAGAAATTGAGGCTCTGTTCTGACACATCTAAATTTATGGATCAGGGAAACATGCAGTGGCTGACTCACAGTCACACTACTTGTTTCACGGGAATACAGTGTAAATGGCCTCATAAGCCCTATGCCCACACTTCATCTTTCATATGGACACACAAGAAATCATACTTTGAAATACAAAAAGAAACTGTGGATAACACAAATGAGGTCATTAAGTACCTGGAGAACACTTCCTGTTTAAGTAACTACTGACCCGGAAAAGTCAATATTTGTGCAGGTGCTAAACCATGGCAGGTTTTGATCTGCTTAGTACTAAGTAGATAAATAAGCATGATTCTGGCAGTCCAATATATGTAGTTAGTATGTGAGGAGGAGGACACTTGTTTAAGGACGTGACAATTACTGTGTTGAGACTATGTTCATTTGTATTTAGATTTCTGCATCAACAAAAGAAATAAACTATATATTTTACTAAACTAGAAAGCGCCTTTTTATGTCCCTTTATATTTAATACATTTATTTTCTCCCAAAAACACATGCCATAAGTTCCTCCCCTGTGCCAATGACTGCTGAAGAGCATGGACAATGTGAGCAGAAAAAAGAGATAACACACCACAAAAAAATAAGAAAGAAGGAGAAGGAAGTGTGTTTTGTCCTTAAATAGACTTTTTTTTTTTTTTTTTTTTAAAGGACCCATAATTTTAGAAAGAACAGAAAATAAACCAGTTTCTCTTATTCCCACTGGTCTCTGAGCATAATTTTTAATTAAACAACAAACATCTTCACACAACAATATTTCAAAAGAAATACTGCCCATTTCTCATTACATTAAATTATTATTTATTTTAGAACTTTAAAATTTTTCCCACTTCAGTGTCTGTCCATTAAGTATGTCAGGCACATGTTTTTGTGCACGGCAAGACTTTAATCAATTAAAATGTATTCCTTTGCTATTCCATCAAAGAGGCCGTCATTGTTCAGGAGAAAATTCAATTAGGAAATTAGGAAAACAGAATTAAATACAATTTCTGTCTAGGTTGTTTTGACAAGAAGATAGATAGATATAAGTTCTGTTCTCAGACAAGAAAACTAATCTACTTTTAATTTGCCTGTTATACAAATTTTCATTTGTTTTCATGTAGCATAACATTACATTATGAATGTATTCAAAGCCAGAGAGGCATGAAGCACCTAATTATCAGGTGTCCCAGGTAGGCATATTGGTACATGATAAGTTGCTAAGATGGATTTTGCACAAACAGTCCACTATACACACAAATGTGATAAACACACACACAAACAAACAGATTTGGACCCAGCAACGTCACCTCAAAACACAGTTAGACTACATCCTCTAAATGATTTCTAAATGCAATACAAGAAGAGACCGAGTAAGGAAGGTGAGGGGATGGAGAGCAGACGAGGAGAAGAGAACAAAAGAGGAGACATGAAGGGCAATGGCAGAGGTGAGGACAAACTCTCTGTAGTGAGGTGAGGCTCACGACTGGCAGCTTTACAAAGGAAGGAGAAGATAAAAATATGAAAGTGATCTGAGAGGAGAAACAGGGCTATTGCACTGACACACACAAATCCGAATCCCCTCATATCTAATGTGCTGCTGCCAGGGAGGAGAGAAGAAAAGAGAGGCAAAGTCAATGCCACAGACAGAAACAGGTGGGGTGGGAGAGAGAGAGTCACAGAGGAAGGCACAAGAAGACAGACAGAGAGAAACAGAGATAACTCGTCTGACTGATGACTCATGAAAATTAAAACCTTTCTTCTTGAGGACATGCTTTAATTTCCACCTCCCTGCTGTGACTCCTTTTTTCCTGAGCAGCAATTGTAACTTCAGGTACACCAGGTGCATGAGTCTGTGTATGCATGCGGATGTGAGCAAAACCACACAAACACTTCTTTCTCATCTGTTTTTCAGATACACACACACACACACACACACACACACACAGACACACGCACAGTTATGTTCAGCCTCCTCTCAAAATATTCTTTTGTTGTTTTAAATGTGATTTGTTTTTCAGTCACACACGGAGTCGCCTTGTAGGCAAAGTGTTAGAAAACTTAAAAGAATTCCCTTTGGCATGACTCGCAGTAGCACCTGTGATGTTACACTATGTAGTTTCACTTTGTAGCCTACCTTTCCAATATTCACGAAAAACCTGTGGTTGTAAAACATCTCCAGAATCATATCTCATGATGGAAAATACATGGCTCTTTCATGGTTACCACGGGAGGGAATCAGAAGCAATAAAGAAATCCAAAAAAGGTATTAAGTATTAAGTAAAGCCATTTCAAAGCCTATAGTGAGGCTTTGGACTGACTATACAAGAGACCCACACAGGACAACTTGAAAGGGAGATGAAGGAGATGACTTAATCGATGTGTGAGTGTGTATCTGTGCGTGTTTCTTTATATTTAGTTGGAAATGAACACACTACAATGTTAGCACATTTTATTAGCTGTACAAATACACAGCAGGCTAATAAGTTTGTATTGGAATTATAATTAAAACAGTGCGCAGCGGTGCATGTCTTCATAACTTCAGGCTTTATCATGAGTCACAACAGGCCGGGGTCTATTGTTTAATAAAGGATTGCTAGGCCTGTGTACATAAGAGACAACAGAAAACATTTCAATGACACCAGCTTATGGGACACAGCAGAGGCACAGCGCCTCAGTTCAGTCTGCAAGTCACTGCTGAACATTGCTCTGTTCAGCCGAACTATGACTGACGACGAGCAATTTTCAAAATTGGCCATTTTGCATCCTTATCTGAAGACTAAAAACTATCTCACCTTAAGAGAAAATGTTTCCACTAACACAAAACCTCCATAGAAGTTCAGAGGCGTCATCCTTCTTATTTGCTCTAGGATCTGCTGCCAACACTATGGCTATTTTTCAATGTTTTTACTGTAATGTCAGTGAGAGCAAACAAGCTACATTTAAACAGCAGAATCATTGGGCCTCATTGGGGAAAATGTTACTAGATTTTACTTCAAAGAAAGAGAGATTTTTAAGAGAAGATGATGAAACAAATAAAATTATACCTTGGGCGACTGCACTCATATATCTAATAATGAAGAAAATCAATGGCGGCCACTGATTTATCATCAGACTCCATATGCCATAACTTGTTTTATGTTTCCTTGGAGGAAACATAAGCACAAAACTCAAGGCTAAGAATCTTTCATAAACGAAGTCTTGTGTCAGTGAATGAAATACCACTACAGTTTGTATTTGAACATAAACACAATCATGGCCGAAATCAGTTGAAATGTTAAAAGTAGCATGTTCGCTCTTACTCTGCGATCATGTTAAAGAGGACAGCCATGCACAAACACAAACTACAAACACAAACTCAACCCAACCAAATGACTTTCATTCTGGTCCTCTGCACCAATGTCCACCAGTATGAGTGTTTCACACACAGCTCTATTTTTGAAGAAGCAGCTTGCATCTGTGATTCATGAAATTCCCTTGGAAATGTATGTAAATGCCTACATTTTATTGTCAACTGACATGAAATTAAAATATGTAAAAATGTAACTATTTAAGATTAGAATGTTTACATATCACACACTACATGATGAACACAAACTGACTGACAGACAGGGTCCAACTTGGTCCGATCAGTCATCACACCCAAATCATATTCAAAATCGGCTCAGTTAATGTGTGTCCCCACCTTAACCCATGTATCCAATCTTTTGATGCTGTCAGGTCATGGTTTCTATCTTGGTATCTATCTATCCACTTCTTTACGCCTCATTCTCTGTGTTTCTAACTCTCTTGATGTCTCATACATTTGTGTCCCTGAAGCACAAAATAAAAGAATGTGAAAGGGTTATGATAAATTATAGAGAACCAACATGCACATTATATGGTTTTTAAAAAAGCATGTTTCTCCTTTTTTTGCCTCTTTCTGCTCCTTCCTCTCCCATTACTGTTTCTCCTGTCCCACTCTCTCCGTCTCCTCTACAGCACCATCTCAGTCATTTATTGACAAACAGCCACCTGGAGAAGCTTCAAAAATATATGTGTGTCTGCTTTATTAAGAAATAAAAAAGTGTTTACTCAGATAGTTTCAAAGTACAGGAGCGTTCGAGTGTGGCTCCATGCATTAGTGAGAGAACAGGGAAGAGCGTGTGAGGGTGTCCCTCAGAAGTCAGCGCTGCATGCAATGTTTATCCACCACATATTGAGCAGTGCTGACCAGAGAGCCCCACCGGGGCCATTGGACCAGCTGGTGTGATACAGGCATACACGCACAGACCTAAACATGAAGACCTATCTTTCTCTCTCACACACACACACACACACACACACAACAAACACACTCATTCTCAACACACATACATCATCCTATGGCAGCCCTTCCATTTCTCTCCTCTCCTCCACCTTACGCCTCATCAGACATATTATAATTAGCCGTGCTGAGTAATTAACGTCCAAATTAGGACATTAATTTGCATATCGACCCTCATTTGCATATACTTCCAGCAGCACACACAGACCTGACGTACCTCCACACACTTATAAATGCCAGTAACAAAGCACAAGGGTACTCAGTCTTTTTCAACACAACTGGCTGCCATCACAGCTCATGCACACACCTTATTACACATAGCAAACATGTACTTACTCTGCTGTGTGAGCCATTAGAAAAAACACAAACTAGGGATAGTAAAGGAGAGAGAAGGTTTGAGGTGGCGGGAGGTTGAGAAAAATGTATAATGGGAGTAAAAGACAGAGAAAATCTGGACAGCCTAGGGAGAGAGGGATAGAATGTAAATGGGACTGGGAGGGGGTTAGTAATAGAGGTACCTGGGATAGAGTGAGAATGTGACACTGTCCAGATGAGAAAAGGCAAAGTAAGAGAGAAAGAAGACTGTCACACCATTTATACATCTCACTTAAGCCCATAAAACTTTGAAATTGAATCCATGGCTGTGGAGAGAGAGGGAGGGAGAGAGCGAGAGAGAGAGAGAGAGAGAGAGAGAGCAGCAGCTCTGGAAAAAGAAGCGAGAAGGAGAATGACGAAACATTTCTCTCTCTCTGTGACATTTGCCCTCTGAACGGCATCAGCTCAACGGAGCAGACAGTGATGCGGAGTCAAAGGAAGAGAGAGACAGGGAGAAAAACACAAGTGAGAAAGCAGAGGAAAGAAAGAGAATAGAGAGGGCATGAATGACAGTAAGGCGAAAAAGAGCGACAGGATGGGCAGAGCAGTTCCCGCAAGACATTGTTTCACCAATCATTGCACAGAAGAAGAAAACCTGAGTTATGCTTCTGCGTTCCACATCGCTCTCACGATTTATGTTCCGGCAAGGATAATGCAGCTAGACGTCTCTGTTGAAAAGACACCCATAAATCTGATCTTGTTTTCCAATTTTCTTTCCTCCCTTTCTTTCTCTTTCGGCGCCCCTCTAATCTTCTCAGTCTGTGTTCTTTGGCATTCATCTGCTCAGGCATCGACCTATTCCTTTTTCACTGTTAAGAGGAAATAGCTTTACTTAACAATACCAAGCAAAATCTTAGAAAATTACATTGATTTTTTTTTTTTACTGAGTCAAAGCAAATCCAGCCATTTCATAAACTGTATGGCAACATATTTGGCCTCCAGACCAAATGATGTGCCTGTGCATTGCATACAGCCAATGGCAACTGTGGATACACTATATAGCATAGAAATCAAAGCTGAGTTCACATGGCACGTTCACCTTTGAAAATTGAATGAGTCATTGAAGTCTCTACAGAAAACAGGCTCTTCTCTAAACTTAGTCTAAACCTTGTTAGCCTTCCCTATGGCTCACGGCCAAATCGAGGTCTTTTATAAACAGCAAAAAAAATTATAATGTTTGGTTGAGCGCAGACAGCCAGTCAGCCCAGTGCTCTCACTCCTGAGACCCAATTAATACCGCTGTAAACCGCCGCTCCCCTTCATAGGCAACACCAGTCGTCGCTGTGTGTGTGCGTGTGTGAAAAAAAGAGACAGAGAGAGAGGAAGGTGTGAGAGTACCACAGGGGGAGGATGTGATTGAATACAACGCCCTGATCATGGCTGCCCTCCCCAAGCACTAATCGATTATCTTAGACAGAAATCATCTTCAGATCACTGGCCAAGCAGCTAATCATGACCAGCAGCGTAACCACTGATATGCTCAATAAATGTCGTGTTTATGTGTGTTAATCATTTCAAAAGCAGCTGGGGAATGTAAGGTTGCCTCCAAGACACAACACTGTGTGGAGAGAAGAGTGTCCCAGTAACATTTAAGGGTGACATAAATACTCAAATGCTAATATGTGAATTCCTATAGTATGTTATGTGAAATAGTGGTGAGTTATATCTATAATCAGAGCTGAAACGATTAGTCAATTAGCATAAACCGATAAGTCGATAGACAAAAAAATGTGATAATGTATTAATCGTTTATGTCATTTTTCAAGCTAAAATACCAGCCATTCCCTAGTTTAAGTTTCTTATTTTTCAGGTTTCTAAATGTTGGTTGGACAAAACAAGACATTTGAAGACGTTACTTTGGGTTTTAGGAAATTGTAATGGGTGTTTTTCACTATTTTCTGTCATTCTGCTGCTTAAAGCAGATGATTAATCAATAATGAAAATAACCTTTAGTTGTAGACTAAATGTCTACATTTGCGTTTTTTTCATCTAACCTTATCCCACCAACATACAACGAAGCTGCAATCTCCCACCAAGCTGAACACCTGTCCCGTTAATTGCCTTGTCTGCCATTACTGAACTTGGACTAACTAGTCAATAAATATTAAGAAAAAAAACACACATTAAGCGACTGAATATTCAGCAGAACTTCACTAGAGAAGCCAGAATATACCTAAATGGCGGCGAAGTTATTGGACGGACGGTTTGCGCTCTCCTTGCCAACTTGTGCAACTCAAACGCGAAAAAGCAGTCAAGCATTTCGAAGCCAAGTTGATTTTTTTCCCTTCTTTTTCTTTTTCATGTTCCTACCTTTTCCGCCGAGAGCGCAGGAGTGGCCCCAGATCAGCCAAAACAGCAAAAAAGGGACTCCGAGTATCTGCATGGTTGTCGAGCGGTGTGGGTGATGTCTCCCCGTCCTCTCCTCTTCAGAAATCCTGGATCACCTCCCAAGCGCGAGGATGTTTTCAACTGGCCGGGCGCGAGGGACAGTCGGTGGGTAGAGAGACAGTCACTGGGTACTGTAGGCAGAGAGAGAGAGAGCGAGACGCTGACGTTAAACAGCCTCAATAAAACAAAATTTCCGGTTATTTGTTTTCAAAATAAAACATAATCGAGTGTTAAAGTTGAAACAAGGGCACTAAAACAATGCTGCATTTACACAAGGTGAAAATAAATTTATTTTTAAAAATGTATTTTCACACTCTAATGATTATGGGTGCTCCGAAATGGGTGTCCCCAAGCATGACAAATTGTACACTTTTATATTGAAGAATAAAAGCCTCATTTTCGGCAAACTCTGGCTTTATTTGGCAAGCTTGACATTAAAAAGAGAGAAGAGGCAAGTGCTGGAAAGGAGGGAATGTAGGGAGGGGATGTCTGTCTGAGATGAGTGTGAATGTGTTGGTAGTTTCGTGTTAAGAGGGAAAACGATTGATTTAGACACCCCAGGAAAGGGGTGCTGTAACGGATAGTTAGCTGCCAGTGATTGCATTCCTCTGCAGGAATATAGCTACAGTTATTAAATCAATTCAATAAACCACACACTATGGCAAGATAGGACACCAGAAGCTTACCACATTCCAGAAAATGAAGCAATGACTGATTTAATATGAGAGCTAGAGAATCACAATACCAGTGAAGCACACAGGGAGGTTTTTCAACACATAAAACAGCTTCTAAATCAGTGTTTCCCAACCTTTCTGGCTTGTGACCCCTCAAAACAAAGAAATGTCTACTACTACTGTCTACTAATTGGGACCAGTTTTTCCATTTTCCATTAATCATTTTAGAGGCCTGAGGAGGTAAAATGACAAGAAAATAAGCAAAGATTAGAGGGAAGTAACCTGAATAACTAGCAAACTGAATTATCTTCAGACTAACATTTGCTTGACATTTGCTCATTATCATAATAATAAAAGACACAAGATCAGATTTGAACTTAGATCAGGTGCCACACTTAGCTGATGTCCACCCCCTGGCCATTTAGGTATTCAGAATATAGTCAGCATCCTTCAGTCATTTTATTAGCTGTTACGCTACATTAATTGCCTATTAGGTTAGCTAGGCTAAATTTGGGAAATGTTAAAAAATATATCACTTTAATTAAGGAGTAACATGAACTGCAGATTTTTCCATTTTGTTACAGCGGTACTCCTTTCATAATCAAATGAAGCAGCTGCTACAGTATTATGTTTTTCCACTGTATCCTCCTAACAAGCCCAAAACAGCACAGCCATACTCTCCCTCACAGATTTGAGTCTTTCAGTTTTCACCCTGTGGCAGAATCACTGGTTTTCTCTAACGGTCATACCATCTTCAATTATTCCTTCACGCATGCTTTGTCTTCTTCTGTTGGGTGTGGGTGTGTGTTCTGGGGATTAGAGAGAGAGAGGGCAGACCTCAAGTGAGTTAAGAGGATAACAAAGATAGAACAGACATGCACAAACACACACATACACATGCAGACAAACACATGCAGGACCACATTTACATGCACACACAGTCACTTACACACACATTACACAGTCCCATTTGGCTGTTTCCATGGGTAGTGGCAGCTAAGTTACAGCAGAGCGGTGACGGGGGAAAGATGGTGCAATGAGCAGATTGTCGTTCTACCTGTGGTCAAGCCATCAGCTCAGAAATCATTCAGGACAGGGGACAGAAGGAGTTATTCACTGTGGCATCACTGAAGTATATTGCTTGTTATGTTATTGACAAATAAACATTTTACTGACTCAAGTTCATAAGGAGAAGGCTGGTTGCCCTTTTGATTCTCCCCCTTTTCTAGCATCTACATTCTGTAGCAAGCCCAAACAGTTTATGACTAATAAATTATTCAACAGTTTATGACTGCTAAATTATTCATCTTATTAACAAAAAGATACACTCATTAAGGTGCTGAATCCTTACTGTGAAAAGAACTTTAATTTTGACAAGAATTTACCTTAAAAAGCATATGACAAAAGCTAAACCCGAAGGTCTTGGGTAGTTCAGTCAGTAAATGTGAACATGAAAATGAAAACCAACAAACCACTGAACCAGTGAGGCTATCAGGACACGCTATCTTGACCTGGTTGTCTCATCCATCTGACTCTTACAACTCAAAATGAAGGTCCAAGTTAACTTCATGTTGCAGTAGTATTACCTCCAAAACAATCAAAACCAGAAAATGTTCCTCCACCCTTAGAAAATATGTAACACGTTTTAGCCCAGAAATATGACGGTATTTGTCTGTTTGTTTCTTCACACACACAAAAAGGGGCACGCATGCGTACAAAAGGAATACAGTAATGAACCTAACACAACAGGCCTCTGTAACCTACAGTTCATTATTGGGTTTAACACTGACAGTAACAATATTTACCATACTATGAAATAGGTGAAACTGTGAATGAAATTAGCTTGTATGTGCATGTGCATACAGTATGCATGCATGTGCAATTCCTGTAGCCATAACTGTCCTCATTGGGCAGAATTATCTAGTGGTATATATCAGTGGCCTGTGAAATGCCAAAGCACTTACCTGAACCTTCATATTCTTCTAAAGTTATTTTTGTCCCTCTGCAACAAAGAAGTTATTGGAAAAAACATTTGCTGTACAGCCATTTTGTAATTGTCGGTTGCACTATAGACAGTCAATTAGTGTTCGACAAAACTTTTCCTTTTCATCTGACAAGCAGTTAACAACAGTGGAATGAAAGGTTACCAGGAGCACATAGGTGTTTGATGCTGCATCGCTGTAAAGGTCAGCTCAGGATTATAGTAGGTTTCTATACTGGGAAGATGTTGTCCTAAGCCACAGAGACACAAGAGCGTATCAATGTAATACGGGTCTCAAACGAGTAGCTGATGCACGGCAACAACGTTGGGCACCTTTATTGTGTGTAATTACAACGACTTGCTAACCGTTTCTCCTGTGTGTTATTTCAGTACCACGGAGAGCTCCATCACTTGGCTCACAATAAGCTTCCTCCACCAGGGGTCGCAGTTCAGCCAGTTTTTCCTCTGCGGAACCATCGAGACCCTCAGAACTGGGGACAGGGAAGAGTGTGACACACTCACAAATCAGCGACAATGTGAAAAGAAGGTAATCAAATTGTTTGTCATTTGTACCCTTAAGCGTTGTGTATTGTGTTATATACCCGTTTGAATGTAGTACTTTTAAGTTTCATGTAAACATCCACTCTAATGTGTTTGTCGCTTTGCACGTCGTTTGATCGACTAGGCTAATTAGTGTTAGCCGCTTGTTCAATGTCAAGTCTTCGTTGACTGAACGTTGTCGGAATTTGTATGCTGTCCTCTGATTGAATTGCACTGTACAACTGTCAAAAACCACAGCAATTCATAGCTTCTACGTCTAAAAGCGTCAAACCTGTGAACTTAGCGCTGAAACGGGAAAGGCTGCAGTCTGTGGTCTGGTGCACTCTGTATGCACCTGTCTCCACTGCACTACATTTACACAGCAGTGGATCAAACAATTATCCTGTTTTCAAGACATCAATTGCCATCAAAAACCCTGGATAAGTTATTATAGAGAGCTAATAGTTATCTTTGTATAGCACTGTTCAAGTGAGACATAAAATGCAACAAAAACAATAACAGGACACCATAACAAAAGACATAGACAGGGCATAAAATTCAATTGTTGAGGGATCTCTAAAAATTGGGTAACAAACAGTCAAAATAGTCATCCAAATTAGGCACATAAACAAATATAAGATCAAATATATTTAGAAGAAACATACAACATGGTAACATGACAGAGCTTTATTATGTGAACAATATATCTAGTGGTCGGACAGGAAGGCAACACTATAAAAAATGTTTTAAAGGCATGATTAAGGCATTATACAGACTAACTAATTATTACATATTTAAAGTGATACAAGTTCTTCAAATGAGGGCTGGCTAATTACCAGAGAGATTGATTAAAATAAACCATCCAACTAATGTTTGGACAGCGGCTGGTGTTAATTTCCCTCTAGGCTCTCCACACGCATGTGTACACATTAAAACAAACTGCAGTCGTTCCCCTCCTCAGTCAGTGTCTGACTCCAGCAAAATGCCGCCACATTTATACTTGCCAGTGTTTCTAACTGCTTCGGGTGTCCCAGTGAAAAATGGACAGAGAGTGGCTGTGCTTAGCTATAGGTTGCCTCTCGCTGAGGCCACCACAGCAGGTAATTATAAGTTTAGACTAACTTTAAGATATATAAAATCTTTATCTTTCCGCACAGTATCCTGTAAAAGTTCTAGAAAAGGACTCTCTCGCTACTTGCTAGCTTCCTTCAGTCTTCTCACCTTTGCGTCCCATCATCCGACTCCCACAATGTTAATAGCTCTTTCTTCTGTTTCCCCCAAGGTTCCTAGGTGTGACGGGGTAAACCAAGATGGCCACCCGCCGTGTTCCACTAGTCTTGCTAGCCTGCGGCTCCTTTAATCCCATCACCAACCAGCACATGAGGCTGTTTGAGCTGGCCAGAGACCACATGCACAGCACAGGTCAGATCCAGACATCACAGACACTGTGTCTGCTAATCGATGGAGTGTTTTATTTGACTTTCTAGATAACATTTAGGGTCAAAGCAGCGCCTGTAAAAACCAATTAATATTCTTTTTATTAACAATAACAGTGAATCAAACGACTACGTATGTGTAGAGAGGTCGCTCACAGTGATTAACCTATAGAGAATTATGACCCAACTCTACAGAGCTTTTTAGACCCAAGCTCACTGTTTTTCTTTTATGGTCTACAAATGAATACAACAGTTTGGTTTCACCGCTCTCATCAACCTCGTTTGCAGCAGCAGCAGGCAGCAGTTTCCGGCAAGCAAGCCCTGATAAACCTCCTGTCTCTGATCTATCCAGACAAAGTTAGAGACTAGCTGGAGAAGAAAGAACACCTAGCAAGTTAAAGATGCAAATATTTGTCTCAGGAGTTGGTTGAATCCAAGAGCTCAATAGATGAATGAATATTGGACTATATGACACGAGTCTATATGAATGCTATTGTGGCTTCGTGTCTTCCTGATGTGAAAGTAGGCTCTTCGTTAACACATTAGCCACAACAACTTTCTAAGACAATTAATGCAGCTTTAAACACATTCTTTCTATTTACTGAATTATAGCTACTTTAACAAAAAGAATCAATAAAAAGGGCAATATCATTTTATTGATTGTTTGCAAACTGTCAATTTTTCTGATGCTGCAGCGACCTAAGTTGCACTCCTTGTTGTTCTCTTCTTGTATGAATAAAAAGCTCAGTCAGGCTGTGCATCTTGACATGTAATAACCGTGTCAGCAGACACAGCCTCCTTTTATATAAACCCAGGCCCGTTTATCTCCAAAGCTGCTCTAAATAAGAGTACTGGCCTGGTCACATGGTCATAACGGCATCATTAGACCTGAAGAGTTAAACTGGTCCTGAGTCAGCTCTCTCTAAGATGCTTTATGAATCTATGCACAGTGCAGCATTTCAGTGGGCAGGGACATAAATAATGCTCTTACAGGTTCCCTTTGACCCCGTACCTATAAGACATCATCTGACTAATTTGAGGGTAATCAGAAAATCACTGTAAGCTGCATACAGGAACTGTCTTTATTTTCCTGTTGCTGAATGTTTGTGTTGCAGTTTTTACCAGTTTTTTTTAAATTCCCTTATCAAAATGAGAATTTTCAAACATTTTGTCTAACTCATTGTTTAAAGCAGTTTCTAAACCCTTCAAATTGATTACACAGTATAAGCTATAAGTAATTATATACTTTGATACTTCATGTCATGTTCAAGCGTCTTTATCACCCCTTTTTAAAAAGATCAATTGTAGCATTTGTCCTCAAATGTGAGATCTGACGAAGCATTAATAATATTAACATCACTGTCTCTTAGAGATTACTTTATCTACTGCTTTATATTCCATTTCTGCATCGGCTGTCATGACCCAGAAAAACTGTGTTAATCTTCTCTCCCTTCAGGCCAGTACCAGGTGGTGGGTGGCATCATGTCTCCAGTGAGTGACGGCTACGGAAAGCAAGGCCTGGTACTGGCTAAGCACCGCATTGCTATGGCAAAGCTGGCGCTCCAGAGCTCCGACTGGGTCACGGTTGATGAATGGGAGAGCCAGCAGCCAGACTGGACAGAGACTGTGGTCACCATGAGGTATAAAACACGGTTGTGTTATTCAGTAGCTGCTTTTACTGTCCCCTGTTACATCCTTCTTCATCCTTGATGGGATATAAGACAAATATTTTTTCTTTTCTTGCTAGTTTTACCACAGCACCAGCAGAGTTCGCAGGGATTTACTGTCCTTGGCTGCTCCTCTGCCCGCCTTGCTTTATGCCAACTCCAACCGCTTATGTAACAGTGTGTTGCCAGGTTTCCCTGAGCCTAAATTACGGGTTCTGGTCTCTTGGGGGGCCGCCAGATTAGACTGGACCCATGTCAGGTCTGGGTTTTTCATGAGGTAAAATCAGGGGCACGGGCTGTTAAGTTCACTGGCCAAGTGGTAACGGTGTAGCTGCAAAAGGCTGTCTGGTACATAAATATGGGTGAAGAGAGGTGATGTAAAACAAGAAAAAAAGAAAAATAAGGGGCTGTCTGAGTAATGGCCCGCTCAATATCGCAGAAGTTTGCTGTGCAGAAATATGAAATGTATTTTCAGCTCAGCCTTATCAAGGATTAAGCCCAGGAAATTAATAATTGTACCTCCCACTGTATTACTGCACACACGTACTGTATGCCATGTGTACATACACTTTTTGGGCTTATTTAATAAAGGTCTCCTACTCTTGCATCATTGAACTTCTTCCATTTTATTCACATTCTTCCCTGCTCTGCATTTCTCACAAATCCCCTCATTAGTCCCCCCCCGTGTAGTGTTTGTGCAACATGAGTACTGATCAAGGCATGAAGTGGCCTGTTGTCCAGAGGCTGTGAGCAGGCCACATCACACGCCATCTCACTCCCACACGCACGCACACACGCACATGTACTAGAACACCTTTAAGAACCTTTACTTGAAAACAGTGAAGTATTTCATTCATCTTTTTTACAAGTTCTCTGTGACTCATGGGTATTTCTCTTTTACTAATTAAGTTCCGTTTGATAAGGCTTTATTGGCAGGATGTTTAGATGGAAAAACATGTTTCCAAGCACATGCATACACAGAGTTAGGTCAATAATTAATTAATACTCATAAAAGTAATGATACACATCATATGTGTACAACAACTAGCTGCTGGTATCAACCATTCTTAAAATAAAAGAAAAAAATTCTCAGTCTCTCTTTAAGTCATACCTTTGCTTGTTGGGCAGGTATCATTATGGGCGTATTCTGAAGGAGTGTGAGCAAAGCACAGGAACAGACAATGACTCCAGTGGAAACACCACTATCTCAAGTAAGAACCTCTTTCTGTTGGGAACTTGGGATCAGCTCAAAATCCTTTGACCACACACTGTTTTCAGGCATTTTATATTTGGTTTTAATTCGTGGCATTGGCCGTGAATTCCTCTCATTTTGGGATGGCAATGTCTGTCCACCACTTTGGTCCAAATATAGTAAAAATATAAATATCTCAACAACTATTTGATGGATTGCCTTGAAATTTTGTACAGACATTCATGATCCCCAGAAGATGAATCCTACTGCCTTTGGTGATCCCCTGAATTTTCCTGTAGTGCCTCCAGCAGGTCAAAGTTTGGTTTATGATCAAATACCTGCAAAACTGAACATGGTTAACCTTAGTAACATTGTCATTGTGAGCATGTTAGCATGCTAACGTTAGCATTGCTGTGCCTACGTACAGATCCACTAGTGTGGCAGTAGACTCTTTGAGATTAGAGCCTACATAATAATGGTATTGTTACAATGTACAAAACACACAGTGCTTGATGAAACAATTTTTTTCAGCATATTACTTTGTTACATCTTTAATAAGCTCTCTAACAGAGTTGGGCTTAAGGATTTGCATCAATCCCACATAATGTGCCTGTGCTTAACACATGCAAAGTATAAGCCTAATGGTGCTCTGTGGTCCTGACTAACAGTGGTTAAAGTATTAGGGATAGTTTTAATATTTTTAAGACCTTGTGTGTAAATGCTTAAAGGACAGACAAACTCAAACTCATGCTACAATATAAAGGGATATCTGTTTGGGCCCTACCACATAAAGATGACACTTTCATGAAAAATAGAATAGTGGATAGGAATAACCGTGAGATGAAGTGGATAAATTAAGAACATTCATATTGCTATTTAGCCTATGTGAATGTCATATTTGCCATGTTTTATCCTTTTTATTGTAAATATTCAAAGAAGTAAGCAGTCTTCCTCCTCACTGTCTTGTTCCGCCCCTCCCCTCAGGCCCGTGTCCCCAGTTGAAGCTCCTGTGTGGAGCTGATTTCCTCGACACTTTCAAGATCCTTGGCCTGTGGCGGGACGACCACGTGGAGGAGGTGGCCGGGCGTTTTGGCCTCGTCTGCGTCAGTCGAGGGGGGCTTCAGCCCGAGCGAGCCGTGCACGAGTCGGACGTGCTCTCGCGCCACCATCAAAACATTTTCCTGGTGAGGGAATGGGTGAGGAATGAGACGAGCGCCACCGAGATCCGCCGGGCTCTGAGACGGGGTCTGAGCGTGAAATACCTGATCCCAGACTCTGTGTTAGAATATATTCAGCAGCACAACCTCTACACGGAGGACAGCGAGAGGAGAAATAAGGGCACGGTGCTGAGGCCACTCGTCAAACAGGCTCAACAGCCGTTGAAGAGTCTGGAGGACTGATAGACGGACTGCTGTAGCTGAACATGGGAGGCCTTGAAGTGTGAATTCACTCACAGATCAGTGCTTCTCTTCAGGAATTGGAAGTTCTGTTAACTTCCACTGGACTTCAATGTGATAGAGGTTTGCACAACCTGCAAAATGTCTGCAGAGAAACGCCAATTAAATGTGTTTTCCACGCGTGGCTTGTTTTCAGTAGCAAGCATCTACACAGTGCTGTGGTGTCATAAACATGAAATGTTGCCAATACTGAGCCTCGTCTTTGTGCCACGGTGTGAATGAACATTTGTTTGCTAAATGTTTTCATCCTTTGTAGTTTTACACATTGCACATAATTGCAGAGATGGATAAATTGAAATAAAATCCTGTATATTTGAAGTATTTTTGCCTGACTGTTGTTTTTTCCTCGTAGCTGTCTAAATGTATGTAATCATAAACCAGACTGGGCCGTAACCAGGATTTTAGAAATAATGAGGTCACGAGTCCAAGTCCCCCCAACAACCCAAATCCCAGTCGCAGAGACACCAAAAAGAAAGTTTGCACATTCTAATATATTTATAAAAATACAACATCAGACTTTAACTGGGATAAAACGATAAAGTCCTGGGCTTTTTCATCATTGTCCTTGTTTGTTGTTTTCACAGTCTACCAACCTTTGTCAAAACAGAGACAGGCATTCAGTGTCTGACATATGGATATATTAGAAAATAAGAACTAAAGAGCTTGAAAACTGAATCATATGAACAAACAACTGATTTTTTTCCAGAAAGCAGGCAAGGTCAAAAGCATCTAAGATGCCCAAATAAGAAATCACTTCATGAAAGACAGTTGGGAAACATTGTTCAAGGTGCAAATATCCATTAAGATGTTTAGGAGTTGTTATATTTTTTAAAAGTGACCTGCTCAGTTACATCTTCTGTACATTTAATTTTCCACCATGAAGGTCTAAATGCTGTTTAAAAGCCTTGTGATTCTCGTGGAGAAATACTGAAACCTTTATTTATGTATTCATTTTTGTTGGCTTTATGTCTAAAAATTGAAGGATCAGCCTTTAAAATACCATCTTGTGTGTTTGTGTGTATATATTGTTTATATTAGATGGTGTGCATCTTAACCACCAGAACACCTGTGTAAGTTTTTAATTGTAGAGCTATAAACTGTATTCTGTTTTAAATGTTTTCTCATATGAAGATCATCGTTGGTGTCTCTACTCTGCTGCAGCCTCCCAACAGCAATTCATTGTGGATCTATTCAGTTTCCCCCGTTGTCATCCACACACTGTGTCTGCGAGGCCTGTATTTTTTCCACCAAGGGATTTAAAATAATCCTGACAGTCGCTCAGCTACAGGAGGTGTTTTCTCTCTGAGGCCAATGGCTGAAAGTGCCACTGTGAGTGATACTAACTGGCATCCTTTGAAAGATGATGTGTGTGTGTGTGTGCGTGTGTCTTTGTCTGTGTTCCAGCCAGTAAAGGATTTAGACAGTGGGTTGGCTGCAGCTGGCCCAAAAGAGAGATTATCAAATTAATTGAGTTATTTAAGCGAGACAAACGATGTGACAGTCCTATTGTGCTATATTTAATTGTTCCAGTTGGATCATTTTAAGCTCAGGTGATTCTGCTTTTGTACTGTGCACATTATCCACACTGCGTGCTCAATTCAGCCACATTCACAGGCTGATCGCTGTTTTAATAGATCTTGGTGTGATTTTGCTCTATCAGGCTGGTTGTTGATGGACCTGCATCATGATTATAGCCAGTGGTGGAAGAAGTGTTCATATCATTTACTTAAGTAAAAGTATCAATACCACACCGTGGAAATACTCCATTACAAGTAAAAGTCCTGCATTCAAAACCTTACTTAAGTAAAAGTATAAAATCAGAAATATGTATTTACAGTATTGAAGGTAAAAGTGCTTATTGGTGTACTGTAGTTTCATCTGCAGCAGTGCATCATTTTCTATAAGATCATCATATGTTTGTAGCATCGCTGTCCTGTGAGAACCATGTATTTCTAAAAAGTCAACTTTTCTCAAGCTCAGAAAATCAGCCCTGGTTTCAGCTTTGTGACGATGCATTTTCCAGCTAAACCAAAGGGGTTTTTGAATATTTTATTTATCTTAAGACGTAGGCGATTTTTTTCTCAACCCATAAAGGGACATTTAATCCTTCAGTTTATCAGAAAAATTCACAATTCAAAATCACCTAATTTGGAGATACATGGTTTTCACTGGACAGGAAGGGTATGAAAAATTAGTAACCTGAAAGTAACTAGTAACTAAAGCTGAAAAGTTAAAAAAAAAAGTACAATATTTGCCTCTGAGATGTAGTGGAGTAGGAGTAGAAGTTTCATAAAATGGAAATACTCAAGTAAAGTGCAAGTCCCTCACATTTGTAATGAAGTACAGTACTTGAGTAAATGTACTTAGTTACTTTCCACCACTGATTATAACCCTGATGTAAACATGATTAAAACGGCCTCATTTTATACAGAGCCAGGTTTCAGAAAGGAAGTGTATTCATCATACTAATCCCACATAGGCGGAGTAAGCATGATTCTCCTGTTCTACATTATGTATGCATGCCGCATGCTCCCAACGTGCAATATGCGGGGAAAGCGTGGTGAGGATTGAGGGAGGGAAGTGGGAGGTGCGAGCGACATTTTCCATAAAAGAAATGAAACCCGGCAGGTAATCGGATTAAAGTGAGCTTGGTTCAAATTGAGGCTTCTGACAGCAGGTTTTGCACTCGGTCACCAGTAGCCGTCAACAGCGGACCTCCTCATTCACTGGACTTAAGGACACCTGCAGAGAAACAGCCGACATGCCAGCTGATTTGAACGGATATTGGAAAATGATTTCCAGTGATAACTTCGAGGAGTACCTGAAGGCCCTTGGTGAGTTTGTAGCAGGGGTCGGTGGAAGAGAGGCCTGGTAAAGGCATGGGAGCAAACGTATCATCATTGGATCACTCATATCGAGCTCTTAATATAAAAGTTGCCATTATAAACCTGTAAATAATCCTAAATAATAAAAATCATAATATTACTGTAGTAGAGCGAGATTGCAGCCATCTTGTATTTTGTTTCATATCTCACATTGTATCAATAATAACGCCATGTATTGTGATACCTAATATCTTCGAATTACTGTTATGTAATAACTATAGTTGTTCAGGAATACCAGCTACTTTTCTAAATTTGAACTCAACAGAAATGTTCCACTTTACCTCCCAATAAACAAGCTGGATTGAAAAATGTCACATAAACACTGCTGCATCTAACAGTTTTATAAATCTGTACATACATGTATGTGTCTGAAACTGTATGAATGCACCTGAATGCCCTTCTTCTCATGGCCCTTCTCTCCTGTTTCTTATTCACTTTCCACCTTCTTTGGGGGCCTGTTGCAGAGGTAAATGTTGCCATCAGGAAAATCGCCACCTTGTTGAAGCCTGACAAGGACATCACCCACGATGGCGACCACATAATCATCAAAACCCTCAGCACCTTCAAAAACTACAACATGGACTTTCATGTGGGCAAAGAGTTCGAGGAGGATCTGTCTGGAGTGGATGACAGGAAATGCTTGGCGAGTATTTGGACCAAAGTATTCAAAATGGATTTAATATATTTTAATGAGTGTATACATGATTACTTTTTTAAACTTTTGAGAAACCTGTTAAGCCACTTATTTAGACGCCACAGTTAAATTAAATTACTGCAGGTGAGGGAACCTGTGGCATTAATCTCCCAATGGTGCAAAACCTGTACAGCAGGTGTATAAACTGACTTTTCTTGGTGGCACCCCTCCAGACCAAAACGAGCATATGGTGTGGTGAGATTTGGCCATTTTATACAAAACTTTCCTCAAACGTTCACACTCTTGCCAGTGATGTAATGAAGACCGATGTCAGGTACTGCAGGCAAAGATCTGGGAGAGGCAAGAGTCAAGACATGTATTTAACCACACTGTGTCCCTGAATACTAAAGAGGATCAAAGATTATCTGTGGTCCCCCTCGAAAACCTTTTTTGTATGCTGATTATAGATAAGCTATAAGCTGAAAGGTGTGACGTGTGTCTGTATTTGCAGATTTTATCAGAATAATTGTTTTTAATAGGGGTGGAGGAAGACTGTGCCTCTCACTCAGCATATATATGATTAAATCTATGTGTTTATGAGAGGAATCGTGTATTCTAATCACATTTTCTCCCTGACCTGTGACCTCATGCAGACCACTATCACCTGGGAGGGGGACAAGCTGGTGTGTGTGCAGAAGGGGGAGATCGAAGGAAGAGGCTGGACCCACTGGGTGGACGGAGATGAGCTTCATCTGGTGAGAAAACATCAGCCCCTGCCATGAATATCAATGTATGCAATTTGGACATTTTAATCCAAATCCAAAATGCCTCTCAGCACTGTATGTGCGGTGCATATATTTTTGTGTGTGATTCGTGAATTGGCCCTCTGGCTCCAGCAGTAGTAACATTATGCTGTGTGAGGTGCATGCACACTGGGGAACAGTTTATGTAAGTTACAAGTATGTGGATGTAACTCATTTACTGCCAAATAAATCATATTATATCTGTATGGGGAAATCATATTTGGGAATAACTACCTCTAAAGGTACTGTTTTAAGGGGAAAAAAGACAGACTTATATAGTTTGATTCTTAAGTGTTCCCTAAAACACTCAAACAGAAAGATTGATACAAGATGATGCAAGATGCAAAATAAAAAATGAACCTTTTGTATGTATTGTAAAATGAAAAGCCATCCAGATTCTGCTATGCTGCTCATTCATCTCATCATCGTGAGACTTCCAGTGATCCAGCACATATCATCACCATCCTCTGCCATGTTATTATCTCCACTTTTCCAATCTAATGTAGATTAGAAGGACTTCATTAACTTTTTTTTTTTTTTTTTTTAAACATCTCCTCTGTAAAATTTATAGTGTGGCCCAGTGTGGCCTGTTATTAAAGTATTAGCATGTGAAAAGACTTTAAAGTAATGACTAGCACATTACCATTTTCATTAGCTCAGCATTATCAGATTTCCCTCTCTATAATTACTGCTATCAAAGCTAAGCAAAAATAATCGGCCAAAGTATTTGGTTTAAGTGGTGGCAACAGATGTTTTCAATCAGCAGCCATGAAATTAGTTATTACTTGGATGTTCCCAAGAGCTGCAAGAGGGTTTAAATGTAGAGAAACAGTGGCCTCTGGTGGCAGAAAATACATTGCAAGGTGGATGCTAGAAGGTATACTTGAAAACGGTTGCTTAGACTAACATAAAAGATTTGAAGTACTGCACATTCAGTGTTTCCTTGCATCATTTTCTAATAATTGACCCATCCTCAGCTCCTCCCACCCATAGTTACCATTATATTTTTTTTTCTGTGATTGTGATTTAGGGAAGAAAGTAGGGCTCATGATCATGTCATCCTCCTCTTGGTCATTCCCATTACTCCAAACGGCGTTCTGAGTCTGTGTAGGTTGATCTAAACACTTTAAATCGTCTTCTGTTCTCTGCAGGAGATGAGAGCTGCAGGAGTTGTTTGCAAGCAGGTCTTCAAGAAGACCTAAGCTGGCCCTTATTGAACAAGACGTTGCTCCCGGGCTCCAATCCCTCTGACATACCATCCAACTTCCCTTTGGTCCATTCATACATCTCTACATAGGTCCACCTACCAGTCTTTTATGTATTTTTCATCATAAATACTATTTTTGCCAACCATCAGATTTGGTGAATTCTTCCATCCAAGATTGTTGCCTTACTCTGCCAAAGACAGCTCATACACTTTACATACAGTAAAGGGCAGGTCAGCGTGTGCAAATGCAATACAGCATATCTGTCTCAGGGTTGATGCTTTGATTAACAAGTTCAGATGTGTTGGGTGCGTGCACACTGCTGCTGTAGGTGTAGCTGATCTGATGGGGGAGCCAGACTGATAAAGCAATGTGTTGAAAAGACCAGTGGGAAAGTAATGGACGCAGTGGAGCGAAGAGATATTACACTAATACAACAAATTAAAAGGGTTAATCCCGTTTTAGTTCTCTCACTGAATGCTGTGCATGGAAAAAGATGAAGATTTGAGTGTGTTTGAGGGCTGTAAACTCCTTTGCTGCTGATGCTTAGTCTCCAGTGTGTGTTTATCCCTCCTAATTCCTTTGAGACTGTGCCATTGATAGTGAAATGAATCAACCAATAAAGTAGACAGTGCTCAGTAATGTCATGTGTCTTTTTATGAGTGGTTCAACCTGCCATTTTATCTTCTTTTTTCTTTTTCTATTGTTTTTTTTTTTTTGTTAATCCGACTTGTTGTAAAAGAAAATGTTTTGTTTGGCAGTTCAGCCATCCAACAGACTAACGGGTGAAATGATTGGTTGTTATTTACTGAGGTTTCACAGGCCAACAGATCAGATGTTGGAAGCTCCTTCAATCTGAAAATCACTTTCCAGACATGCATGAGGAATCTGAGGGCCTCTGCCTGAGAATTTCAGTGAGTGAAGTGAAGCCTGCGTAGCTTCAGCCAGATAACTCGAGCCACGCTGTGCTCTGAATCAACTAATCTGTCAGCACACTTTGTGCATTGCCATTACCAATTGGGCAGTCTATATAAGCTATGCAACTCGCTAGCTCATTCTTTGCTGCTGCTCGCCCTGCTGTTCTGCCTCCTGCCGCTTCTTGTGCATTCACACCCCGCCGCCACCCCGGCATCTACCTCTGTTTATTCATGGCTCCCCAGGGGGTTGTTATTGATCTCAACCTGCTCTTGCTTTGGCTGGTTAAAAGAATTATATTCCCAGGGAGGGGTCGCAACACAGTCTGGCGCCAGAGTAAATTCTGCATTTGCATTTATTATCAATAAAGCGTTCCTACTAAGTGCATGGGTTGTCTGGCTGAACGTCAGCAATTAACAGGCGAACAGCTCAATTTTTGCTTTGATTTTAAAACGCCCCTCTGCTCAAAAATGTGTTCTTTTTATTGTTAGTTCACTTGGATGTTTGACCTTCAGTGATGCATATGCAGAGTTTGACACAAGGAGGCAGTTTTCACATTCATCATGCTGAAGGGGGAACGTTTCTCTTTGCTCACCTTAAATCTGAGTTTAAGACGTGTATGTAAGAGCATGATTTTGTGACATCACAGCTAGCTTGCAAGTCAATCATGGTTCAATATACAACAAACTGGAAACTTGAAACCTCCAGCAGGGCCTTTTATTGCTATATGCAGGTTATGCAGTTGCGTAGAGCCCCCAAAGCCACTAGGGGCCCCCAAGCAGCCATTTTAGCCTTTTATTTTTTTAGAAATTAAAATAACCAGTCTCACACAGCCCTCCAGTGTTGAGTCAAAGAACATCACAAAATAGGGGCCCCCAAACAACATTGTGCATAGGGCTCCCAAAAAGCTAGAAATGGCCCTGACCTCCAGCACACTGTGGACTTTTAAGTGAAGTTTTCTTGAGTACAGTGGTTAAAATTGTAATCCTTTATTTTAGTCCTGGTTGATTTGGTGACACCTATGGTTACTGGTGGTTATGCTGAGAATATTTGAATAATGCAATTCCATTGAGTTCCATTAGAAATGACCCGTTTATCGATAACTTGTAGCAGGAAATGTGCTTTGAGCAGTTACATGCATAGATTCCTGTGAATCCCTTGTGCATGTGCACTTCATTTGAATCCAGTGCGGGAATGGTGGACAATGCAAACTACCATATAGAAAGGTAACTGATTGTTAACTGAGTGTAAACACATTTAATGGCTATAGCAGAAAACTGTATTTAAAAAAGGTGTTTGATATAATGTAAATCTCACGGATTAAAAATTTAAACTTGAAATAAAAACATATTTACATATTCACAGATTCTGGATTTTTCAGTGAAGGAGAAGAAGTAGATCCTTTTAAACTAGTTAATTGGACTTTTTTGAGGAAAAACAGTCAGAAATTATTATTCACAGCATTGATTTTTTACTGCAAGACCAGATGAACTTTATTAACCTTCACGCTCAAAGTTCAGGTATTCTCACAGAAAAAGATCAAATAAAGAGCACACACTGTTGGCAGGTGTTACAAAATAGCTTCTCCTGTCTGTTCACTTTACACTGACCATCACTCACTGTGTGTGTGTGTGTGTAAAGGATCATGTGCGAGAAAGCGTGAGTGACGGTGTGTGTGCATGTGTGCGGGCACCCTCACATATGCCCTCTCCCAATAACCGTGTAAAGACTGAAAGACAACGGTGAGTCTGCCTCCTCCCCCTCCAAAACAGCTGCCCCTGCCAATCCCCTTCAAGCTATAAAATCACTTATCAATAGTTTCCAGCCCTCGTTCCCCCTGAGTCATATAAAGGCAGAGGGCCTTTACACTGTCTAAAGTCTACACACAGCAGTGTCACCAGCTGCCACCATGCCGGCAGACTTCAATGGGAAATGGGAACTGGAAACCAGTGAAAAATTTGAGGATTATTTGAAAGTGCTGAGTAAGAAACTTTTAATTTTGGTGGGTTTCATTTTGGTCTGAGATGTCTTAGTTATGTGTTAAAAGTAGTGTTACAGGATGATGTGGCAGGTCGGACAAGCTGCACAAGTAACAAAATCATCCAATTTCATGCTCTCTCAATCTTTCTGTTAAGAGTGTTTCTGTCCTTGTGTTTCTGTTCGATCTAATCTGGAGTTAATGCAAAAAGCTTTTTCTGAGGCAGTTATTTCACCAACGATTCTTGAGTATACAACAACTATGATGTCAAATACTGAAATTATTCTGATTTAAAAATCATGCTCAGTCACCTACATTATTTTTACAATCATGGACAGAACTCAAGGACCTTATCTCCCAGAAAAAAAAGAATAGTTTTAAACATAGAAGTAAGCGACACTTTCCACATTACCTCATCTATTCCTGTAAAACTATAATTTATGTTCTGTAATCTGGCTGCTCTGAAAATATTGTATAATCAAGTTTCTCTATTCTCGCCCTAGATATTGACTTTGCTACAAGGAAAATTGCCATCTCCCTGTCTCAGACCAAAGTGCTAGCCCAAGATGGAGACAAGTTTGACTTCAAAACATTGAGCACGTTAAGGAATTATGAGCTCGCCTTCACTGTAGGGGTTGAGTTTGATGAGTACACCAAGGGTCTAGACAACAGAAATGTCAAGGTGGGTTGACCTCTAATATCTGGAGTCCTTGAAGGGACAAGAGTCAGTGATTGTTTATCTGATGAGTCGATATTTCCCGTTTTCCTTGCTGCTTATATGATAATGAGAACGGTGTTATCTAAGCGTGTCCAGGGCAAAGATTGGTCTGTGGTATCAGCGCTGAAAACAAACGCAACCCACAGTAATGTGCCGATGAGAAAAAAATGAACAGAGCAGTGATGCACTGTTACACTGAATACCAATGGAGGGAAGACATCTGAAAAAGAAGTCCAGGGGAAAAAGGAGGCCTAAATATCTTGTTTACATCTTCAGCCTTTCATAACATCACTGACATCCGATGGCTTTGTTGCACAAAATGACTTGCCAATGGTGCATCAGATACCCACAGGCATTTTAGCCATACTATTTTCATTATCAAGCCACAAGGAAAATAGGAAATGTTGTTGTGAGAATAAAACAGATTCATTTTTTAATTGAACTCATGAAATAACTGCAGATAATGGAAAAAAATGGAAAATTGCATTTTTACAGTCTAATAAAATTCATTACAATATATTAAACTTGTTGTTGTTTTTCGACAGATAGCTTATCACATAGCTTATTAGTGACAATTTTCACTTCTGAGACTCCACAGAGACACACTGACTGATACATTTAGTACATTTTTATGCCAAAAGAAAATATTATTGGTCTATGCTGAAAGCTTGTTTCATTCAGTGCTAATTACACATCAACATGAAAGCAATCCTAAATTGGGGATTCTTATGGCAGCTGTAACCTTCAGGTTAGAAAAGGCTTGCCACAATGTTATGTCAGAAATACATTACAGAGTTATGATTTAGAGTTATCACTGTTTAATGAATGCCCTCTATGCTGTCTTGTAGAGTCTAGTGACCTGGGAGGGGGGCAAGCTGGTGTGCACTCAGAAAGGAGAGAAGGCCAACCGTGGCTGGAAACACTGGACCGAAGGAGATAAACTCTACCTGGTGGGTTGACGGTATCTGTCTTGATAATTAGATTTTTGTGATTTTAATATGGGGAATGTGATTGTTGAGTATGGTAAGGTCATTATTGCTCTCATTTTAATTACCCTCCTCCGAAATGACATTAACAGATTCAATTTCCTCTTACAGGAGCTGACGTGTGAAAATGTAATTTGTGTTCAGGTGTTCAAGAGAAAAGAATAAAAGGCAAAATATCAGTTTTTGTTTTCATTTACTCTGTTAACACGGTCTTTGTTTGCTCCTCAATAACATGTTTCCCCAAACTGATGAACAAAATGAATAAAGGTGCTTTTCAGATAACATATTGTGCCGTGCATTAATGGAGACAGATGTGTTACTATTATGAATCAACTTCAAGTTTGCGTGTTTACAGCAGATCTAACATCAGAAAAAGTTTCCATCTAGTCAGCATTTTTCATTCCAAAACACTTGTTATTAACATAACCTAACATACTTCTTGTTGAGAGAGTGTAACAGCATACCTGTGTAGTCACAAAAGACTAATGAACTGACTTTTAGAATAATTTTCACATTGTTTTATTGGTTACACATTACAGGAAACACATCTTATGGTTACTCAAGTGAGGTATTTTATAAACCAATGCCTAAATCGCCATCTGCTGGAAAAATATGGTAGTATCTTGCAGGTGAGATGAGATGACATCCAATAATATAACAATAACATCAATGTATCTAAGCCTCAGAAATTACACCTTTGAACTCTGTTCATATTACATGCGAATAAGCAAAAAAAGATTATAACAAATTTAAGTAGTGTGTAACTTTCTGTGTCTGGAAAGTTGATGCGACTGATGATACTGCTACTTCTAATAGTACTGATAAATAAAATTAATAAACAAACTAGATGATTTAAAGCGACACATTTAATTATTATTATTTTATCTGCATATAGCAAATTATTTATTTTATTTTATTATTACATTATCCTGCTGAAAGAGACCACTGCCATTAGCGAATACAGTTTCCAGGAAGGGGTGAACTTGGTCTGCAACAACGTTTAGGTCGGTGGTACGTGTCAAAGTAACATCCACATGAATGGCAGGACCCAAGGTTTCCCAGCAGGACATTGCCCAAAGCATCACACTGCCCCCGCCGGCTTGCCTTCTTCCCATAATGCATCCTGGTGCCATGTCTTCCCCAGGTAAGCGACGCACACGCACCCGGCCATCCACATGATGTAAAAGAGAACGTGATTCATCAGACCAGGTCACCTTCTTCCATTGCTCCGTGGTCCAGTTCTGATGCTCACGTGCCCATTGTAGGCGCTTTCGGCGGTGGACAGGGGTCAGCATGGGCACCCTGACCGGTCTGCGGCTA
>LKNJ01000892.1:73106-85625 GCA_002120245.1 Maccullochella peelii
ATTTGAGCTACAGTAGCTCTTCTGTTGGATCGGACCACACGGGCCAGCCTTCGCTCCCCACGCACATCGTTAAGCCTTGGCCGCCTATGACCCTGTCGCCGGTTCACTGGTTTTCCTTCCTTGGACCACTTTGGTAGGTACTGACCACTGCAGACCGGGAACACCCCACAAGGGATGCCGTTTTGGAGATGCTCTGACCCAGTCGTCTAGCCATCACAATTTGGCCNTTCTGTTGGATTGGACCACACGGCCAGCCTTCGCTCCCCACGCGCATCAGTGAGCCTTGGCCGCCCATGACCCTGTCGCCGGTTCACTGGTTTTCCTTCCTTGGACCACTTTTGGTAGGTACTGACCACTGCAGACCGGGAACACCCCACAAGAGCTGCAGTTTTGGAGATGCTCTGGCCCTTGTCAAAGTCGCTCACATCCTCACGCTTGCCCATTTTTCCTGCTTCCAACACATCAACTTCGAGGACAAAATGTTCACCTGCTGCCCAATATATCCCACCCACTGACAGGTGCCATTGTAACGAGATAATCAATGTTCTTCACTTTAGCTGTCAGTGGTCATAATGTTTTGGCTGATAGTGTCAGGAATTTAATTCAATCAATTCAGTGATGATGAATTTGAAAAAGCGCAACAATTTATTTTCAGATAATGCTGAACACTCATCTCAGATTTCCTGTCATCTTGGCGGCCCATCGACCGTCGCAGCTGACCGACCTTCATGTCACGTCACCACTTCCAGAGCGCAGCTCTCGCGAGATTGTTTGAGGAAGTTCCACGTCAGTATCCAGTGCTCTGTTCACTGAAGTCGCAACAGTCGGACCCGGATTGCAGTTGTGCACAACAAATTTATCTGATCTTATTGCGACAACACGGGGATAAAACATGGTAAGAGACATTTCAGATATTTACTAGCTTGTTTTGTTTCTATACATGACTCTCAGATTCTTCTGATTTCTTTTTAAAAGGACAGTGAAACTGTCAAATAATAATGCAGCCAGTAAATAGCTTAGCGGCTAACTAGCTTGAATGAGAGCTTGCAGCTAACGGCTGTTAATATTTATAGCCATGGCTGTTTTTAAGCTTTATTTGTGCGTACAGTTGTTTTAAGACAGTTATCTAATTAATTATTATTATAGTAAGTATAAGTATATGATTATTGGAATTGCTGAAATGTATTAGGCTCAATGTTAGCATGCTAACGGTTACTTTGGCTTTGCTAGCTGTCCTACTATTCCGGGTCTGTTCGTTGACGCTTCAGAATTTTTCCCAAATCATTAAATGCCCATCTAAAGCCACTCATATTGAGAGTTTGAACAGCGTAGGAAAATACACTGATGTCCTCTGTCTTTTCAGCCTCTGAGGCTGGACATCAAGCGGAGGCTGACAGCCAGGTCAGACAGAGTGAAGAGTGTGGACCTTCACCCAACTGAGCCATGGATGCTGGCCAGTCTGTACAACGGCAGTGTCTGTGTGTGGAACCACGAAACACAGGTATGATCAGAAATCAGTGGGCCGCCCAACGTTGCACTACACAATATTGAAAGACTGATGACACATAAAAGCAATGGTGATGCCCCAAATCCAGTCGGTAATGTTTCTTTTTTTCCAGACACTTGTAAAGACATTTGAAGTATGCGACCTCCCCGTCAGAGCTTCAAAGTTCGTGGCAAGGAAGAACTGGGTCATCACTGGAGCGGTGAGTTGCATCCGTTTGTTTGTGTTGGGATCAGGACTTTGACAGTTGTCATCTATACCAACAGCAGTTTTACAAACTAGTAGTATGAGCTTAAATTTATTTAACTTGGTGTGGTTTAAGTGTTATGTGGCTATGTGCAGCAAAATCTTAAGCAGTGGTGTCATATCATGGCATTTGTATGTAGGCTTTACAAGTATTCTAGGAATTGATTATCTTGCTATACAGATTTCTCATTGTGCTTGACTCAAATAGCATATACCAACAGCTTATTTTGTAATGTTTTTGATCTTGTCTATACTTTTCTTTACTGACTCAATGAATTGTTTAGTCAGAAAATATTCAAATATTTTTTTCTCCCTCTGCAGGATGACATGCAGATCCGTGTGTTCAACTACAACACCTTGGAGCGGGTCCACATGTTTGAGGCCCACTCTGACTACATACGTTGCATCGCTGTCCATCCGACCCAGCCCTACATCCTCACCAGCAGTGGTGCGCTATTAAACCTATGATGTTTTGATTGGTAGAATGCTAGACTCTTCTAATTTATTCCTCACTCAACTCAAATATGTCTTTATACGAGTGTCCTCAAATGCATGTGTATTTTTGTGTGCACACGTGCATGAATGTATTTCTGTTTCTGTGCAGATGACATGTTGATCAAGTTATGGGACTGGGAGAAGAAGTGGTCGTGCAGCCAGGTCTTTGAGGGTCACACTCACTATGTCATGCAGATTGTCATCAACCCCAAGGACAACAACCAATTTGCCAGTGCCTCCCTGGACAGAACGATTAAGGTAGAGACTGCTTGCTGTTGTCACTGCTGCTAATTTTATTTTGTCATTGGGTGAGTGCTGTGGGACACCCAGATCCTACTGCAGTATTGCAGCTTCTTTAATCACTATGGATTAAGCTCATTCTTACCTTATATACACACACACACACACAATAAGTAACACAAATAAATTAATTAAAGGTCTCTGAAGTGCATTCATTGATTCTCTGGGTTGTTTCAGGTTTGGCAGCTAGGCTCTTCGTCTCCCAATTTCACTTTGGAGGGCCACGAGAAAGGAGTCAATTGTATTGACTACTACAGTGGAGGAGACAAGCCCTACCTCATCTCAGGGGCTGATGACCGCCAAGTCAAGATCTGGGACTACCAGGTTAGAAAACATTTCCTTCACTTTCTTCACGGGAAGGGGAGATAAGCCACAGAACACTGAGCATGGAACTAATAAACACTTAAGAAGGGCACAGTCTAATTTCCTGCTGAAAGATAGTCTTTGTTAAGATTATAGCTTACTAAAAGTTGAAAATAACGTATGTGTTTCTCATTGATCCTCCATCCTATCTGTTAGCATCCTATAGCACTGTGTCTATATATAAATGTTTCAACTGTCTTCCTGTGTGTGTTGTAGAACAAGACCTGTGTTCAGACTCTGGAGGGCCACGCCCAAAACGTCTCTTGTGTCAGCTTCCACCCAGAGCTGCCCATCATCATCACTGGATCAGAGGATGGTGAGCACTCATCCTCACCCCTTTATACAAACACCCCCAGAATGCATCTGACCTCAAGGCCTCATTGATCATTGATCATGCAACATTACCTCCTCCCTCTGTAGGTACGGTGCGTATCTGGCACTCAAGCACTTACCGCCTGGAGAGCACTCTGAACTATGGCATGGAGAGAGTGTGGTGTGTGTGCGGCCTCAGGGGCTCCAATAATGTGGCTCTGGGCTACGACGAAGGCAGCATCATTATCAAGGTGAGCAAAAGAGTCATTCTTAAAAATTCATTTTGATAGCAAAAAACTTAGTATGAAAAGTGTCATTATCCAAAACTGAAATGTCTTTTCTTTCTCTTCCCATCTTTCTGCTCTGTCTCCCTCTGCTGTGTAGGTGGGTCGGGAGGAGCCGGCCATGTCTATGGACACTAACGGAAAAATCATCTGGGCTAAACACAGTGAAATACAGCAGGCCAACCTGAAGGCCATGGGTGACGCTGAGATCAAGGATGGAGAGAGGCTGCCATTGGCTGTCAAAGACATGGGCAGCTGTGAGATTTACCCCCAAACCATCCAGCATAACCCTAATGGAAGGTATAAAAATACACTCACGCCAGGCCCTTTGCCTGTTTCTGAAAAACATCATAACCAGTCAGACATGAGCACCACAAATGTTTGTCTTTGGCAGTGAGATTAGAAGTGAATTTACAGTAAGATCTCTGTCACTTATTTGTGCATTTTTGTGTGCGCCAGGTTTGTTGTTGTGTGCGGAGATGGAGAGTATATCATCTATACTGCAATGGCTTTGAGGAACAAGAGCTTCGGCTCAGCGCAGGAGTTTGTCTGGGCACATGACTCATCTGAGTAAGTATACTGTTTGAAAAGAGAGGTTCTATATACAGTAGGTGAGGTACTTCCCTGCTCTATAGCTCTGTACCAGAGAGTTAACTGTTACATTCTCTCTTTTTTTTATTTTTTTTTTTACAACAGATATGCCATCAGAGAAAGCAGCAGTATTGTCAAAATCTTCAAAAATTTCAAAGAAAAGAAATCTTTTAAGCCTGACTTTGGAGCTGAAGGTAATGTGAACATTGCTGTATAGTGGACTTGTGGTTTTGGAAGTAGATAGTTCCCGCTGTCTTCTTCACTGGATGTGTTCCCATTCTTCCGTGCAGGAATCTATGGAGGTTTCTTGCTTGGGGTGAGGTCGGTGAATGGCCTGGCGTTTTATGACTGGGAGAACACAGAGCTGGTCCGTCGCATCGAGATCCAGCCCAAACACGTAAGACTGACTTACCTTTCATTTTCGTTTTAGGTCCTGGACTCCGTATGATATAAATGTAGTCTCTGGCAATGTTTACCAAATTCTTTGGTTCTACACATGTTGATTTTTGTGTAACTGTGTGTAACGAAGTAGCTACGAAGCAGTTTTGTGCTTCTATATCTTGATCTGTATGTAACTAATTTATTCAAGGCCTTCCAGGGGCTGTTGTCCAGTAGTTTTAGTAACTCTCCCCTTTATTTTTCCTCCTTCATAATTTGTCCAGATCTTCTGGTCCGACTCTGGTGAACTGGTCTGCATCGCTACAGAGGAGTCCTTCTTCATTCTGCGTTATATGGCAGATAAAGTAGCTGCCTCTCAAGAGAACAATGAAGGAGTGACCGAGGATGGTATTGAAGATGCCTTCGAGGTGGGTGTGTAGATGTGGATGCATACACATCCCTTGTTGCACTTTCAGCGCTTAAAATACTCATTTTTTAAAAATGTATGTATTAATGAATCTTGGGTATGCCCACAGAGCACTATTCCAAATTCTGGTATTCGTCATAGCATAACTTCAACTTAATGCTCTATATTTAGAATGGCTCCTCCATTCTGTTTTCTTCACTTTAAAACTACGCCTTACATTTATCATATGTTTTATTTATTTATTTATTTTAATGTCCAGGTCCAGGGAGAGATCCAGGAGATTGTGAAGACTGGACTCTGGGTAGGAGACTGCTTCATCTACACCAGCTCTGTGAACAGACTCAACTACTATGTAGGAGGAGAGATCGTCACTATTGCTCACCTGGACAGGTACAAATACAGCTAGTTTAGCTTGAATTTAAGTGCGTAAATGGTATATTTAAAGACTGTGAGCACTGTGTATACACAGTTGTATACAAAGTCTAGAAAAATAGCAGCTAAGCTCTAAAAGTCTATTCGATTGTTGTGACGGATGCTACATCTTTTACGCCTACTGCTTTCTCTCCCTGCAGAACCATGTACCTGCTGGGCTACATACCAAAAGATGACCGTCTGTACCTGGGAGACAAGGAGCTCAACATTGTCAGCTACTCCCTGCTGGTGTCCGTCCTGGAGTACCAGACTGCCGTAATGAGGAGGGACTTTGGAATGGCCGACAAGGTGCTACCCACAATTCCTAAAGAGCAGCGGACCAGGGTGGCCCATTTCCTGGAGAAGCAGGTAAGGAAATACAGTACAGACTTGATTTCAGTTTGGTTTTTTTTGTTCTATTGCAGTCTGGCAGTTTAATTCAACTTCAAAAACAGAAAAGACGCAGTATTTTTTGTACCCAACTTGATAAGAGATTGGACTGAAGTGTAAAGTTGATCTGTCATCACCAGAACTTTATGATAGCGTCATGAGGGGGCACCATCAGTGATACCAGATGATATTCTAATTTAGTCCCAAAAAGGGATGTACACTTTGTGCTTGTAGCATGCTGATTGGTTTTGGTTCTGTGTCTCTTCAGGGTTTCAAGCAGCAGGCGCTGGCTGTGTCCACAGACCCAGAACACAGGTTTGAGCTGGCGTTGCAGCTGGGAGAGTTGAAGATCGCCTACCAGCTGGCTGTGGAGGCAGAGGTAAGAGCATACTAGCTGGCTTTTGAAACTGAGGCAAACTCTATAGCATATCACATCTTTTCCTTCTCTAATAACATTGCCAGACAATTCACAAAGGCTCACAAGAGTTTGTCTATTGTTTGTCAGGTTCTCTGTCCAGTACATTTCTTTAATTTGTCATTCTAAACCCTGCAGGCGGAGCAGAAGTGGAAGCAGTTAGCGGAGCTGGCTATCAGTAAGTGCCAATTTGGCCTGGCCCAGGAGTGCCTGCACCACGCCCAGGATTACGGTGGCCTGCTCCTCCTTGCCACTGCCTCTGGTAACGCCACTATGGTGGGCAAGCTGGCTGAGGGGGCAGAAAGGGACGGCAAGAACAATGTGGCCTTCATGACCTACTTCCTGCAGGGGAAGTGAGTACCAGATGTATGAGACTGAAAGGTGGTGACACTGGTGGACAAATTAGGGAATAGACATGTATTGATCACACAGAATATGTGGCGACTTGTGTAACTGTTCTACTTATTGTCTTTTCTCCACAGACTGGATCAATGTTTGGAGCTTCTGATCAGGACAAACCGACTACCTGAAGCTGCCTTTCTGGCTCGCACCTACCTGCCCAGTCAGGTGTCCCGTGTGGTCAAATTGTGGAGGGAGAACCTGGCTAAAGTCAACCAGAAGGTCCGTTCTGTTATCAGAATTATTGTTTATTAGAAACAATATTGTTACACCAAGGAATTTGTCTAAAAACTAAGATTAAGAAAGAATAATCTGCATTAATCTAGGTAGGGGGAAATCTTAGATTCTTAAGAGTTTTACCCAGCTCTTGGAGATTTGGACCGAAAGTTTGCTGTTTATTAATTGTAGATTTTGCCTATTAAAAAGCGAATAAAAGAGTTTGAATATCTGGATATTTCTTCTTGACCATGACACATTGTACTGAATCTTCCTTGCAGGCGGCTGAGTCCCTAGCAGACCCCACAGAGTATGAGAATCTGTTCCCCGGGCTGAAAGAAGCCTTTGCAGCTGAGCATTACCTCCGAGAGACCTGCTTGGGCACCACTAGGCCTGCCAAAGATTATCCTCTCGTCACGGTGAGTTGCATGAGTTTTAAATGGACAAATAAGGTAGCTGAGTGTTGAGTGCAGACAATACTTCTATAGTTGTATCTCAATCCTCTCTCCTGTATATTAACAAACTCCAACATCTTTCAGCTCAATGAAGACAGGAATATTCTTGAGGAGGCTCAGGGATACGAGCCCAAAGGAACCTTCATTCCTGCTGTTTCCAAGGTTTGTCTGCAGTATCCAACATTTTCTTTTGAGCCAACTTTTATCTAATAGTAACCTGATTACACACCATTTGCAGCTAGTTTACAAAAGGTTCAAGAAAATCTAGAGGAACTTGTGCTCAGTAATATTCAAACTTTTAGTCAAACTTTATTTAACTCACTTTTTCCAGCAGACACAGGATAGTGAGGAGTCAGTGGCAGCAGCTGTGACATCTTCAAAGCCTGAACCTGCTGCTCCTACAGCAGAAGAGGAAGAGGAGGAAATCCCTGAATTCTCACAGTCACAAAAGGATAAGGTTGGTCTTGTCTTTATCTTTTGATTTCAGTGTTTGTTCTCACCATGAAAAAATATACAATGAGATTCGTATTGGTCATACAATGGTTGCTGTCACTCTATCCGAATGAATTTGCAGTCAATTAATATTGTTTATTTCAGTTGTTTGAAGGACCTGCCATTTTGTAGCATTATGTTGTTGTTTTCTAATCTAAAAAGAAACATGATTCAAAGATAAAATATAAATGAATAATTGGAACATTTAAGAGAATAATAGTTCTCCTTTTAAAAACCAATTCTGCTTCGTGTGTGTCTTTATGTAGACTCTGGACGAGCTGGAAGTGGACCTGGACAACATGGAGCTGGATGACATCGACACCACAGACGTTAACCTCGACGATGACTTTCTAGATGACTGAGACCTGCCTGACCACTCTGCTCCCCAGCACTCTTGAGAGCTTATTTAAAGAAGAGAGAGAGACCAAAACCCCCTTTCCCCTTTTTTGTATTTGTACGTAAAAATATTATATTGTCATGTCCGACTTCTGGAGTGGTGGGATTAAAGTAGATGATTATGTTGATATCAGTAATGTTTTATTCTCTGAAGAAAAGTAGACGGATCCTGTCTATTTCAGACTCTCCATTTTGTACACCATTCTTTGATTGTTTGAGAAACTTTCACTAACTGTCCACTGAGCGATATGTTATATTTACGCTTTGCTTTGTGTTGTCTGTCATGGCAAATCAGAGTTCATTCAGTCCAATAAACTGGGGTTGCTGTACATATTCACATTTGACTTGAGTGTTCCATGCTAGACGCTAAAACACAATACTATAGTTTCAATACATTGCCCTGTGAGAGAAGCCTGTGTTTGCAGTGGAATGAATGTTGCATCTTCCAGTTAAAGGTATTAACATGTTACCAGTTGTGTCATGCCCTCCATCTAAATGTGAAGCACATATGTTGTAGACCTGCTCAGGTCTAGGATTTTACTGCAAACCCCCAAGTGGTAATTGTGGGTGAACCATTCATTAATTAGTCAGCTTGTGTAATTGGTGTTGTGCAGATGTTAAAATAAGCTACAGTATGTTGATGCTGGTATGATAACTCATAAATTACGTGCTTTGACTTGCTGATGGGAAAAACAAGCTTGATGACAAATATGCATGAAAATCGGTTATTCAGACTTTGCCTTTTAAATCAATCAGACACCAACACAGGTGTTTTCACTTACTCTGGCTGATTAGGCCTCTGCTCAGGTTGAGCGGAGCCATGATAGGAGTTAAGAGAGGTCACCAAAATCCATATACCAATGAAAATGATAGAGAAGAATGAGTGAGATGTCGGTCTGTACATGCCTAGAGAAGACACCTGAGAAGAGAAGACACCTGTGTGGGTGTACCAACTATGTGCAAGGTTCTTGGTCAAAGGATATTTACATTTTGCTTGTCAGTTACTGCTAAAATGCTGTTATTATGAAGCAAATGTAAGTATTGAGACTGATAAAGAACTAAAGACACCCAACCTAAATCCTACAAGGAGTATTGATTCCTCCCTTTTTTCCCCTATGCTGAAATAAACTGTACCCCCCTCCTGTAAGCTAGTGACTTTTCCTCAGATATCACCACCAGGTCAAAGTTTCTATTTTCAATTGAGCAAAATCTCTGAGCCATTAATCCCACGTAATATATTTTTCTATCCCTGGTGTGGGTGGTCCCTCTGGCTACAGGGGCCTAATGCCCTTGCCTGTATGACCGCCTCTGCTGACTCGTGCACGTGGACGTATGCTCGTGCACTGCAGCAGGAATATTGTCCCAGGAAAGCTGCCACTCTCCTCCTCTCCTGTGGATGGCGCCCCTCCGAGACAGGCTTGGACGATTTTGTGCAGTTTCGTGTGCAACAAAGTACCGAGCTTGGCAGCTAGCGAGAAGAGAAAACTGACCCTTCAGAGATTGTTTATCTTTCCTGCGTTCTTCGGTTATTTCTAAGCTTTCAGCGGGATATTGGAAGTTCGATACAAACGCGATTCAATCTTCGGACGTTGTTAGGACGTTTTGTGGAGGAGCAAGCTGCTTTTTTTTTATAGAAAGGCAGGCGTAACATTAGCGAGCTGGCGTAGAAAACAGAGAACCAGGACTACGCAGCGTGTCGGTCAGCCAGGGAGAGCCGGGAGGACCACGGCACAGCCGCCGCCAGCGCCACGGGGAGTCGGGGCCCGAGAGGGAGCCTGCCAGGCCCTCGGCTTGATGCACCCTGCCTGCCTCGCCTTAGCCGCAGTCCGAGATGGGGGAGACCAAAATTATCTACCACCTCGACGACCAGGAGACACCGTATCTGGTGAAACTGTCGGTGCCGGCGGACAAAGTCACTCTGGCAGACTTCAAAAATGTCCTCAAGAAACCAAATTACAAATTCTTCTTCAAATCTATGGACGATGACTTCGGGTAACTGTTAAAGGGTTTATTGTGTTTAACATGGAATCGGCATAACACTCCTGGGTTTTCTCTACGTTAGTGCAGTTAGATTAACGTTAACTTAGTTGCTACCTCACCCAGCTGGCTTGTCATCAGTTTTATCGTTACCTAGCTGTCGATCATTAGCTAGCTACTTGCGTTGCAGTTTCTTTGTTAGCTGCTAGCGACTGGCTCGCAGCGTTAGCAGGTCTGTTTAGCGTCCCGACCCCGTTTGTTTACATTGCTTGTGTGGCTAGCTTATGCGTCTTGTGCCTTGACTTTGTCTGACCAAGTTTGGTATTTGTCCGTTTCACGGACGCTAGCCAGAGTCCTGGATAACATTTTAACATATTCCTGATAAAGTGGGAGCAGGGGTACTCAACAACGGTGGCAACACTGATAATAAGCAGTTACTGACGTTACCACTGTCAGTTGCTGGTTGATGTATGGTACGTTTCTGCTAACAGGCTAACGTCAGAATGTAAACGGCCAGTTTCAGTGTGTGCAGCGGGCCCCTGCTGTTGTTGTCTATTAGCCCGAGGAATGCAGAGTTGGACACAGGAATGCCCTGTTCATCACTCTGGCAGCTTTATGAGCATGTCCTTTTGTGTTAAAACATGACTGGAAAAGTAGACGTTTTATGTTCCTCCAGACAGTCCCTGTTAGGTAAAAAAGGGGAGTGGAAATGTGCGATTCTTTTAAATAAACATTTCAGCCAGGTTTCCAAAGTTATTTTTGGCTAAACTCTAGTAGGTACTAGGGTGGGGCAACAACTTCTTAACATTTGCAAGTGGGGAAGACATGTTTTGAAAGGACCCACACCTATTCATGTTGTGAAGGTAAATAAACTATTGAAAGCTGAACTCCAAGCTGTGGTATAGATTGAGCAACCAGACTGGTGCCCATATTTATCAAGACCCTCAAAGAAAGTCTTACTATTGCACTTCACTATTCCTTCTTCACTGAAAGGCACAGCTAATCTCAACAGTAGTCTGAGGTTGATTTGTCGTCTGGACTATATGACAAGGTGCTGTTGAGGTACCATTTGAAATCTGATTTTTGCTTGCAAGCAGTCTGTTGAAGATGGATTGACTGGGAAGGTTTGCTGAAAATTCAGAGTTGAATTGGTTAACAACATACAGGCTTTCACAGGAAATCTTTACATGTCTGTTGTTGATTTCAGAGCCAAGAGCTTTCCTTTTTTTTACCTGCCTTTGATGTATAAACATACACTGTAGCATGCAGAAATGTAGCTCTTATCCTTTCTTGGGTTCTTTTAAATATGTTGTGATATCTTACCCTCTAGCTAATGCTGATGTCAGCTACAAAGTAGTAAGGAGCAGTTTTATCTTTGCAGAAAGGTTTAGGGAATAAATGTGGATTATTGACCTGCCGTCATTACGCAATAATCAGCATTGACATTTTCTAGTGGCAATATTATATATCTCTGGCTGGCAGTGTGTAAATAGTGGAGTAAGTGCACTTTTAAATCAGCATTGATTGTCCCATTTGTCACTGTCCGTCCTGCCTGATGGAAGTATGGCCCACCTCCATTGCAGCCTCGTGTTTTATTGCCCTGAGGATGCTTTTGTGTTGGTAAAGGTTTACTGAAACAGCTTTGTTCTCTTTACAGGGTGGTAAAGGAGGAAATATCTGACGACAACGCTAAGCTACCCTGTTTTAATGGACGTGTGGTGTCATGGGTAGGTTTAAAATACATCCTGGAGTAATTTTCTGATTTGTTTTATTTATTCTTTTTGTTGTGTGCTTGTTTGTGATCGCTGTATTTGTGTGGTTAGGTGGCTGTGTGGCAACAGCGTGCGTGCATGTATAACAATGATTCCCATCTGTTGACCAGTGACCACAACAACCATAGGAACCTCTAAGGAGAGGCCCTCTGCATCTGCCTGATAATATCATTATCACATAATGATCCTAGGAGCAACAGACACATGCAAACACCCTGCTCTTTTTATCTGCTCTTTAAGTTTTAATTATTTTTTAAGAAAATAAGCTGCGATAGTTATTTCCTGTCAAGTTCTCGCATGTGCCTCCACACGCAACACATACATACGTGTACTTGTGTGTAATATCTCATTTAGAGGCTCTGAGCAATAATTCTCCTGTCTCCACAACATACACAAGAGACATCTGGTGCTGGTCCACGGCCTCCCTTCCTGTCTTCTTCACATTGAAATTAGGTTAAGAGCAAGTGAAATCACAGGATAGGAGGAAAACACCCCATAACAAAGAACCTCACTGCATGTCCTCTAACAAGAAGATTGAATATCACAGGATGGGGAGAATAAAGTCGAGAGAAAGAGTGTTCTGTGTCTTGATGTGAAAGGCTGATGCATTCGGTTAATTTAGCACAGTGTGGTTATAATTATAGGTTTTATTTGAGTCATCAATACAGTGTTATCACTAGGTGTGTGTGTGTGTGT
>LKNJ01000892.1:85671-238304 GCA_002120245.1 Maccullochella peelii
TATATATATATATATATATATATATATAATGTATAATCCAGCGTGATCGTCCTGATCTGTCCCTCTGTTGTGGTCATTTTCATTAGACTGTGGAGGTTTGGTTGGCTGTGGTTCACAGCCGATTCCTATCTTTTTGTGTGTGTGTGTGTTTGAATGTTTATCTCTCGGGGGTTGTTGAAATGTTCCATGTACAGTGAAACGTTATCTCTGTTACAGTACGTCCATTTGTTTGTCTCCACCGTTCATCTGTTGTTTTAGTGACCTGATTGATTGTTCTCTGCGGTCCACGGGCCTGGCTCGCTATCATCACATCACCACAACAGGCCAGCACCTTCAGTCTGGCTTGTTGTGCTTTAATGTCCACTGACAAACAGATTTTCTCTATCAAATTATTTTTTTTACTCCTTATCTTAGTGCACCTAGTGTCCTGCTGTAAATACACTTCTCCCCTTTCTGCACACTAACATAGCCTGAAATAAAACACAGTATACAGGTACTAACTGGATAAATGGGTAAATCAAAATGAGTAGTGAAGCTCATGTTCATTTTTCTTTTATCTTTTCTATAATTAACTTACCTCTGTGGTCTGATTCAATAAATGTGCCCTATTGCAGCACAAAATAGTTAAACTGTTTTTCTCTTTGTAAGTGCATGGGCCACCTTTTACTCCCCTCATGGCACCCACTTGTTTGCCCGTTTGCTTTCATTCAAAGTCTCTGTCACCCTGACTTTCTCTGATTGACACATTCATCAAAATTGTTTAGACACCCCGTCACCCCAGAAACTGAACTGACTCATTCCAGTTGTTCATGGATTTTCCTATATATACAGACTCTATGGTAAAAAGCCTGACCAAACCTTTTCATCTGCCCAGTGTGTCTAATTTGAGGGGGGGCTACTACACAAGTTAAAGTTCAGTCTTTCTACGGTGTATGGTACAGCTGAAACGATTCATTGATTAACATGCTGAAAAGCCAAACATTTGATGCCTCCGGCTTCTCCAAATGTGAGGATTTACTGTTTATCCTTGATTTACAGTCCAGTAAACTGAACATCTTTTGTGTTTTGGTCTTCTGGTTAGATGAAAAAAAGACATTTGAAGACATCAGACTGAAATTTTGATAGGCACTTTTTACAGTTATAGTAGTATATAGTGCAAATGATTAATCATTAATGAAAATAAATGTAACTTTATTAGATCCAACAGTATGGAGAAAATATGCAATGTGTGATTAACTTGATGGATGTGGTGATGCTGACATGAAGTGCTCAAACAGCTGTATTTCTATCCCCTTACACAACAGATCCTGTGAACTTATTGAAAAGGTGCTGAATTATAGTCCTAAATGGCCCAGCTATGACCTAAACGACCAACCGTCGACTGCTAGTAGTGGTGACAGTTACACACTGATCTCTTTTAAACTTGTTTTTGCATGCAAATCATGCAATTACATGCTTCATATCTTTTATATGGACAACATCCAAGATGCCGCAGAACTCAAGATCCATGGCAGAATGGAGGAAAAAAGATCTTGAGTTAGCCAGACTAATGTTAACTGGAATGTGCTGAAAGTAAAATAATTTTTTTTAAAAACAGATGGAAATGGAAACATCCAAATATCCTAATTTGAAAACACAGTCATGGTCCAATGGATCTCACTTTTTCCCACACTTTGGTAACTTAGGCAACACTGTCAGGTAGACAAATAACAAGTCCTGGCACATGCTCTGTCTTTCACAACTCTTTCAATCCACAGCTGCCTTTGGATAACTTTGCTCTTTCAGCAGGAAAGAGTAATATATTCTTACATTTAATGAGACGTTATAATCCCTAACAGTCCCTAAATGCTGGCAAGCCTTTAGGCAGTGACAGTAAAACAGGATGTACCATCTAGCCCTTGAATATGGTGTAGTCCTCTGACATGGGTCTGCTGCCCACTTGTTCTGTGTCTTTCAGTGTATTCTTCCCTCTTGAGTGTTTGTCTCATTCCTCTGACTGACCCGATTCTCTGTCTGTTGACAGTTGGTCTCTGGAGATGGGGCCCACACAGATGCAGGCTCAGTGGTGGATAGTTTAGACGCGGCACCCCCTTTGGAGAGGACCGGGGGCATCGGAGACTCAAGACCACCTTCTTATCAGTCAGTATATTCAGAAAATACTTTGTGGTGTATTTCGTTGAGTGTGCAATAGGGAGATTTTGTGTAATGTGTCACTGTGTGTGTGCGTACTTTGTGTTTGGCTCTGTGCATGTGTCTTGAATGAGCCCTTCTGTGTTTCTTAATAACCGCAGTACCAGAGGAAACAGCAAATTGAATGGAAAAAGTATGACACTTTGACTGCCCAGGAGGAAATAAAATCTACCCTTTTTTTTTTTTTTTAAACCCATTTATCATAAGCTTATCTGCATTCTGGAAATTAATCAGACATTTGAGTTGGTCATGTAGAGGACTGATTTCTCCTCCTCATACTTCCTGTTGCCAGTTTTTGTAGTTCTTTAATATATTTGTTAAAAGATATACAGTATAGTCATTGCCAGTTTTCACATTTGTGAGTGCAATCTGCAAGTGAGGCGAAGTGTGTAGAAGACACATGATAGTAATGAAAAAGAAACACTGAAATAAGTCAATCAACACAACAATTGCAATTCCTGCCATCTAGTGCAACCTCAACTACGCTGAGTCAGAGAAAGCTTTATCCTCAACACAGTTTGGAATGTGATTATAACCCGAAGCATTTCATATAAGCATTTGTTTTAGTGGCTGTTGAATTGCCTGGATGATGACGCAGTGTAATTCTATGTCTATTTTTTTTTTTTTTTTTTTTTTTTTTTTTTTTAAAAAACACTAACACTGGCTTCTGTGCACCGTCTCTGTCTGAAGTGGGAAAGCAGCAAGCGGTCGGGACAGTTTGGACAATGACACAGAGACCGGCTCCGTGGTGTCGCAAAGGAGAGAAAGGGAGAGGCCGCGACGGAAACACACTAACGACCATGGTCAGAAAGATGTTTGCACACTGTGTTTTTCTCATTGTACTGTATGTATCTATTTTATATCCATCATTTTCACAACTCACCAGTGTCATTTATCTGGTGGGTAAAAACCAAATGTCTTCCATACGTAGAGTTGTTTGCCTCGCCACAATGAGCTGCCCAAAATGGCACACATTAAAATCTGACCTTGTGGTGCACAGTGACTTTAAAGATTCACATCTCCAGCATTCTGATATCACACATCCTATGAGCCTGTAAGCATGTGAGGCTTGTGCAGAAGTTCGATCACTGTGGTTTGAGTAACCGTGGGAGGATGATGCAGAAAAGCAAAAAAACATGTATGTGCTCTACAGTCGTCAAGATGTATTGATCTTTATGAATCTGCTACAGTGATTGTGGGAGTTGTATTAAAATTGTGTTGCTACAATGTGAAGCTTCATCTGTTGTTTAATTTTCATTTCAATAGTTTGACTTTAACTTCCATGTATTCATTAGATAGTGATCAAAAATGGACAAGCATTGTTTTTGTAAACTGAGACCAGGTTAGAAGAGAAGAGTCTGACCCCTGACAGACTGAGCACAATTTGAAATTAGATATATTGTTGTAATTTAATATAAAATTGTGCATTTATTTTGTAGCTGAAAACTCCTCTTCATAATGCTGTCCCACTGCAGGTGGAAGGCAGAATGGCTTCTCGTCGCGGGCAATGGGACGTGGGGGCGCCGAGTACGACAGCTGCTCGTCCTTCATGAGCAGCGAGCTGGAGTCCACTTCCTGCTTTGATTCAGAGGATGACGACGCGACCAGCAGGTCAGATGTTCTGTGTAGTTGCTCAGCTCGTTGTTCATAAGTGCAGTTCCCAGTGAGAACAGGCATTTTGCTTGAGGAATGCATCTGAAACTACAGTCGATGGGTTTTGGCAGGGATTAGTACAATCTTATTGTCTGGTGGTTTTTGTGGTCCCCCCCTGGGTTCTCCTCCAGGAGTCGTAGAAATGTCTGCAACCCACTTTAGAGAGGTTGGAACTCTGCTGTTCTCAGTCTTTCGGTATCTTCCAGGATGTTTTTTTCCTGTTGATGTAGCTCCTAACGGATCTGGATAAAAGCTTAATCAGTATGCGAGTTTCTCTCCACCACAGAAAGAATTTTCTGGCTATTGGTGTCAACCATTGATTTGTCAGTCAGGTCATAACTTCTAAATCAAGTGGGTTGGATTCTGTTTTAGTTAAAGCTGGTCCTGACTTTTGGCAAGCACCACTTTCATTATGGAAACAGGGTTTAAAGGGCTTCTTATTATGTAGGTAACAATAGGACCTTAATTTGATGTTTACACAAGTTACATGGGGAAAAAATCTTCTGTATCTGTCTAGGTATTTTTATTCTCATCTGTCATGGTTTTTAAGCTCAATTCAGGTAGAAATTTTTTTTCTGATGAAATTATATGGTATAATTTCTTTAGTTACTGCTAATCATGCAGCAGTAAATATTTTTATTATTACCTCATATGTTACAGCCTTTCCATATGTGTGTATAGTTTCTAAAAAGATACAGTTTTCTTCTTTTTTTGCATTCAGATTTAGCAGCTCCACTGAGCAGAGCTCCTCTCGTCTAATGAGACGACACCGCCGTCGCCGACGGAAACCCAAGGCCTCCAATATGGACAGGGTGAGACCACACACACTTTGAACATACAAGACTGCAAAATCAGCCCCAGGTGGCTTTTATTAAAATTGTGTTCCAGTGTTTTTGATTGTTCTTCTCATATTTCTTTCCTCCCATTCTCCCCTCTAGTCTTCTTCCTTCAGCAGCATCACAGACTCCACCATGTCTCTGAACATCATCACTGTCACACTCAACATGGGTAAGTGACTTGGCCATGTTGAAGCTACACACATAATGCAATTAAATGTGTTGGGATACATAGAGTCTGCTTTTATTCTGCATAAAGCCTCCTTATACAGTCACACACTGAGCCTAAGTTCAAAAAGTCCTTTCACAAGACGGGAAAATATGCAAATGTAACACAATTTGTTACATATTGATACAGGTCATGATCATCTTTTCTGTCATTACTTACTTCACTGCTGCTTCACTTCACCCTTGAATACACATGGTCTGTCCCTCTCTTCGCAGAGAAGTACAACTTCTTGGGCATCAGTATAGTGGGTCAGAGTAATGAGAGGGGAGATGGAGGAATCTACATCGGCTCTATCATGAAGGGAGGAGCTGTGGCTGCAGATGGGCGCATAGAGCCTGGGGACATGTTGTTGCAGGTGTGTGTGTGTGGTTGTGTGTAAGACAAAGAGACAGGCACACACGAGGATGAAAAAATATGTCTATGCATACCTGGGACTTGGACCAGGAAAGTGTGTGTGTGTAGGTAGGTGCATGTTGTGTTTGCTTTTAGTGCCAGCGCCTGCAGTGAAAAGTCTTAGTAATGTGAGGCCAATCAAAGGTTTTTTTTATTAGCTGGCCATGTGTAAAGCATAAAAAACATATTTCTGAACTGTAATCAATGCAAGTAATGCCTGTGGCAGTACATCATTACACAGCAAGTCATTTGAGATTTTTAATGAAATATTGTTTTGCAATGTATCCCTCTTTTCCCATTATTCTCACTCCCACTTTTTTTAATGTAATCTCAATCACATTGTAATATACTGTATACGTGTCACGTTGTATGGTATGATGTGTCGGTCAGCTGTGTTAATGGCAAATAATGAAAATGGTGAATGATCATTCACCATTTTCATTATTTGTTAAAAACACACTTCGAAATTTTAATATGTCACGCCGTGTTGAACACTGCCAGTCCCACTAATGGCTTTGTGTTGTGGGATTTATTGGAATAACTGTAACTTTGTGAGAGTTTTATACCATCTTTTATATAGGAATATAGCTATTTAGTGTTATGTCCATCGTTTATTGTTATACTGAATCATATTTTTGTAAAAATATATGTTCACAACCAGACAAAGATTGTTTGATTTCTTTAATTTTTATCTCTGTAGGTGAACGACATAAACTTTGAGAACATGAGCAATGATGATGCAGTTCGAGTACTGAGGGACATAGTGCACAAGCCAGGGTAAGCAGCAAACACACACATTAATACACACAAGCATATTCTTGAACAGCATTAAATAGAAATCTTCTTCATAACTGACATAGCTGAATTCTAGTAAAGTTTAAGCTATTCTTTGTCTCTGTTTATGAACAGCCCCATTACTCTGACTGTGGCCAAGTGCTGGGACCCAAACCCTCGGAGCTGCTTCGCTCTGCCCAGGAGTGAGTGTTTGTCTCACTTGTTCCTTTTTTCAATAAAATAAATACCTGCAAATACACGCAGAGCCATTTTGTTTTCTGTAAGATCACCAACTCTAACTGTGTACCTTGTATTTAATTCAACAGGTGAGCCAATTCGGCCCATTGACCCAGCCGCGTGGGTGTCCCACACGGCGGCTATGACAGGGGTATATCCTGCGTATGGCATGAGCCCTTCCATGAGCACCGTCACCTCCACCAGCTCCTCCATCAGCAGCTCTATCCCTGAGACTGAACGTGAGTCACGTCACTCCCTGCAGCTGCCTGTTATGGCACAGTTTTCCATTCACTTTCCTTTTGTTTCTACATAGAATTTCTGCATACATGCTTCTCCCTTTTTGAATTTGCAATGTATATCTTTGTTTTACTGTCCCTCTTTTCAGTTAACTTATCAGTTGTATATTATATACTATGTTTTCTGTTGCCTTTTTGATTACCTACTTGTCAAAGTACTTAATAGACAACTGTTGACTGTTCACACTATTATGAGATGAGGCATAATGTCCTGCAGGATGGTTGATGTTTCAGGATTTCACCCTCCAACCTCCAAAAATGCAGAAATATCAGTCTCTTCTTCAGACATGTTAGTAAAGTGCCGCCCTGCCCTCTCAGTGCATTCCTGCGACTGCTCTCTGTTCCAGCTTTTACTGTGTTCAGCCTCACAGCTTCCATCTGCTCAATAACTCTAGTCAAAACAAAGCCATAACTCACAACTTTCATCTTCCCTGTAATCTTTGGAAGGACAGTGAGAAAAATCTTTCCGCCCTGAACACACTTTATTGACCAAATTGATATGATTCACATTTTTGTAGATTTTCCCTTTCAGACAGAACATAAATTTTATGTGGTCACATGCTTTAAAAGCCTAGGCCAACTGTATTGTTGCCAGGAGTTATTTCAGGTGCAGCTACAGTGACATTTAAAAGCAGAAAGACATGTCTGCAATCTAAAATATCAGTGTTGGAGTTCAGTTAGTGCCTCAAAATCAGAGCAACGGCTTCTTTCTACGCTCACTATTTTGTGCCAGTGTTAATACAGGGAGAAATCTGTCATGGAGAACATGGGTAACAGTACACAATGCTATTCAACCACTGAAAAGATTGAGATTTGCATAATGGGTGCAGCTAATGTAAATGTGCACTGACGACAACTAGCACTACTCTGAAACATTAAAGGGAAGTCAGGTTTATGTGGATATTTTCAACAAACAAGAGAAACAAAAGCAGTTGAACTAGAGGTATAAAAATGACTTCTCAGACACTAAATAAGTTTTAAATTGTCACTTCACTTTGAGGATATAAAAATATATTCATTCATTAACTTCTGCATGTAAACAAGTCATTGAAAAATTAACATCTTCAGAATATCAAACTGTCACATGGACAATACTCCCAAAAGAAGATCTTTTTATTGGGGATGGTCACAAGGCATTCTGGGAAATAAAGGACATCACTGATTTGAAGTGGAGGTAGATTACACAGGTTGAGAGGAAGTGCAAACACCAAAAGGGGAATTACAACAAAAATAATAAACCTTAGTGAGATGATATGAAATGATATAATGGTGAGCTAGGGAGGACATTTAATACATCATGAACAGGCTTTGTTGTGGTTTTGTCAAGACCAGCTCAGTTGTAGTCCAATTCAAACAAAGATCCAGTCTTACTAATGATCAAGACCGAACGGTCAAATTACAGCCCAGACCACAGGAAACCAAATATTATTTGAGGCAAATTCCAAAACAGAGCAACATGTTTAGAGTTGTCTAGATACAGTAAGAGCACTCAGCTGCACTTTTTTTAAATTTGAAGGAAACATAACAAACCTCAACATTTTGTGTGAAATGAATGTCAGTGGTTCAGTGGTGTTAAACATGAAAATCTCAGACAGATTTGAGATCGATCAGACCCAAAACTATCTCAACTCTTGACATGAGGGTGTGGTTCAGCTCCCATTGTAACTTACGTACGTGTGTCCTCTGATCTTTCCCAGGATTCGACGACTTCCACCTCTCCATCCACAGCGACATGGCAACAGTTGCTAAGGCCATGGCCTGCCCAGAGTCAGGTCTGGAGGTGCGGGACAGGATGTGGCTCAAGATAACCATCGCTAACGCCTTTATCGGTACGTCTGTCAAAGCAGTGGGCACGGCCCAGCATTTATTATTTCCTTCATCAGTATGCACACCCATCTCTATTCTTTATTTGCTCAGTTCAAGTTAGTGCTTCAGTGATGTGGCTGAAGTGATGCCTTAAAGCCTCTTGAAGCAGTCCAATAAAAATTAATTTGGGTTTGGTGCTGACCAGAACAGCTCTCTGAACGTTCAAATCGGCTGTCTATCAGCTTCTATATCATGAAAATAGTCATTGAATGTGATGAGCAAAACTGCAAAATTCACGACGACATGTCTATTACCTAAAATGTGTGCGTCTTTGTGTCCTCAGGTTCTGATGTGGTGGACTGGCTCTTCCATCATGTGGAAGGGTTCTCCGATCGCAGAGAAGCCCGTAAATACGCCAGCAACTTGCTGAAGGCCGGCTACATCCGTCACACCGTCAACAAGATCACCTTCTCTGAACAGTGTTACTATATCTTTGGAGACCTCTGTGGCAGTAAGTGGACACTCAGCTCTTTGGTTAGCTAAGATTGTTAGCAGTAAAAGCAAGTCTCCCCAAAGGGTTATGGTTGGTGTGTTACTGTGGAAGTCTAAATCAGTTTTCTCTATCTCCCTCAGACATGACCCACCTATCTCTCCATGACCATGATGGTTCCAGTGGGGGCGCCTCAGATCAGGACACACTCCCCCCTCTGCCCCATCCCGGGGCAGCCCCCTGGCCTATGACCCTCCCTTACCAGTTCCCCATTCCACACCCATACGAACTGCCACAGCCCTTCCATGGTGGACCAGGTGCTGGCAGTGCAGGAAGCCAGCACAGTGGTGAGTGCAGTTAGAACATACTGTATGTGTTCAGCACCAGTATATTCAACACGTAGTGAAGAACAACCGGCTGGGTGTTAGTGGGAAAATAAAATGAATGCCATATTAATATTGTAATATTCCATCCAAAATCCTATCTTTTGAGTATCAAAGACTCACCTCCTGTCTGTTTAAAGTTTGTAGTTTGCTCCTTCACAAAGAACAGCAGCAGTAGTGAGCTCGAATTCATGTCAGTAACGACAGATTATGATACGTTTTGATGGTGAATAAAGTATCAAAATGTCTGTAGAAACTTCTCAAATGGCAGAAGATTCCTGTTCTCCATTATCCATCTGTATGCTGCACAGTATGTTGCACAGTATATTGCAAACACTCATTATAACTGACATGAGTTCATGGTAGCTACAGCTGCATTTCTTGTAAAGGAGCAAATTACAAACCTTTGACAACCACTTTTCAAGCCTACAGACAGGTTGTGGCTAAAGTGTTTGCACAGAGGGATTTAAAGGAATACTCTAGACACTATCCTGTGTTTGACATCTTGTTTGCATCTGTTGCCCAGAGCCAGATGAGAATAACAACATACATTTTATATCCACACTTTCTCTATAATTATAGGTCCAGTGCATGTTTAGATTAGCTTACGTCAAAGACTAGCTCTATCAAGAGTGAAAAATATTCCTGCCCCAAAGCTGCCTTATTTACATGCTTTTTATTTTGTGTATTTAACGTGTAGAAATAGAAAACCAGACATTGTGGTTTTAGGAGCAGTTTGCTTACGCAATGGAGATATTCACTGACCAACAACAGCTGGGCCCACTGACTGCACAAAACATCTCAGATGTCCTGTCCTCATTTTGTGGCTGCACACCACCACTGGATGTATTGCTGAATAGTTTACCAGGTTACAAGATGCAACATGAGTTTTGGCGTTGTTATAAGTTGCATTTTATTTGCATTTTCTGCCTCCAGAGTTGGTGCTAAGCTAGTCCCAGACATACCTATCTAAAAGATGCAGAGAGATCAAATGTATGTCTGTGGATTTGATTTCAACAAGCATGCATCTCAAAATGTCGATGTTCCTTTAAGCGTAGAAACTGTAATGGTTTTAAATTCATCCGTCTGAAGAACTGGCTTCAAAATCAAGCAGGCTGTTTGTGGTAATAAAATGAAAACATGTAATTGCCTTCAGTAATGGATAAGCAGTTTGGCCTGTGAAAGGCAGTGAATGCTCCGTGACCATGTCTGCATTAGTCATGCAGTTCTCCTGAGTCTCCCACAAACTGGGTCAGTACTGTCTGCGTCAGTTCAATGGCACCCAGATGGGAGTGAGTGGCTCATGTAGGTCACTCAGAAAACACGTAATATTAATCATTGTCTCTTCTACTCTGTCTACAGGAAGCAGTGGTTCTAACTGCAGTAAGAATGAGGGTCGGAAGTCCGGCGGCAGTGGCAGCGAAACTGAGATCAGGAGCCACCGAGCTCCAAGCGAGCGCTCAGTTGCTCCCCCTAGTGAGCGAAGCGTCCGTAGCTCTGTCAGCCACCGCAGCGCTAACTCCCACTCAATAGCCTATGCTCCTGGCCTTGTCTATGGCCCACCTGGCCTGCCCCCCCAGCCCCCACATCTGTCTACAGCTGCACCTGGCGCCCCACCAGGCAGAGAGCTCACTTCTGTGCCCCCAGAGCTCACTGCCTCACGCCAGTCTCTGCGCATGGCGGTGGGCAACGCCGGAGAATTCTTTGTTGATGTGATGTAATGCAGGTTGTAGGCTGACAGCAAAGTAGCAGATTGGGCTTTCTGGTGTCATTATAATGCTGAGAAGGACAGCATGACAGGACAGGAGGGAGGGAGGGAAGGTTGCAGAAGCTGTAACCCAAGGTCTCGATTCCTCTCTCCTAAAAGCAGATATGGAACCAACCCTGTTGTCTATGCTGAGAGAAAATGATCCTCCCCTCTTGTGCTTTTCTTCCTAGTAGTAGTGGCCATACTTTCTTCAGTGAAGAAACCCCATCGCTCAAGATGGAACCAAAGCGCCTCTCTGTTTCCGCTCCTCGGTGGGGAAGAGTTTGCGTAAGGACAAAGAGCAAGAGAGGGAGGGAGGCAGTGGAAATGGACAGCTGGGGAAGATGACTCAGCGCTTTTCTACTTGGATGTTTTTCATTTGTTCTTCTCTTCACTCTTCCCTCCTCTCTGCCTTCCTTATCTAACATTCTCTGTCCTCCCCCACCCCTGTTCACGTCAAAACTGAGAAAGAAGCCCCCCCCCCCTTCGGTTCTTTCAATTCCCTGACCTCTAACAAGAAAAAAATCCTAAAAGAAAGCTGAAATGAACACTAACTGTTAACCTTATTCAGACTTTTTAAATGTTTGCTTGACTTAAGAGAGAAAGGAAAAAAATGTGTATGTAGTGCAAGAGAATCGCAGTCCTTCTTACTGTAAGAATGCATTTGTTTTATTATATATGTAGTTGGTCACAACTAGTTCAATTTTTCAACGCTAAACATGAGCATCCAGCTTCAAAAGTCATTTTTACACTACACACCTGCATTTTCATCTGTTAACCAGAGAATTTTCAGACTCTGTTGTGATAATGTATAGTTGAAAAAAAAATTCTTCCTGTCTTTCACACTACTCTTTTATCAAGGAAAAAAAAAAAGTCTTTTTATTTATAAATATAGTTTTATGACTTAACTTTGCTGCTTTGTGTTGTTTTTTTTTTAGAGTGTGTGCATATGTTTGTGAAGCAGATCTTTTCATGGTACCTGAGGTCATATTTGCATTTAAAAGCAGTGGATTCCAGACTGTCAAAGAGCAGAAATGCAAAGGTTAGGCAATCTGGTGCACAGATGTGCGTGTGTGGGCTGTGGGTGTGTACAAGAGATCAGCCTGTGTACATTTAGATTTGCCTCGGAACTGAATAATCCTATGCAAAATGTTCCCTGTGGTCAGAGGGGGGAAAACTCTTGTAGAGAGACTTGGACAAAATAAAAAGTTGAATCACATGGACTCCACAGGACAGAGTACAATAAGACCACCCACACAAGCATTAGTTAAAAATATTTCCTGTTTCCCCACAGGGAAATTAGTTTTCTTGCTCCCATTCACTGAAGGTGGGAGTTTAAGAGCAGCTCTCCGCCGCTGGAGCTAGAAAGGAATGTTACTCAAGAACATTTGATGAAGAAAGTTGGATACATGCCAACAAGTCCATTTTCAAAGGGGGACTAGTCCACCGTGTTGCCCTGTATAGCTATATAACACACATAACCAACAATGAACTACCATGAAACAAATAATTGACCAGCAGCCCATGTATCTTATCATAACAAGGCCTGGGTGCGGTTTACACATCGCTCCAGCCGCGCCTTTTCCTGTCACAGCGGAACGGTTGTGCGTAAGGACGGCGGGTCAGCTGACAGCTATCAGAGGACCAGGAGGAAGGAGCGGAATTAGCGGGTGTGTGAACTGGGAACCTACCGGATTCTGACAGAGGCTATATCCAAGGCAAACGGGGAGCAAAAGACTGGTGGCGTTCGTGAAAGAACTAGGGTAAGTTCACTTAAGTCGAGACGGCTACATGTTTCTCGTCAAAATGATCAACTGTAGCCCAGTAACCGTTTCGGACAGCCGGTGGAACAGTTTCAGTCGGGGGCGATGCTAACATTAGCAGTGTTAGCTGCCGCTCCGTTAGCTAACGTCAAGCTAGCAGGGATAACCCGTGTGATAACGGGAAAGATGCGTTTTTTACTTCCAAATAAAAGCATACACTTTGCCATTTTTTGCAACTTATCAATGATTCAACGTTATTGGGGATTATCGGTGCTAACAACTGTAGTTATTTTGTAAGTTGGCGATAATTAAGTGTTATAATTAACAGTGTTGCATGTTAAATGGTCGTCGAACGGTCTGATTTTCTTTTCACCGGAAGTTCATTTAAAACACCGCACGGCTCGACGCTGGCTCGCTGAACATTACCGCCAGCTAGCTTGCTATCGTAAGCTAAATTAGCTATCTACCTCTCACTTGGTCTATTCTCCATCAATTTGATCTTAGCTGAAGGTCACGTCTCCATCAACGCTGTAGCCACTTAAGCATGTTTGAAACGTAGCGTCTCAAAACAAACCTGTCCCTCACCGGTCGACGAACAAATGAGCAAATATGAAACATGTATGAACGTTAGGAAATGGCCCGAGTGAGCAGACATCTTGACTTCGGCCAATAAAAGGGAGATTAAACCCGCTCAGGTCTTGTGCACGGTTTATTTGGTCACGACTCGGCAGTGTCCATGTGGGGAAATTATTGTATTTTTCTTGGGCAAATGATCGTGTTGTATACTTTCTCTGAGCACAGTGTGTTTGAGATGTCTGGCCTCTGTCTTCGAGGGATGTCAATAATGTCCTTCATCCCCTAGTTTCCAGAATCTTCATTCTTGAACGACCTGTGAGTTGTTGGTCTGAACCATAAGCACTTAACTCTAATTGTCTAACAACTGCACTACCCTTGGTTAATTGTTGCTGTCTTTAGGTTTAAATCTTACTTTTGATTTCATGTCTAGTCTAATCAGATCCAGACTGCTTCTGGTAGTAAAACGCAACCCCGTAGATTTGTAGCTGGTTACCTGGTGGCATCCTGCTTCAAACTGGTGGCCGCTAATCTGTTGTTAATCTTTTACTTTGGAAGCAAACAAGGAATTGAGGGTGGTGGTAGTTGAGTCTTTTTAGCCCTCTTTTGGAGTGATATTTGCATGTATGTGTATGCACATCCACGAATCAAAAATGAGTCACCACAGTGGGGCAGCTGCAGGATGTATACAATTGGCAATAGAGTGGTGTGTGTGTGTGTGTGTGTGTGTGTGTGTGTGTGTGTGTGAGAGAGAGAGAGAGAGACAGACAGAGAAAGCGGATGTGAGGGACAAGCGCCTCCCTGTACTGTTGGTCACTCGCTCACTTTTCACTGCTTTCACTTCTCTATCACCCCTCTTTCCTTTGCCTGTTTCCTTCCTGAAATCTCTCGCTCCATTTTTATTTCTTCTCAGGCGGGGTTTGGTTTCACCATGGCCAGTTGGGACTGAGAAGCAGCCACAATGATTGGAGGATTGTTCATCTACAACCACAAGGGGGAGGTCCTTATCTCCCGGGTCTACCGAGATGACATTGGGTATGTTTCACAGAAGCAAAGCTGCTGTAACATTCCTACATTTTTGGGGGACTTCATGTCAGTGAGGAGGTCCTGACCTAGTGGGGATGGACAGGTTGGGATTGATTCTGAATGGATGAGAGATGATTATGTCCCTCTTCCCTGCTAAGAAGTTTACATTTGATTAGCTAAGCCAGGAGTACATTTAGGACAATGTTACTAACTCTTAGACAAAGAACCCAATTTGTTGTAATTTGAATAAAATGACTATAAAAATGTATTTGTTTACGAATACATTACAGATTTTACAACCAGTAAAAAGAAAATGTCCTCATTCACTACTTCACATGTTATATGAAGTAGTGATTCGCTTCACTCGTATTTGTCAAACCACAGCCTTGCATTTAAAAGATTAGGGGAAGCCGTGTGAAAATCTCTTCTAAACTGACTCCAGTGTTGATACAAGAGACAAGTTATCAATTCATTAATTCATTTATTTATTTACCAGGGACAGTGCACATTAATCAACATTTCAGTTTACACTTCAATGTAAATGTGCCAGAGTTAGCTGATAAGCTAATTTTCATCTGTAGTCCCTGGGCAGGTTGTTCCACTAAGGTGGCCGAGTATTGTCAACACATTGTAAGAATAAAAAGTACAACACAACACAGAATTATGCAGTGCATCACAAAACAATATTACCACATGGATATGAGGTACAGATAGCAATCACCTTTTCCCCCTACATATATATTTATGTGTGTGTGTGTGTGTGTGTGTGTGTCAGCGAAATGTTGAAAATGCCTAAGTCAAAGAAAAACATTTTCTCAGGTTTGGCATGGAGGGATGGGGAATTATTTGCCTGGTTGGAAAAAAACACATGTTAAAAAGTGGGTTGTAATGGCTCACTTTAAGTGTGGAAGTAAAATGAGACTTTCAACTAACTAAACAGAGCTGAGGCAGGAGCCTCCAAAGCTCCTGAAGATCGAGTCTTGGTGAAAAGAAAATTGTTCCCGCTGCCTAAGATGGATGATTTAAAAACATGGCGGAGTCATATCCAGTGTAGACTGAGAATAATAAGTGAAAAACCTAGCCACATTTGACCTAACCACATTGTGAAAAATGATGGTCAACCAAACTGTTTGGTACTTCACATGTAGGTTAAAGGTTACATCCACCTAGATTCATATATATAATCTCAATGGGTATGTTATGGACAGGAACTACATATTGTGAAGATTGGAATTTTATACTGTCTCTATTTCTTCCTTTCCTCTTCCTCATCTGTTTGTTTGTGACACATTGTTGATGTGATTCACTTGTAATGGAGATACCAGGTCTCCATGCTTACACCCAATTATCACTTTCTGTTTTGTGTACTCCCAGCCACATTCAGTGATTGAACTGAGGGTAGGCATCTCTCCAGTGCCTTGTATGTTTTACTCAGTGAGGGTTGGCAGGGCGCAGAGATGGCACAAGGGTAGAAATTGATTTCCTAGTGTCAGTTCTGTGGGTAAACAGCAGCAGTGCTGAGTCAGTGGGTTATAACACTTAACATTTAATCTCATGAGCAGTTATTGTTGTTGTGGGGTTAGAGGCACATGGAAGACAATGGAGGCAGAACAGTGCAGAAAGTGCAAAGGGCAGAAACGGAATATGCTGCATTTCAGAGCAGTTCAGTGTAACATGTTGCATCAGCAGACAGCCACACCATAAATAGTCTGTTTGATTTAGATGAATGTAAGGTCTGCAGGTTTGTTTAAATGACATACAGGCTTATGTGTACCAGGATCCCTTCCATCTTTTGTCCTGCTTCTAGGTAGCAATCAGTAATGTAATTGTGTTTGCTTTATTTTTAACCATTGCTCCTTCCTTGTCTAGCAGTGGCACAAATACAGTACAGCTGCTCGCCTCTGCCTCCTCAGACACAGCACAATGTGTACTACAGAATATGTACTAAAAGGAAACAGAAATTGAATTCAGGCCCTCCTAACAACAGTTCATGTTGCTAAAAAGGTGTAAAAAGAGACTTTCGTTAAGACAGCTGTAGTTTTCATATTATGTTCAGTGGAAAAACAGAAAAACCATACATTTTGTCCACATATCTCCACTGTGGTCCTGGCATCAGTTGCTTGCGGTGAGCCTCCGTGTTGCTGCAATACTGCAAAACAGAGTGACCCAGACACATTATGTTGCTCTAATACCTGCAGTGTATGCAATAACATTGTGTTGACAGCTATGGTTGCATATATTGCAACAGAGCCTTCAGTTGTAGCTGAAATGGAAATGGATCCACTGAAATATGGAAGCTGTTATCGAGTGATAAAAATTCATTCATATGCACTTGCCATCCTGTTGTGATAAAAACACACAAGGTAGATTAAAGAGCAATCTAATGCTGCCGACTTGTTCCCGACATATTCGGTTTCAATGATGGCGTCATAATAAACATCATTACTCACCTTGTCTGTGTACATGATGCACGAAAATGTCTCTTGTACATTTTTGTCTCTCTCCTCTCCTTTTTACTTCATCCTTTTTTCCTCTCTATCCTTTGTATCACCATTATCCTCCCATCTGTCCATCTCGGCCCCTGTAGGAATAGGTAAGAGATGCTCCAGCCTATCAAGCATGACCCCTCCCCTCTCATGGGCCACCAATCAATGACACCCCCCCACCCCCCGAAACCCCTGACTGCATGCACATTGATTCCACAGTCAACTTCCTGATACTTCCTCTGAGCATGAGCCACCTGTCATGACATTACAGTGAGATACGACAGCCAGTCAAGCAAAGCCAACAACTTCAGCCACCACCGGAGCCCTTCAGAGTATTGATGCTCACAAACAGCACTACCAGTGCCTAAGCATGTAGTCTGAGCATGGGATATGACGTTAATTTAGTCCTCTTGTCCTTAGAACCTGCCCTTTTGATTTTGTGGGGTCTCATTTGTAGAAGTGGGCCTTGAATTAAGTAACATACACTGGAATCAATTATGATTCTTGGGTTTGTTATTGACGAAAACCTAGATTTGTTACATACATTTCAAAGAAAAAGACATTCAGTTCTTTTTGGCTGATGGATGTGATGTAGAAGCAGTTGAATGGACCGGGCAGACATCATGGCAGCCTCCTAGACTGACATATTGTACCTTTTGTCCACACGGGGCATTCAGTAATTGCCATGTTGAATTCCTGAACTTGCGAACATAGATATTAGATAGATATTTTCGATGCTTTGCAGACATTGTAGAAATTGTATCTTCAAACATATTATGTAACCTCAACCAAGAAGGCTGCCACCTGTATGTCTCTTGTACATTTGTTCTCCATGGTGCCATTCAAAAATGGGAGCAATCAGTAAGAGAGTGGTTGAATTGTTTACCTGCAGGCTTGGTTCTTCTAACATTGATATTGTAAGGTATTACATTTTTACATCAGATGTTTTAGCAGTTGTTTTTAGATGCATTCGGCTGATAGTATGTCAGATATTACAAGCTATATCTTAAAATTAGGTAGATGATAGTAGTCTTGAATATCAGTACGGTCGACAGTTTGTGCTCTAGATGTTCTCAGGCTTTTCTCAGTAGGATTTGGCATTCTTGTCAGAACGTGCGGTATCTTCTGCCCTAAACCCTATTATTTATAAATCCACAATAATAAGGGCTGCGTTTCCCCAAGGCATCATGGCACTAAGGTATACTTTAAGGTAAATTCTATCTTGCTGATTTTTTTTTTTATGTCAGTAGAACTAAATTCAAATGTAATCTTTTATACTTTTTAAATAAAGACATAGTCCAGCCTGTGATCAGATTTGGACAATACATGGTTAAAACATTTTTTTCCTCCCATGGAGTTATGATGCTGTTGTCTGGGTGTCAACCTAAACTCTGAGCCTTCCCTCTCCATCCTGGTAATTAACACCATTTACACAAAACACCACTCCTTTTCTCCGTCTAAATGCATCAACTCCAGGTGTCCTTTTCTAGTCGGTTGGAAAATGTTTTGATAATTGCTCATTCCTTGAAATGGGTGGATTTGTTGTCAAGGTCTGATGGGGTTAATTATTTTGAGTCCAGGGCAGAACTGCATATCAAACTCTAGTTATTTTGCAGCAACATTTTCACAGGATGTCACAGGGTGGGATGGTTAACAACAGTTGTTATGTAACACTGTTATGTAAAAGCCTTTCCCTCATCTCCCAACGTAAACGTCTCTCTCTCTTTCTTTTTCTCGCCCTGCCTCCCATCTCAGGCGTAATGCGGTGGATGCGTTCCGCGTGAACGTGATTCACGCCCGGCAGCAGGTCCGGTCCCCGGTGACCAACATTGCCCGCACCAGCTTCTTCCATGTCAAGCGCTCCAACATCTGGCTGGCGGCCGTCACCAAGCAGAACGTCAACGCCGCCATGGTGTTTGAGTTCCTCTACAAGATGTGTGACGTCATGACGGCCTACTTTGGCAAGATCAGCGAGGAGAACATCAAGAACAACTTTGTGCTCATCTACGAGCTTCTGGATGGTATGAGATGAAATTATGATATGTTTGCGTGTGGAATTGGCATTATCCAAAATATAATGAGATAAACCTGAGAACTGGGCAGCTCTGGAGCATATAGCATCAAAGCCAGATTATTACTAGTCTCAATCTCGTAAATGTAATTATGATTGTAGATTGTTGCATTAACCTAAAATGTCTGGCATGTAAAGGTCAAAGTGTCTGAAAGTCAACAACTGTCTTTAGCAATATTATACTGGGTCTCGTATTCGTCCACGGTTTAGCCGTGATGTGTATTAAAGTGCTGTATTGTAGCAGACCTGGATCATATGTGAATAGCCATGACCCGGGAGAACCCTGCGACAACAGGCTGGTAATAATTGCTCAGATGCAAGTGATGGAAGTGGCTTCATTACGCTGCATTAAACACAGAGTTTGTGTTCGTCCTCCCAGCGAAAGTTGTATTATTAGAACATCTAACTCAGTCAACGGGGTGCTTTCCATCGCTACATGTCCTGGTTCTTTTCTCTTACACCCCTTATCTCTGACCATCAGTTATCTGTCTGTGTTTGTTCACACAGAGATCCTGGACTTTGGCTACCCCCAGAACTCAGAGACCGGAGCTCTGAAGACCTTCATCACCCAGCAGGGCATTAAGGGACAGGTCAGTAAGACAAGTTTGGTCTCAAATCTAGGGATTCAGTTTCGTTGGGTTGAGAGAACAAGGACATTCACTCAGTTGCCAGTTCATTAGGTACACAACGTACCGTCATGAAGGCTGTAATGTTCAGTTAATGTTGAAACTGTTTTTTGTAATTTTGGAGGCTGTAGTTTGTGGTGCTGTTGAATTGAATTGCATCATACTGAGATTTATATACCCCTTTTATATCAGTGAGGTTAGACTAAATATTAAATAAATAACACGTCTGAGTATAAGTCAGGACCTGGAGAATCACAAATGATAGACGGGTGATAAATGCATTGTTTTTTGGGGACGTCCTGAGCCAGTTTGCTTGATCTCGATTAGGCGGATCAAGCCATTTTTATTAGATTGGTGTTGATGACAAAACATCCTGATCTATTCCCGGTCCTTTGTTTTACCATGATCCATTACGCTATGAGTGGCAGCTGTCAGATACACTAAACATTTCATTACACTGGAACCGACAGTATCCTTTAATGCACAGAGCTGTGAGTGAAACAAACGATAAGTGACGGTGTGATTTAATGATATCTATGCCGACAGTGAGCTAGAGTGGAAGTTATACAAAACACTCTGGACACAAAACATTAGAGGAAACCATTAAGCAAAGAGATATGTAACTGCCAAACATGATCAAAATTGAATGGGTTTCACATATTTGAATGTAGGTCTATGTATTGTGCAGGGAAATATAAACACTGGACTCATTGTTATGTTGCTCAGATTGTGTGCAAAAAACATCCATTGCTTAATTGTGTTTCAAATAAATGTGTGTTTATTGTGTGATGAACTAAAAATCGTTTTTTCTCTCCTTGTTTCCCCCCAACTGCGGCCTTGGACACTTCATAACTCAGCACCAGGTAATAAACAACACACAGAGCTTCTAGCATCTTATCTGTGTATGGAAACGTGTCATATTTTGTTTTCCTGCCCCCCGTAGTGCTAATGAACCCTTTTCATTGGCCTTCTCCTTTTGTTAGTAGTGATACGGTTTCTCTCCCTGTCTCTCTCCCAGACAAAAGAGGAGCAGTCTCAGATCACCAGCCAGGTCACGGGGCAGATCGGCTGGCGTCGTGAGGGCATCAAATATCGCCGCAATGAGCTTTTCCTGGACGTACTGGAGAGCGTCAACCTGCTCATGTCACCACAAGGTCTGTTTATATGGCCTCCCCAAACTGGGTGGGGACTGCTGACATGAATGATTTATTGAAATGATATCATTCAGAGCAACTTAGTGACAGTAGTACACCACTTCACAGTTTTGTGTTTTATGTCTCTCCTTGTTCATATTTACTTATTTGATTTTTGACCTGCAGAGAATCAGCGCATCAGACATTTAGACATTTAGATGAAGCACTCCCACTCTTTCAGCACCAATTTACCTTTTAATAGCCAGCCAATCAATAGCCAGGGATTGACGAAACAAACAATTTCACCACAAGGTCCATTTAGTAGCTGTTCTGGGGCTTTCGATCGTATCATACAATCTCCTTCAGCCCAGTTTTTAGTAGCTGTAATTGTAGATGTTCAAGTTTCCATTTTTTTCTGAGCAGTTTGAGTACTTCCCGTCCATGTTGGCATAAAGGGTGAGATTGAAAGTTCATTCTTGACCTTGGAAACAGTAGTTGACAAGACGATCTAACCACGAGGTCCATTTAGTAGCTGTTGCGGTGCTTTCGATCGTATCGCACCATCTTCCTCAGCAGATGGAGGTGGAGGGAGTTTCAGCTACAGATGGAGAAAATGATGTGCTTCTCAGTTAAGAATAATTAAAAATACAGCACTTCGTGCTTAAAAACACATGAAAACAGATTTTGTGAAATGTGGACATTAGATTTTAACTTTAAAGAGAGCAGTGTTGAGCAGAATTGGACTCCTGACAAACAACACAGTGGAGAGGAGATGGGAAAATATGTTTTGTGTTGTGGACAGTTTTTAGATTCAGAAAGTTATATTTTTGCCCCATCCAGGCCAGGTCCTGAGTGCCCACGTGTCGGGCCGAGTAGTGATGAAGAGCTACCTGAGCGGAATGCCGGAGTGCAAATTTGGCATGAACGACAAGATCGTCATCGACAAGCAGGGCAAGGGAGGAGCGTCTGATGAAGCAGGGAAGAGGTGAGTGACACGACAAGGAGGGTCTGAAAATCAAACGTATTTTGATAAGTGAGGCTGAAACAGATTTTAGATAATCTTGTCTTTTATTGAAAGTGGTGCTTTTATATCATTTTCATCTTTAAACCCTGACAAAGAAATTCATTGTTGAGTCAAAACTTAAGACCACCTTCTCTGTTTAGCCCCGTGTCTGTGTTATGAGTGTTGTCTTGCTGTTTGCAACAAGACAGGCTTTACAATTTATTTTTTATTTTTTCTTTCCTTTGGATGCATCTCTCCTTTCTTTCCCTCTCTTTCTTTTCTATGTGCTGTACCTCAGTGATTTAGGGGGAGGAAGGTACTGTACTGACGAGTGTCCTCACCCTCTGCCACCTCAACACACACACACACACACACACACACACACACACACACACACACACACACACACACACACACACACACACACACCTGTCTTGTCTAAGCCTTTAAGCACATTAGGAATTGTTGCTCCCCACACACTCAATACAAATCAAACACACCTTGTTAATGGTGGTTGTTTCCCTATTTTGTGGAATGGTTGGTTTGTTTTATTACCCCACACCTACCTGATTGACTTTTAACTCTCTACCCAAACATCTAACAGGGATTGTGATTTGTTTTATTGCACAATTTTCATGTCTTGACATAGTTGTGTCTCTATGTGTAGTCATGTGTTAATGTTTGTTTTAATACAACTTATGGGCATTAGCTGAGGGAGAGTAGTAGTTTTATCTTTCATAATTATAAGATACAATTTAAAATAATTTATTAGTAATAAACAAGTTAACTAATATTCTTTTGTCTGTGTCTCTGATGTGTTTTTTCTCCCAGCACTGGGAAGCAGTCTATAGCCATCGATGACTGCACTTTCCACCAGTGTGTGCGCCTCAGTAAGTTTGACTCGGAGCGTAGCATCAGCTTCATCCCCCCTGATGGAGAGTATGAGCTCATGAGGTCAGTAGATGCAGTTTTTAAAGCTTTTATTTGTTAGTGAACTGTCCATACAAGAGCAGCATGAGGCAGAAAGGTGTGGGAGGTGTGCAAACCATTTTAAAAGCATATAACGTAACGCTTGTTTGTGTAAGCACATGGTGCGTTCTATCTTTAAAAAGTTTGTTTTGAGAAATGAATGAGAAAGGCAGGAATGAACGTGAAACAAATTGTCTTGAGGAAATCTTTGTTTATGCTTTATAAAATAACTTTTATTTCATGAACTGTTTTTTCTCCTCCCCGTTCTTGCAGGTATCGCACCACTAAAGACATCATCCTGCCGTTCCGAGTTATTCCTCTGGTCAGGGAGGTTGGCCGCACTAAACTGGAAGTTAAGGTGGTCATCAAGTCCAACTTCAAACCCTCGCTGCTGGCCCAAAAGATCGAGGTGAGCTCTTCTCAAAGCCAAGATGGTGATGAATGTAAACAGCCATTAGCAGCACACACAGATCCTAATTTACAAAATAGCTGATTTTTTTTCCCTCACTTTGCACCAATTTGAAGCTTAAATACAAATAAATGTAATCATCTGCAATCATATGTATGAAGTTTGATTGTTTTAACATTAAAAGCTTTGCTCATCTTCATCCACTCCTCAGGTGCGCATCCCAACGCCCCTCAACACCAGCGGTGTGCAGGTGATTTGTATGAAGGGAAAAGCCAAGTACAAGGCCAGTGAGAACGCCATTGTCTGGAAGTGAGTAGTAGCTCTGCCTGTATGTTCATGAGATACAACCAAACTAATTTTTTTTATGCTCTCTGTGTCAAGTGAATGATTAACAGTTTCTCTTTGGTGTCTTTGTTTGTTTAACCTCCAGTCCTCTTCTCTATAACCCCTTTTTTACTTGAGCCTTATTTATTCTTGTGAGGGTTTTAAAATTAGGTTCCTGAAACGTAAACGACACTAAACAAAAATTACTGTTTGTGTGTGCGTGTGTAGGATCAAACGCATGGCTGGGATGAAGGAGTCTCAGATCAGTGCTGAGATCGAGCTGCTGCCGACCAACGATAAGAAGAAATGGGCCAGGCCTCCCATCTCTATGAACTTTGAGGTCAGAATGCACCAATAGTTTACAGTCTCTGCCTTCCTCTCAGTCACACACACACACACAAATCTGTCCCTCTGTCAGTCTGTTACAGGTGTTTTATCAAAGGCATCACCCATTGGATTGTTTTACACACATGTGCAAACTGAAGTCCAGGGTTATTTTGTGCAAACATTCCATAAAGTTTGTTAAATCTGCAACTGAAGTTAGTTGCAACATTTTTTCCTAATTAGCTTTGCAGCCTGATTAAGTGGGAGATATTGTGCTTGCTAAATGCATAGCTGAACCGACCTTTGTGTACAGAGTTGGCAGCCAAACAAATGGACTATGGATTAAATGTGATCCCAGTATCAGTCATGCAAATTACAACCTCGTTACTGTTACCTCACACACACACACACACACACACACACACACACACACACACACACACACACACACACACACTTCCTGCTCAGAGCTCGCTTGATTTTCACGGCCACAGTAAGAACCAGCAACCTGTGTGGCCTGCAGCTCCCAGCATGCCCAGACACGTCTTTAACCTCCCTCGTCTCGTCTCTGCAGGTTCCTTTTGCTCCCTCTGGTCTGAAGGTGCGCTACTTGAAGGTGTTTGAGTCCAAGCTCAACTACAGTGACCACGACGTCATCAAATGGGTGCGGTACATCGGCCGCTCCGGCATCTACGAAACCCGCTGCTAAAGTTCAACCCCCCTGCCAGGCAGCTAACTGACCACTTTTCTCCCATCTATCTTGTTAAGATTCTTTTCTTCTGCCCCTTCCTACTTTGTCTTTCTCCTCCCCTCAATCCTAATAGCTTCTCTCATACCCCCCGCCACCACCACCACCCCCCTCACCCCTTCCTAAGTAGGTGTCGGAGATTGAATTTACATCGTAAAAAAAGTAAATATGATATACTGCACAGATATATGCAAAATGTGAACCATTGTATCGTATATATCTCGTAGTGATGAGTAAACCTGTAAACCAACTGGTGTCCGAAAGAAAAAGACAAGTGATGCAGATGGCGACCAGGGGGAGAGGACTGGAGGCACCTCTGGTGTCTTTTTAAAGGGTGCCCATGTCGTGTTTATTCAGTGTTATTATTCCACTACTTACTCTCCAGTTACTTCAGAAGCCCCACAAGTCCTAGACTTGATCACTGGTAAAATTTGTAGCTGTTGTGGTTTAAACTGGATCCTGATCTAGTTCCTGTATATGAACTTGTGTCTCCGTATCAAGCATCAGTCAAATTGAGATGCATTGTCTGATTCTGTATTGTGGACTGATTGATATTGGAGGAATGAACATTTGGATCAAAAGTCTCATTTCAACATCTTTTATGGGTAGTTAGGAAAGAGAAGGAATTGATAGTGACTGAGCTGTTTTTGTACTTTTTCTGGAGAGCGTATGGTTTCTTTCCCTTGTTACTTTTCCCAGCATTCAGTGAGTAAAGTTAAAAGCATAGGGGAACATTCCAGACAGTTTTGAGGTTTGACTATCATCCCGATAAGCTAGTACGTGACCCAAATATCCTGTTTCTTAAGCACTAAAATCAACTTTGTCACACTATTTTCATTCAAAGATGCTCTGGGGAAATCTGGCACTGGGACGTGTGTATTTGCAGTGAGGTCTCCCCCTGGTGTTTGCCTCGTCACTGTCTGCTTCTTCATGTTTGTAGCCCTGGTGACCGTTCTGTCCAATAAAATCTGACTATGTAACCAACCCTGCCTACCCTCTCTGTGGGAACAATGGTTTGGGGCGATGTTGGTTGAAGCATGGCTTTGGTTACTCCACTTGTCTTCCTGTACATTCATTTAACAAATGTTGGCTCAGTTTTCACATTTTGAAAGGAAACAAAGCTGAATTGAGAGTGGGTTGTGCCCAAACCAGACTACACAGGTTTCAATTGGCTGTGAAGGAATACATTCCCTGATCTTAACCTTTTATGTGAATAAATGCTCACTCCAGAAAACCCCTCTGCAGCTATATTAAACCACAGGAGACAAAATCAGGGTCAAGAAGCGCTTTGGCCAACGTGTTTAATACATTTTTCCTGTCTTGCTCTTCCTCTACATCCAAGACATGAAACAAAAACAACCCCAAACAGTAAAATACATGATTAAAACACTTGTTAAAAACATTTACAGTGTATCTAGCAGTAGTGGCTGTTATTGGCTTGCCACTCGAGTCTTTGCCACCTTGAGCTCATAACGTGGACATGCTCTTAAATGAGAAGTTCACACTGATTTAAAGGAAAGGATTCCACAAGAATCGAGGCGAGGCTTCCCAAAAGTAGCTTGGCACCAAAATCTCAGCTGGATTTCCTCAGCAAATTATATTGGTTTTGTACTTTAATATCAAAACGTAGGACATTATAACTCTGCGAATCCCTTCCAGTTATTTCCCAACTTTAAATCTGATTTACATCCACAAGAACAGATGCAGGCTTTGTCGCTGCAGTAAAGATTGATTTAAACCACAAGTTCTTTTGGGAAACGAAGCCTAGAACAGATCAACCCAACATCTGTCAACATTTATATTAGAGTCATCTAACCGTATTGCATTACATCTGCAGATCACCTGTGATGTTTCATTTTTCGGTTACATAGGAGACACAAGACATGCTTTATCACTTGAGATGCAGGACACACACAGAGGCAGGAAAATCTCAAAATATTTGACCCAGTCACATTGCTTCAGTGCTGCAACAATGGCTCCGTTCAGAAAGGAAAAATACCGCTCATACTTTGTGCTCATCTCAGGAAACAAAATCCGTTCAGGGAAGGAGGAGGTAGCTACATAAATGTTAATCTGGAGTTTCACTGATGCATAAATCTGAACCCCTCACACCACTATGTGACACAGTGCGGTCCAGTCTAACAAGATACACAGCTGATGCAGACCGTGCGCTGACTCAGTTCACCTGGTGCAAGATTCGGAAAACCCCAAAGCTGGGACAGCCTTTTATATTTTGCCATGTATGTGTGCTACCAGTACTGCCTTATTCATAAAACAATCCTGTTTTGTGCTTATGACTCCAACTAATTAAAATATGTAGTTTCTTAGGGCGTTTAGACAGTTCTCGGGTCTTCTTTAATATATGAAAACGTAATACTTTCTGTTGTCATCACATGTGTATCAGATGGAAATTATTACTTCCCCACAGGCCCAGGTGATGCAGAAAAAAAATAATACAACTCCAACCTTGGTCATGTTGATTCACAGCTCAGACTGTCAAAGCACTTCTAAACAGGGATGATTAAGATCATTATCTGTACAGAGGAGGAAAAGGAAAGAGGAACTCTGCAAAAATAAGTATTTCTACGTCAACATTTAAATGGGTCGTCCTTGCAAGACGCCACAAGTAAGGCGTCCAGTTTGAAAGTAGTCTTCCAAAGACTGAATCTTGTCAGCAGATAAAAACATTTAAAAGAAAATGTATTACTATATGCAGTACGAGCTGAACCCAGATCTGTCAACAGATGGAGCATGTTGATAAAAGACATTTCCAACATGCCAACGCAAGAGTGTGCACGCACAAACATCACATGCACATACACGCAGAGCCCCAAAGCAGGCAGACAAAAGCTGCTGTTTAGTAGACGTTTAACACTCGACTCTCAGATTCAGTGCAGATTAGGTGTAATCTGGAGTTTTCCTGTTATTAAAAAATAAAATAAAATAAAAAAGCCAGGTTGGTTTCTTGTAAGTACGAGCAGAATATAAACTGCCCTATGTGAGCAGATCATTTAAATGTCCAGTTTTCTGACCTGCTCTGAAAATCTTCCCCCGGAGATATTCAACAGTGTCCCCATGAGGTCTCAGCTCACCTCTCCCACACCAAACTAGATGTGCTGTTCCAACAAGTGACCAAAAACCTGCGAGCCTTCCCGCTAAAGCCATGACAAAAAGAAAAACACAAACTCCTACCCCACTACAATGCCAGCTTCAAGAATACCGTCTTGTAGCACCTGCAAATATTCCTAAGTGACAGTGCGTGACTAATAAACTCAACATGAAAAGTGACTGAGATAAATGAGACTAACTTTAAAAGAACTCAGGTGACTAGTAACTTTTACTGACCGTTACACAAAAACAAAAAAGGATCAAGTTGGCTGTTAAAAACAAGAGCTGTGGAGAAACTGGCTGTTAGTTACCACTCAGTTAAGTGTTAAAGTAAAATCATAATCATAAAAAATAAGTGGAAGCAGGAGCTCGATGAAAACCACATTACTCGACAGCTCAGTTTACTGGTAGCACTGACTGCGGCCAACAACACAAGTGGAGAATTCAAACGCGCTCTAGTTTTCATCGTCATCGTCGTCGTCGTCGCTGATGAGGTATCCGCGGGCCCCACTGTGGTGGGGCGGAGGCGAGGGAGGCGGGGAGGTCTTGGTGAAGAAGGGGAGGCGGAAGGTGGGAGAGGGGGAACGCTCCTCACGGGTGGGGCTGCTGTTGGGGCTCTGCCTGGGGCTGATGGCCTGCAGCATGCGGCCCTTCCCTTCCTTCAGCATGTGCTTCTGTAGAGGAGAGACGGAAGCATGAAGACATCATCTGTCAGATCAGCTGATGATATAAACATGGAACGAGTTAAAAACCCTGCTTCAAACAGTCAAAAGGCACAAATTCTGTTTCTATACACATCTATTTGGTTTGTGATAGCCTTTTCATTAATTCGGCTTTGTCCTTTTAAATTTAGCAACATTATAAACACTTTGTTCTGAGCTCATTCAACAGAATTAGTGGGGTCTGGAGACTTTAGTCACTGTAGGGGAATATATGATAAAACAACAACAAAAAAATGGGTCTGATTCCACTCTCTACATCTGCTAACTGAAACAGCTGTCTGACATTTTGGGAAAAAACTTCCAGAGAGTAAGATGAGAAGATCATTACCACTCATGTCTGTACGGTAAATATGAAGCTAGAGCCAACAGGCGTTTAGCTTAGCTTAACATGTCATTTTTACCCTTCACTTTTTGTATGGTTTAAACCACAGCTATAGCTTTTGAGGTGCTTTGTTACCTTTGAACAGAGCCAGGCTAGCTGTTTCCCCTTGTTCCCAGTCTTTATGCTAAGCTACGCTAACCGTCTGTGGACTGTAGCTTCATATTTAACAGACAGATATGAGAGTGGTATCAAACGTCTCATCTAACTCTCAGCAAGAAAGAAAATAAGCCTATTTCCCAAAATGTCAAAGTGGTCTTTTAAAAAAAAAAAAAAAAAAAAAAAAAAAGTTTAATGTATGAACACAACCTTTGTCAAATGTTGGTTCACTGGTATGTAATCTTAACCAACTGGTGGTGTATGACCCAACGCAGATCTAAACAGAAGTTACACACATACCATAGGTTTTTAGGTTGATGAATGTTTCATACTTTCCAGGCAGTCAGTGGTTAAGCTCATACCAGTACAGAGGTGGAACAAAGTCATTGTTTTGAAGGTCAGTCTCAAGTGTTGGCTATAAAGTCCTGAGTCAAGTCCAAGTCCTTAACTTTATGTTTCAAGCCCTAAACAAGTCATTATGGGCAACTCAGTAAATGTTCAAAACGGAGTAACAGTAATAAAGTAACAGTATAGCAAATTTACAGATTAGATCATAGAGTATAATGCCTTCCTTCCCTCTGCAACATGTCTCCCAGGCCATCAGCAGTGTGTTGTTAGTCATGCTGCCTGATTAAACAGTGATTAAAGACCACACAAAACCAACATCCTCACCAGAGCTCCCTCAGGGCCAAACATCTGCAGGAAGTTGCCAATGAACTCCCTGGATTTCTCCTCCCATTTCTGGATGAGGTCGATACTCTTCTCTTCCACCTTCTGGACGAACTCTTTGCTCTTCTCCTCCACGTCACGTACCTTCCTCTTCACCTTGTCCACGCGCTCCTGCAGGTGGTATTTCTTCTCCTGATAAGAGTGGCGGCAGCAGAGGTTACAAAGATAAGACGAGAGGTCTGCAACTGCCACATATTCAAGATGAACGCCTGCGGCATTACTGTCGCACCAACTTCACCCTCTTCTTTTTATCTAACACTCACACAGTTAAACCAAAGCTAAGGTTCATACATTAATGAAGCTGACGTTGAGCTCCTTAGCCGTGTATCCTCTCTGCAGGTTGCGTCTGACATACACGTCATAGTCACGGACGATGCGTGTGATGATGTCAGAGGTGGAGATTCCCTCTGTCCGCTGAGTGGGAGCGAACATACCTGTGGAGGGCGGAGGGGGTCACGAGGATGAAAAGGTTGGTAGTCACCAGATACAGATGTATGAATAGTTGCACTCTGTCCATCAGTCTGAGGTGAAGCTGTACTTAAGAGATGACGGGGCTAAAAATTGCAGCTCATAGATTTCATTCAAGAGGTCGCAGTAATAATAGTGTTTTTTCTTATCTAACGCATTAAGGACACAAAAGGAACTTGCTCTAAATCTATTTCATGGTAAAGGCTAATTGGTGTGCATAAGAAGAAAGCTATGGTCTTTGTCATTAGCCATAAAACAGTCATTCCTATAATTGTACAGTTAGTCAAATCCAGGTGCTTTCTTTGCAGCTTAATTTGTATTACAACAAAAAAAAAACACTGAAATTCTTTCTGAAGCAATCTGCTAGAGGAACAGCAGATTTAAACATTTAAACAAAAAATGTTAACAAATTTATGTAAGAAGATGAACAAATTAGCTCCCCCTTTATATAGCTTTTGGATGACAGACTCACTTATCACCCTTTAAAATAGATACAGTGCATCCAGAAAGTATTCACAGCGCTTCAAATTTTCCACATTCTGTCATGTTACAGCCTTATTCCAAAATGGAATAAATTCATTTCTGTCCTCAAAATTCTACACACAATACCCCATAATGACAAAGTGAAAAAAGTTTTTTAGAGAGTTTTGCAAATTTATTAAAAATAAAAAACTAAGAAATCACATGTACATAAGTATTCACAGCCTTTGCTCAATACTTTGTTGATGCACCTTTGGCAGCAATTACAGCCTCAAGTCTTTTTGAATATGATGCCACAAGCTTGGCACACCTATCTTTGGGCAGTTTCGCCCATTCCTCTTTGCAGCACCTCTCAAGCTCCATCAGGTTGGATGGGAAGCGTCGGTGCACAGCCATTTTCAGATCTCTCCAGAGATGTTCAATCGGATTCAAGTCTGGGCTCTGGCTGGGCCACTCAAGGACATTCACAGAGTTGTCCTGAAGCCACTCCTTTGATATCTTGGCTGTGTGCTTAGGGTCGTTGTCCTGCTGAAACATGAACCGTCGCCCCAGTCTGAGGTCAAGAGCGCTCTGGAGCAGGTTTTCATCCAGGATGTCTCTGTACTTAGCTGCATTCATCTTTCCCTCTATCCTGACTAGTCTCCCAGTTCCTGCCGCTGAAAAACATCCCCACAGCATGATGCTGCCANATACAGTGCATCCGGAAAGTATTCACAGCGCTTCACGTTTTCCACATTCTGTCATGTTACAGCCTTATTCCAAAATGGAATAAATTCTTTTATGTCCTCAAAATTCTACACACACACACAATACCCCATAATGACAAAGTGAAAAAAGTTTCTTAGAGAGTTTAGCAAATTTATTAAAACTAAAAAACCACATGTACATAAGTATTCACAGCCTTTGCTCAATACTTTGTTGATGCACCTTTGGCAGCAATTACAGCCTCAAGTCTTTTTGAATATGATGCCACAAGCTTGGCACACCTATCTTTGGGCAGTTTCGCCCATTCCTCTTTGCAGCACCTCTCAAGCTCCATCAGGTTGGATGGGAAGCGTCGGTGCACAGCCATTTTCAGATCTCTCCAGAGATGTTCAATCGGATTCAAGTCTGGGCTCTGGCTGGGCCACTCAAGGACATTCACAGAGTTGTCCTGAAGCCACTCCTTTGATATCTTGGCTGTGTGCTTAGGGTCGTTGTCCTGCTGAAACATGAACCGTCGCCCCAGTCTGAGGTCAAGAGCGCTCTGGAGCAGGTTTTCATCCAGGATGTCTCTGTACTTAGCTGCATTCATCTTTCCCTCTATCCTGACTAGTCTCCCAGTTCCTGCCGCTGAAAAACATCCCCACAGCATGATGCTGCCACCACCATGCTTCACTGTAGGGATGGTATTGGCCTGATGATGAGCGGTGCCTGGTTTCCTCCAAACATGACGCCTGGCATTCACGCCAAAGAGTTCAATCTTTGTCTCATCAGACCAGAGAATTTTGTTTCTCATGGTCTGAGAGTCCTTTAGGTGCATTTTGGCAAACTCCAGGCGGGCTGCAATGTGCTTTTTACTAAGGAGTGGCTTCCGTCTGGCCACTCTACCATACAGGCCTGATTGGTGGATTGCTGCAGAGATGGTTGTCCTTCTGGAAGGTTCTCCTCTCTCCACAGAGGAATGCTGTAGCTCTGACAGAGTGACCATCGGGTTCTTGGTCACCTCCCTGACTAGGGCCCTTCTCCCCCGATCGCTCAGTTTAGACGGCCGGCCAGCTCTAGGAAGAGTCCTGGTGGTTCCGAACTTCTTCCATTTACGGATGATGGAGGCCACTGTGCTCATTGGGACCTTCAAGGCAGCAGATATTTTTCTGTACCCATCCCCAGATTTGTGCCTTGACACAATCCTGTCTCGGAGGTCTACAGACAATTCCTTTGACTTCATGCTTGGTTTGTGCTCTGACATGCACTGTCAAGTGTGGGACCTTATATAGACAGGTGTGTGCCTTTCCAAATCATGTCCGATCAACTGAATTTACCACAGGTGGACTCCAATTAAGCTGTAGGAACATCTCAAGGATGATCAGTGGAAACAGGATGGACCTGAGCTCAATTTTGAGCTTCATGGCAAAGGCTGTGAATACTTATGTACATGTGATTTCTTAGTTTTTTATTTTTAATAAATTTGCAAAACTCTCTAANCTTACTTTCAGTCGTACAATCCACTTCATCATCAGAGTCACCATTACCTTTTAAAATAAGATGGGGGTGAAATACTTTGACATGTATTGGTTCTTTATTTGTCTTTATGCTGTTTTCATATTACTGTGACATTTGACATATACTGTAAATATGATGAGAAAAAGATCTTTAAAAGAGGTAACGCTCAACTACAATCTTACCTTTAATGTTTAAATGTGTTGCATTGGCAATGACTGTGTGTGTTTTTATGTATAATCCACAGAAATACATCCCAGAGTCCGATAAATCCACTCGCTTGATTTTATTTTTAATAAATTTGCAAAACACTCTAAAAAACATTTTTCACTTTGTCATTATGGGGTATTGTGTGTAGAATTTTGAGGACAGAAATGGATTTGTTCCATTTTGGAATAAGGCTGTAACATGACAGAATGTGGAAAACGTGAAGCGCTGTGAATACTTTCTGGATGCACTGTATCAACTGGCAGTTCTGCATGAAGTGAAGCAGATCCATTTTCTTTCTTTTCTCCTCTTTATGCTTTATGTGTTAACTTGTATTTCTTTTACTTACAGCTGCCATGTTTGTATGCCATGTATATGTGTGTCTGCATACACTCCCCTGCACAAGGTTTGAGCAAACTATTACTATTATTATGTAGGCCCAATACATATTTTGGAGGATATGTCATTGGTATGAATATATACTGTACTATATTCCACTGAGCCATGTTCCATTTTATTTTAAGTTACACAACAATAAAAAAAAAAAAATCGATCAAAATATATTACAAAATACAGTACTATACAATACCATATGTGCATTGGAAGCAATAGTAAATACTGAACTGTATCCTGTAATTACTTGTGTACTTTGGCACTCACCAGCTTCCTTGATGTGCTTGTACACGTCATCACTGCCCGCTGAGGAGTATGGGATGTCGTCATGGGCCACAAAGTCAATCTGAAGAGGTCATTACAACACACATCAACACAGTGGATTCAGATCTACAAATTGTACAAAAATACAAAAAAAACAAACAGCAGGGAAAAGGTTACAGAGGATCAGGGATGGTGGCTTGCCAAATGATTATTAAATTAACTCAACTAATTTCAGTGAATAAACAGACTGAGTGTCTCTACTTGTAGTTTTTGTCTTTTTTGTCTCGGGTCTTTGTTTCATCCACTCACGCGATGTCTTGCGAGGAACTCTGGCGTCAACGTCCAGGGAGCGTTTCGCACCACTTCATCCACATAGCGGCAATGTCTGATGGCATCGTAGCGCTCGTCCTCATTCATCACTGTGAAGCCCTTGTATTTGTGGGTCAGGTCATCACTGCACACTACAAATAGTCAAGAAAAAATAAAATACAGAAATGCTTTAACCATGATTTCAATTCTAAGCAAAAAAGAAAGAATGAGGTTGGAGGTTTTGAAGCTGGTTAACATGGAAATATATTTAACTGATGGAGGGAGCGAAACCAAAGGACACTGGTTACTACAGCTGACTATTTTCTATTGTATTGCAAAGGAAAATTGTCTTCCTGTTTTTTTTTTAGTTTCACACTTACAAAAGAAGCAGCCGATAAGACGTCTGCTGTTGTGAAAGCCTATATGGACACTCTCAGACACACACACACACACACACACACACACACACACACACACCCACACTTACCTCCGACGATGAGGTGTGTATTTGGGAAGAGGCATTTAGCCTGCATGAGTGCTCTGGCGTGACCTGAGTGGAAAACATCAAAGATGCCATCTGCATACACCCGTACTGGTCTGTCAGCTGGTAGGAGAGAGATGAGACATGCAGAGATGAAAGATTCATTCTGTATAGAGCATGTAAAATTGTTTGTTCACGTGTATGAATGTATTTAAGACTGAGAGGAAATTTGCTGATATTGGGGGGAAAAAAGAAATGGATGATGTGTACAAGAAACATGAGGGGAAAGGAAAACATGAAAGGTCTCAATCAATCAGACTGAGAACTTGTCAAAGAAAGACAGTGAAAGAATCAGACTCACGTGGTGTTCCCCTCTTGGCCTCCTCCATGCTGACTCTCTCATAGGGTTTACCATGAGCTGGCTCCAGCTCATCTGCAAAAGGTGCAGGGTGCTTCAATCCCTAAAGGACCCGTACCAACAGAAGGGGGAGATTTCAACCATCAAGGAAGTTTTTCTTCCCTGGTTGGATAAAGTCAAATTATAACGCTCTAGTTTTGTAATATTGTTTCCTGGAACAATCTGATGTGGAAATCAAGGGTTTAAGCACATTACTCAACAGCCGACACAAAGTCTGACACATGATGCACCCAGCAGATTGTATTTATTTTTATTTATCCTTTATTTAGCCAGGAATGTCCCGTGGAGATACAAGACCTCTGCTTCCAGGGAGTCCTGGTCATAACTAAAGACTAAGATAAAAACTAATGTTTATCATGTACATCCAAAGTGGCTTCCATATGCACAGAGCCTGTAGAGTCCTAAAACCTGGAAATGAGTTAGCATTTTTGCACTTCCAGTTCCCTTGTCTCGAAGTCAATGGGTTTCTTGAATGGGTTTTTAGTGAGATAAAGTCTGTGATTAACACAAGCTTAAGAGATTTTCACGTTTTGTTATGCGACATAAAATATGTCAGTAAATACTTCACTCGTGAATTTTGAAGCTGTTACGTGTCTTAAAAAAGGCGACAGAAATACGTCATCCCTGCAGCACTCGCACACATAAAAACTGCAGGACAAACATACTGCTCAGTGACAGTCGCAGCACACAGCTGACTCACCACAGTACATCTGGGGATTTTCACAAGCCTCTCTCCCTCCTCGGCCTCCCCATTGGAGCCCTCTCTTCTCCTCTTTCTGGACAGCAGCAGCCCGCTGGAGCTTTCAGCCTCCATCTGTGTCAAAGGCCAAGACAATTAAAACACAGCATACTTCACATACACCATACACTGCCTTGCCATCTTCTAGTATGACTTATGCATCTAGTATGATGCAGACTTGCCCACGCTCTGGACATGAACTCTATGTTACATAATTATAGTAAGCATTATATAGCATAAAGTGCAGACAGACTGTAAATCTAGACAGCAGGTTTATGGCAGATGACATATCCTGAGTCAACTTCGACCCAGTAACAGAGGGAGAACACAATAAAAAAAAAAAAAATAGTAGCTTTCATTGCCACACACATAAAGGTCAACTGAAAATTAAGCAAACACCACCTGTTTCAACATAAAACATTTTGTTCCTAAAACATACAGAAAATGAACCACGTCCAGCCTCCACTCCAGATTTCTGCTCTGCTGTCATTCCCAAAGATCAAATGTGACTGAGATCAAGTTAACGTCATTTGTCATCAGGAGATCCAGCCCTGCTTCAGCTGACTCCAGCTGACTTTGTTTTGTACATAACAGCCAGCTGGAGGACTTTTTAGTGACCGCGCACACTGGTATGTTTAGTGCCACCACCAATATGAAACTCCATTATCGAGTATATCAAAAACAAAACTTTTAAATTATTTAAAGCTCTGAGAAAAAGGATGTATGTATTGTATGTATAGGATTTCAACAAGCACACCATCCTGGACATCTGTACTAGATATCATAAAGTATTAAAAGAGTTCCTGTGTTATGGGTCCACACATTCAGTCACGCCACCAAAAATGAAGACACGGTTCATTATTTAGAAATGTCTAGCACTCTAGTCACTTCTTTAGCTCTTGACTGGACTTTGGCTGATGTGTCAGTTATGAAAGTGTGACTCAGTCGGTACAGTGAGTGACAGAAGCGGCAGTACACAATCCTGGTGGTGACAGCTACCTGATCCAACGCTGGCCACTTGCACAAGCAACCCCCCTGCCTCTTATTCTTGGCAACAGCTGAGCACAGAGTGAGAAACCCTGCAGCCCTCTCACACACTGACAGAGAAGATTTACATGAGCAGCACATGCTATCATAACTGAAACTGCTATATTAAGAAAGCAACAAAAGGACAATGCCAAGTCTTGTTTAACCAGATGCTTTGCAACAGAGGTTCATGATAGCCCCTACAATGTATTTAGTAAGACAATGCCTCTCAAAAAAAGCCAATCTGAGAATTTTTAGTGACTAAGACTTTGATTTACAGCTACCAGTATTTAAGATGGCAACTAACAAATATTTTCATTCTCAAATCATTAATTCCACCAAAAAAAAAAAACGGTAAGTAGTGAAAAGTAACCCTTACAATTTACCAGAGCCCAAGCTGAAGTTTTCAAATTGCTTCTTTAGTTCAACCAACAGTCCAAATCCCAAAGATATTCTATTTACAATCATATCAAACTAAGAAAAGCAGCAAATCAACATATTTGAGAAGCTGGAACCAGCAAATGTTTGGCATTTTGCTTGATAAATGACCTAAATGATTAACTGATGATCAAAATAGTTGCCAGTTAATTAAAGAAATAATAATTCTACTGACTAATCACTAATTGTTTCAGCTCGAAGAGTACATACTGTAAACTCTAGTTTTGGGTATAACAGTGTGGACATGGTCATCCTTCAAAAGGTAACTGTTGTGTTCTGTTAAAATTCTTAGTTACAGTAAAGTTAAAACACAGAAATCTAATGTCCATTTTGCTATTGGGCCACTAGAATCCTATCCTGGCCTCCTGGTGATCCCCGGACCACACTTTGAAAACCACAGGCTTCGGCTGCATTTAACACTATGTTCCCAATGTCTCGTTCTCGCTTATTTTAATATGTCGCTTAGATAACGTCACAGAAACAGACGCAGATGTGTCAAAGGTTGTCAAAAGTAATGACAGAAGTGCAACCAGTAACCAAAACATCAAGGAGTTGTACTGGTGAGACTGGCTGTACTGCTCAACTGTCAAACCCTGGCTTAGGACGTTTTCGCCTCTGGCAAAAATCCTTCAAATCAATATGCTAATTACACCGGATAGTAATGTTAGCTAACGTTAGACAGCTACTTTACATTTCTGCTTACCTACCGTTCACTCTTTTGTCCGGAATGCTGCTATGCAGGAGTGGGCGGCTTCCTTATATCGTACTGCCAGCAGGTTGGCTAGCTAAATGCAAAAAGTCAGCTAATACTGCTAGCTACCCGTCGAGTGCTAGCTAGCACGCTAGCTGTCAAGCTTGTTAGCTAACTTTAGCCGTTAGCTCGCAGGTTAGCTGGCACCAGTAACAACGGTGAATACGAACAATCCTGTGCGTCCGACGCCCTTGTGCTCGCTGTGTTGATGGCGGAAAACTGCAACTACCAGAAGGACAGACAAATTATCAGCAGTGACAGATTGTACTACAATGCTGACAGGCCAACTACACAGGAACTACAAAACTTCAACATCCTTAAAGGAACTGACGAGTCGGACATTTCCGGTGTTGTATCGTGCTGCCACCTAGTGGAAATTCTGTATGTGGCAGCAGACACTTCAATAAGATGTCTTTCATTTGACAATCAGGTAACAAGCTTTCCACAGCTGCTACAAAGGTAATTATGTAATCAAAAATGACATGCAGCCTGCTTATGGATAATACTATGCAACATTTTCCACCACCACTGTACAGTAATTTGACTTCAGAAGTAGTTTACCTTAATCTTTGTTTTCTTGAGTGTAAACAGAGCTGTCACGCCACCATGGGTATTTAATTATTCAAATGATTCCACATTTATTGTTATGCATTGCATAAACATTTGTATTATTATTAAGTATTATTTAGTATTAAGAACTTTTACTTAAGTAAAAATAGCATTATTACAATATAAAAATACTCCATTACAGGTATAAGTATTGCATTCAAAATCTTACTTAAGTAAAAGTACATAAGTATTAGCAGCAACATTTACTTAAAGTAACAAAAGTAAAAGAAACTTATTTTATAAACTGATCGTATGTTTCGTAGGAAAATCTCAAACTTACAAAGTAACCAGTAAATACAGATATAAATGTAGTGCAGTCAAAAGTAGAATATTTCCCTCTGATATGTAGTGGAGTTGAAGTATAAAGTAGCATAAAAAGTACCTAAAACTTGCACTTAAGTTCGGTACTTGAGTAAATGTACTTATTTACATTACGCCACTGCCTTTTACAGAGCATTTCGACTTGTCGTAGTAGGAAAAGCACAGATGTTACTAATCACATTAACGATGGCTCTGTTCAAAGTGTCCCAGTAAGTCATGACAGTGTGACAGTGAGCCAGTATGCATAATACCAGGACCCTGAAACTGAAACAGCTAAATGGAATTCAGCCATTATTCATTTTATTATTTACACTTGTGCTTTTTCTACTGTGACATGACACGTAATGTAGCATAGTTTTGACCTTTATTTCCCAGCATTTTTATGCAGATTCTAGCCTGTTTTAGTAATCGTTAACTGTTACGCACTAAAGTCAAGTTATCATTTACAAATAATATAACACTATACAGGCTTGACTGTAAGAATAGTATTAATGTAGTATGTAGTATGAGTATCAATTGAAATATGAATAAATATTTGTGTAAAAACCACCACTGTTGGATTAAATTTAAATGTGGTTGACGTGTGGCTTAGCTGAGGTTTGACTAAGGCTGATACAGTGCTAAACCTTGTCTGACTTTATATAGGACCAACTTAGGGCCAGCTGTGTTTATACAGTTGGCTGAGAGAAGCCTGTATCATGGCTCATACACGGTCTTGCTCTGGCAACCAGATCTTGACCACCCACAGGCCGTCATTCTTATGTGGGCTGAGTGAAAGTTGACTGTGTGGGCCATCACTGGACCAGACCAAATTTGCATGAAGAGTATAGAGCTGAAAACATTACTCTTGAGCCGATCCTCTTGTGTCCTGCAGAAAGCTCCAGGACAAAGTGTAATTTCACTTGAAGATCAGAGGGACACAGGTTACGATAATTGATACCCTGAAGGTGGTGGTAATGTTATGCAACGAAAGCTGCTGTAGTCCTGCTGTAGTCCTGCTGTAGTCCTGCTGTAGTCCTGCTGTAGTGTAGTAGTGTACTACATTGCAGTAATGCAGCTATTCCATGGTCTGTTTGGTTTGACTTAAAATAGAGAACGAAGAGCAATAAGGTGATTTGCTGCTATCAGAAAATATTTAATGCCACCAAGGAGAATGATCACGAGTGATCATCTCTTTAAAAAGTGTTTTAAGATAGTGTAACTAACAGCCTGGTAAGTCCCAGTATCCTTGCAACGTATTCAAACTTTTCCATCACAAAACAATTGAGATATAATTAAGAATCTCCTACAACATTGTGAACCCTTTGTAATATTTACTGTTTTGTAATTGTATAAATTACTAAATATTGCCTGTATATGGCAGTAATATACATATAAGTGTTACTCTGCAAAAATAATGAATTATATGTTTTTTTGCCCTACTTACACCTTCTGTAAGTTGATATATTTTGTGAGGCGGCTGGTTGTCTCAGCGCACAGGTAAAATAAATGTATATCATTTAACAGCAACAGGTGCCCTTACCCCCCATTTTTGTCATGTGCACAGAGCAATTACAGTATGATGTTCACCATTAGCCAGCTGGTAGAACCCCTATAGACTCCCTGTCTCCTTCTTGCACTCTTTGATCGCAGCCTTACCTGCTGGTTTGAAGGATAGAATTTGCTTCACTGTTGAAATAACAAACACAGAGCTGGTGGGCGCAGAGCAGCACTGAGGAAAGTGAAAATGAAGAAAGTTAAAAGATGACCTGAGAATGTAATGAAGCAAATATCAGTCAGCTAGAAAATAAACTTTTTGCCTGGCTGAGCCGAGGTAGGCATTTGGCCTGATTCAGTTTCGACAGAACGTGTCCATTGCATGCTCTTCTCAGTGGGGCAGCCAAAACAAACACACACACAGAAAACAGCCTGGGTGACATGGTTATTTCACAGAAATAAAAGCGTCCAAACATTTTAATACTGTTTGATTTTGTCTTAGCTCTATGCATATTATGTCTTTTGTTGTTTACAAACGTTTTGTCTCCAACTGAGACAGGAGGACACAGAATAAGACAAGGGAAAAGAGGTTCTTGTGGGATATAACTCCAAACATGTATATGTTCTAAACATTTCTCCATATAGTAACTTTATAACTTATTATGTGCATTTATGTGTATTTTTGCTGTGTATATTGCTATCTTGGCATTCAGAAATATGTGTATCAATGTGGAAACTAATAAAAGTGGCGTTTTGAAGTCACTAAACAACATTTCCCAGGCTGTCTTACATTGACCCGGTGTTTAGACAAGCTAGCCCATTATTCCTGCATATTTCTTAAGGACTTAAACAGCAGTTGACGTGGCTCCCCCTCTATTTTTTGACTGGCCAAGGCCAAAGTTAAAAGGACATATCCAGCTGTTTTGGGACAGAGGGTTAATTTTTACCTGCCAGGCATGTTTTGTCAAGAATTAGGCTACTGTAGGTATACATTTAGGAAAATGTAGTGTTTTTGAATGCACAAATCTTCCTCCACTGATGGCTTCATCCAGGACTATGACCCCTATAGAAAGGGCTAAGAAACTGGACCACCTGTGCACCCAGTGGGTGCCCTGCTGTTACAGGGCTGTTTCTTGTGGCTTTACAAGGATTCACATGTTGTTTGAAGTTGGTCTTTCACTGCTGGTTCTTGCTCAGTGTGCTAATGAGCTCTTCCACTTCTCAACAGAAAATGCATGAGGGGTGGAGTCAGGCCTATGTGCAGTTCAGTGGCCAATGGAGAGGCCCCAGTATTAACAGCAGTATTTATGAACAGTTATGTTGTGCAGCAGATTAGTCCAGGACCAAGGAGATGCAACAGCAGGTGAGCAGGTTCAGCTTTCTTTTTCACTCTAGTAGCCATGTCAAGTTTAAAAGTAGAGCAGTTCAAATAAGGCAACCATTGCTTTGCATTGATTATATTGAATTTGTATCAGTTCATCTGACATGGTGCAGAAAATACCCACAGAGAAGAATTTTGACTGTTTAAAAGATAATCTGCAAATGTCACAGCAACAGGATTAGAACTGGTTAATACATATCTGACAGCTACTATAATTTATAAAACATGGAAGGTCCAGTAGTAACTTCACAGGAAATCAAAATGATTGCCACTATTACTGGAATCTTATTGGCAGGTGATTTATACTTTTGAGTGTTCCTGCATATTTTTTTCACCTTTTTTGTTTGTTTTTGTGCTTTCAACATGCATCATGGATACTTATTTAATAGGCTTTTGTGAATAACAGCGGTGATGTAAGACAGAATGCAAAATAATCAGGGTTTTGTGTGATATTGCAATTGCAGATGTCGAGGATGATGTCCCAGGTGTCCCTGTTGAGGGTGCTATGCTGCCTGCTGTTAATGCCAGGTTTGTGTAAGTAAAATGCATAAAATTCTTCTTCTTTTATCTGACCTTCATGTAGGAGTTAAAACCATGCCAATAAGAAGATGATTGATGATTGAATGAAAATGTGTAGCTGTTGATAACACTGTTTACATAGTTGAATGTCTCCTTTAGCTGCTGTGTAATGCTTTTTGTTACATGTTATGTTGTTTGGGGCGTGTGTCTAATATATTCTTTGACTCCCTCCAGGTTTGCTAGAAGCAACGTCTCTGGTGAAAGTAAAGAATCCTGGAGGTATTTCATCTGCCACCTTCTTGCAGATTGTAATCTTATTATGATATTATAAGTCTATTTGTTAATCAGAAATAGCAATTGGGAATTTTTTTGAGTAGAGTTACAAATTAAATTTATATTTAAGTTAACATTTAAGGGCTGAATAGTACGTTTACCAAAGTTAACGTGTAAGTGAACGTATTTCAAGACATAAAAGTAGTAAGATAAAAGGCAGCTGTTTCTGGAAAGACACTGGCACTCTGCTTTTATTACTATTATAACTGGCACTAACTTTCTTCATACAAATAATAGTTATCCTGTAAACTGTGCTTTTTATTTATGTTTAATCATATCACCATTAAATTAATATTTTTTGTCATGAATATTATACTTATATTGTACTCTACATGCCACCGCCAATCCTAAAAATTAAAAAATTTAAAAACACTTTTTCAATTAAAACAAACAAAAACAAAAAATTGCAACAGAGTTGTTTTTCAGATTCTGTGTTCTTCCACAGGGAATCCGTTTAGCATTGGCTCTGCTCAGGCGCATGATTTCTTGACTAATTCTCGACCTAAGAGGAATGTTGACCCAAAGTGGTACCGAAGCGCTCCTGATTTTCAGTCCTACTACCGCTTCTACAACAGTATTGGACACACTGAAGGAGTAAGATGAGGTTGATTGGAGATTCTTACATATGTGGTTCTACTTGGATTACACTATTCAACTAAAACTTTTTTCTTTTCCTCTCTGATATGTTTCCGTGTTTCTCAATCAGCTCTATGAGATTGACAGAATCAGGATGTTGTATCAGCAGATGCGTCACATGGAGGTGACCTATGGCCCAGATGCCTCCAGTTACCAAAATGTCATGGGTGTACTGACTACCACTGCAGCGCCAACCACTACCATTCAGCCTCCTCCACCTCCCACCACCCCTGCTCCTACACCAAACCCTCTGGAGAATGCTCAGAGGGTCTATCTGTGTCACCCCAAAGATCCACTGTGCAAACCTCAGATCGTCTACCTGCCAACAGGGGCTGTTCCAGTGCTGTGTGACCCACGACACAACCCCACCTGCAGGCCCAAAACAGAGGAGGAGTTGAAAGCTGCAGCTCCTCCCCAACCACCCCCAGCTCCTCCTGCTCCCAAAAAGTCTGTCCCACCTCCCCCTTCTGCTATCACTGTTAAAGGTATGGAGTATGACTGTGACCCATACTGGGACCCTGACTGCCTCATAGATCACCCTCCTCACCCTATCCAGGAAACATCCACACCAGAGGCACCTGCTAGAGAGAAAGTGGTGATAGAGGAAGTAGCAAAAGCCAAGGAAAGTGTCCCAGCAGCACCAGCCACCCAGAAACCCCTCCACCCTTACTTTCACCCTTATGATTTCAAACATGACCTTTATGACCCCTTTCGTTATGCCGATCCAGCTCCCGCAGAGTAAAAACAAAGTGCTTAAGAAACTATAGCCTTCTCTGCAGGGTGAGACTGCAAAATTAAATCACAGACTAAACCAAGGAAGGACTGTGAGAAAATCCACATTAAAAACAAAGAGTAAAATTCAAATCAAGCGACATGTAAATAATGCTGTAACGCTCATAGTTTTTCCACATGACAAACCACACTATGACTTTGCTGTATGCTTGTATGGGTGTTTATGAGAAATGCACAATAAACTTTTGTATCTAAAAACAATAATAAAGAATAAAAATTGATTGACAAATAGTAATGAATATGTGTGATTATATACATCATTTTAGTGTGTTATTAAAGCATTAAAGTCCCTTGAGGCAAATTGTGATATTGGGCTATTTAAAACAAAATTTACTTTTTGCATAGGTTTGGAAAAAAAAGGAAATTCCCTGCTGCCATTTGTTTTTTTTGTTTTTTTTCACAATTATTTGACAGCTATAGTTGGTAGTTACTTTGAAGATTAAGATTTTTCTTAAAATACATATGACTAGTTATAGTTAGTTATATTATTATAACATATTAACAACTGAACAGTATATAAAGTAGCTAAATTGGCTCCACCTCAGCCAGCCACAACATTAAAATGCTGCTTATATGTTAACCACTCTTAATGTGTGTATTGTTTAAAATTGTGCAAAAGTGCAATTTTAGACAATTCTAACAAAGGACTGGAACTGTTTCACCATAAATGCATCATGACTTTCTGTGCGCTGGTGCCCACCGCATGCAGCTGGTGACCTTTTCATTCTCTTTGCCCCTGCCCCTCAGACAGCAGTCATCAGTAATTATCAGTATTAATAATCCAGTAGTATAATAAATGTTTTAATTTGACACTCTAGAATGGGCCATTCATGCGTTATGAATACTTAGCCTACATTTCTCTCTTAACAAGCATGTACTTCTACTTTAGTAAAACTTTGAATGCATGACTTTTACTTGTAATGTATTATTTTTGTAGTATTGCTAATTTTACGTAAATTAAGGATCTTAATACTAACAAATAGGTTGCAGTGGATAGCTGGATGCTGAACAAAACCCGTCAAATATTGAGGAATTCTCCAGGAAAATGTCATATCTGCCAGTAGGGGGCGGTAATACTCTACTTTCACGGTTGTGCGGCCAACCGCCGAGGAAGAAAACGCAGCGGAGTAAACTACTGTCTCTTCCAGCATCATCAGTCTCCCCCCGCCACCACTTCTCTTCAGACTTAACGCACACGAAACTGGATTCAATTGTCATCTGTCTACTTAAATCTAACATCTGATATCAGGTATTTCAACGTGTCTTCATACCTGTGTTGCTTTTTAAACGTGTCAGTAAACGGGACAGTAGAACAGAGAGGCTCGGGCGTTGGTTTGCGATGCTACCGTTAGTCGCTTATTATAACGGTAGGCCCGGCGGCTGCCATGGAGATTAGCATGCTAGCACAGCTAAGCTAGCTGTCTGTAATGACAGTGTAGCCGTTAATTAGATTATAAAAATGTTTGACAAATCCTTGACCCGGTGGAAAGCCTTCTTAACACGAAGCGTTCACTAAATTAGCGACTTGAATGAAGAAACACAAGGTGAAATGGACACAATAGCTAGTTTAGATTTCTATTTGCAGTTTGTGTGACAGTGGCTCCAACTGTTATGGACACCCACGACACAATTGATAGCATTAGGACATGAATACGACCAGTTTGTAGCTGGTGTGTGTAAGTTATATGCTTAGATAACTACACTATTATTTAAAACGCTGCTAGCTCTGACTTTTAATATATATTTATATAGGAGTGAGAGTCAGGATAAAGAATATTTATATTTAGGATAAATTATAAGTGAATGAGTCACAATTCCCAATCCTCATAATAGCTTATAATCTGTTTGTATATTTTTGGAATAATACATTCATGGTTAGCCGTGACATTATGGAGAAAACAGATAAAGAGAACATTGTCATCAACAGCTGGCTGGTGTTCACATGTTACCAGTATGACAGGCCCAGGGCTATCATCACAATATTTTCCTGCACTGATATGTGTAGTTTGCACAAGTCAAAGCACAACTTCCTTAACAAAAAGACATTTTCTGTTGCTGTGCAGAATTTCTAATGTTTGACGAATGACCTTGCAGTTGTTGAATATCTTTATATCTTTTCTCACTCAAGCACCCACCTTTTTAAAGTGTTTTTGACCAGCTTACGTTCTGTCTTGAGAAAGCAGAAAAAAAGCTTCCTACGTACATGATTAAAATGCCAAATCAACTAAAGTGTTTTATACATGTTTATGATAAAATTGCATCAGATAGAGAAGGGCTGCAACCAATCATTATTTTCATTATCGATTAATCTGCTGATTTTTTTTTCTCAATGAATCCATTAATCGTTTTGTCTGTAAAATCTCATTCCTTGTTTTATCTAACCAACAGTTCAAAACTCAAAAGATATTTATTTGACTACCATGTATGACAAAGAAAAGCAGGAAGTCTTCACTTTTGAGAAGCTGAAAACTGAGAATGTTTGGTATTTTTGCTTGAAAATTTCGATTATCAAAATAGTTGTCTAATTTTTTTTTGTCAATCAAGTAATTTATTTATCAACTAATCATAGACCACCTCTGCCCGAACGGTCTTCTTACTCAGGGCTGATTCATGAATTAGTGTTGGTTTGTACATTGTTCAATGCTCATATGGCAATTAGGGCGGTAAAATGATTATAATCTGATAATAATAATGTCATACTTCAAGTATCCCTTAAAATATTTTTCCCCTTTGCTCTGTCGTCATGTGTAGTCACAGTACAGGGTACACTTGTAAGCACTCGGTGTATTGCTCAAGGACATATAAGCCTAGTATATTCAGACATTTAGTTAAGGGTCCTGGTCAGGGCAGCTTATTATGAGGGAAGCATATAAATGAACTGAAATTAAAAAAACAAGAGCAAGGAGTGAAGTATTTCCCAAAGGGTCTCATTATTGTCCTGTAACATCCTCCTCTCTTCCCCCTGCAGCATGTCTGACAAGAGCGAGCTGAAGGCTGAACTGGAGAGGAAGAAACAACGGATTGCTCAGATTCGAGAGGAGAAGAAGAGAAAAGAAGAGGAGAAGAAAAAGAAGGATGTAAGTGGGAGAAACAGTAACTTCACCGAAGAACCTGCCAGGCTGCTGCTTTGTCTTTAGCTTGTTCTGTACTCTGTAGGGAGACTCAAAGCGGGGAGCCGAGGCGGGCGGGGGGTCCTCTGGCCATGACGACTCTGACCTGGAGAGGAAGAGGAGGGAGGCAGAGGCTCTGCTACAGAGTGTTGGCATCACCCCTGACATACCCCACGGTAAACGCACAACGCCAACATGCTTCTGTTTTTGTCCTCCACCCTCGCTTATCTCCCATCATTTTCTGGTCGTTGCTTGATGGATTTGCAGTGTTTATAATGTCACCTCTAACTTTGCTGTCTGGCTTGGTTTCCCTCACTGCCCCCCCCCCCCCCCCCCNCCCCCCGCCCCCCGCCTCACACAATATCTGAACATTTTATATAACTGTTGTGCATGACACCTAAACCTGCCTGGCATTTACTTTCATTCTCTCTCTTCTCTCCCCTTTGTCTGGCCTTTTGTGTTTTGTCCTCCTTACTGCATGCAAACTCACTCACTCACTCATTGACACACTTCTTCCATACCTCACTTCCTCCCTCCCTCACTCACTCGCCCATTCATCGACTTACGCACCTACAAACACACACACACACACACACACACACACACGCACTTGCAGCTCAGCCCCTGAGGGTAGTAACAGAAGATACGTGTCTGTTTCACTACCTAGTCCCCGCCCCCATGTCTCCCTCCAACAAATCAGTGGGCAGCGATGCAGGAAGCCAAGATTCTGGGGACGGAAACGCAGGACCAAGGTGTGTGTGTGTGTGTGTGTGTGTGTGTGTGTGTGTGTGTGTGTGAGAGAGAGAGAGAGAGATGGGGATTGGTTGTTTTAGATCATTTGTATGTAAGGTTGGCTTGTACCTGCATGCCAAGTGTGTGTGTATTAACATGGTAAAAGTACTTGATGAATTCTGACATGTCTCCTCTTTGCCTTTTCACCGGCACGCTGATGTTTCTCAATTAACACGCACTCCGTTCTTCTCCTCTCTCTGTCTTTCTTCCTCTCTGTTTGCTCTCTTTCCCATCTGTAACATCTCACCTTTTGCCCGTCTTCTGCGTTTGGTTTCATCCTCTTGTTTTCCTCTTTTCTTTCTGTCTGTCCTGTCTTTCTCTTACTAACACCGTCTGGTGGTTTGGCTGTATAAGGACATTGCATTGGGATCCTGACCCCTCTACTCTGCAACTCCACTCCGACTCTGAGCTCATGGGGTACTGCTCCTCCTCTCTCCTTTAGCTTGTCTTCCAGCTTTATTCAGTTTATGTGGTTTCATCTGAGATTTGTCTAAATGTGTTAATATTATGTCTGTACATCATTATTTATGTCTCTACATGTTAAATTTGCATTCACTTCTGCTTTGTATTGCAAACCTGCGTACGTGTGTGCTTATTTCCACGATGGTATATGTGTGTGTAGACGTGGAGCTGTCAGGCTGGGCATGTCCAAAGTGACCCAGGTGGACTTCGTCCCAAAGGAAATGGTGTCCTACTCCAAAGAAACACAGACACCAACCGAGGCACTGACACACACCGATCAAAAAGCAGGTAAACAAACATAGACACAGACACGTGTTTTCCCAACCTTATACCTTGGCTGAATCAAAATTGAATAAATCACATCTGCGTGTGTGTGTGTGTTTCAGATGAGGAAGAGGATGAGGAGATAACTGCTCCCCCACCAGCAGAGGACACCCAGGAGGAGAAAGATGAACAGGGCGAACAGCAGGAGGAGGGTGAGGACAGAAGTTTGTAACAAGTAAACTTACAAAGTGTGAGCTGGCTTTTAATGGCCAAGCAGTTCATGTATGGATACCAAAAACAGGGTTTGTGCAAAGTCTTGAAAGTTTGGAAAATGTTTAATTTTACCAATTATGTTTTCAAGGTTAGGAAAATGTTTGAATTTGAATATACTCCTTGAAAAATTCTTGATTTTCAACAATCTAAAAGGAAAGTTCTTTTCTTGTGTTCACTCGACATTCATAGCTAGATACGTCCTCTGTTGATCCCTTACTCTGGAAATTAGGGAGCTTTAAATAATCATGATGAAATCAATCAGTCAAAGTTAATATGAAATGCTGGTAAAATAACCAAAGTGAAAATATACATTGATTGCTGTGGGTGTAAAGGAATTCTGTAAAGTTTATTTTCGCTATTGCATTTATAGTAACAATTTAGATTTGATGGAAAAGGCTTTGAGAGTCTGGAAATATTTGGTTACGGTACCATGAAAGTACTTGAATTTTAATCTTAAAAAGCTGTACTAACCCTGCAATCAGCTGTGCTTTAACTGTTATGCTTTTAGTCCTTTTTTCACTCTCACCATGCCAGATTTTTGCTTTAAATAATGATTTTGAGCTAATTTCTATCTAAAAAATCTAGTATATCACAAATGGGAAATCTATCCAGCAATATATTACCAGTGAGCATGATTTTTCCTAGTATTTTTCCTTTTTCTCATATTGAATTATCTGTGAATAGACACTCCCAAAGAGCTGACAGAAGAAGAGAAGCTGCAGGTCCTGCACTCTGGGGAGTTCTTGTCGTTTTTTGAGCGAGGCAGCAGAATTGTGGAGCGAGCTCTGGCCGAGCAGGTGGACGTCTGCTTCGACTACAGCGGCCGAGATCTAGAGGATAAGGAGGGGTGAGGCGCATGAAAACAACTTTGTGTAAATGTTATAAATAGAAGTTAAATGATAGACTGATGGATAGGCGGGGTGGATAATCTCTTTTCGGCCCCTCCCAGTGACTTGCAGGCAGGCGCGAAGCTGGTTCTGAACAGACAGTTTGCAGATGAGCGCTGGACTAAAAACAGAGTGGTCACCTGTCTCGACTGGTCTCCTCAGGTGGGTCAGAACACTTTCAGTTATGCTGTCTAACCTTCAGGCCCTATTCTTCCCTGTATGTGGACTCTGAGAGCATGTGTGTGCACAGTTGCACTGCTTCTTCTCTGCATCTTAAAATGGCTGCCATGTTCCTCTCAGTATCCAGAGCTTCTGGTGGCCTCATATAACAACAACGAGGATGCTCCCCACGAGCCCGATGGAGTGGCACTGGTCTGGAACATGAAGTACAAGAAGGGCACACCTGAGTACATCTTCCACTGCCAGGTAAGGAAAGAATTCACATGCAGTTGCCCTACAACCCACTGGCATAAAGACATTCTCTTTAAGAAAGTTTACATTGCAAAATAAATAGTTTTAAGCTTCATTCAGCCAAATATTTAGGCACTAGCAAATATATTTAAATTGTGTTTTTTTTTTCCCCCTCCAGTCAGAGGTGATGTCAGCCGGGTTTGCAAAGTTTCACCCCAACCTGGTGGTGGGTGGGACGTACTCCGGACAGATTGTCTTATGGGACAACAGGAGCAACAAGCGCACCCCTGTCCAGAGAACTCCCCTGTCTGCAGCTGCACACACAGTAATGCACTGGAGCTCACACACCTTTTTGTCTACACACACTCACAAACTACTTAATTTAAGTTCTTCTAGTATTTCTCCATATGTTTACATCTGGCTGACTTTTCTTGGTAAGCATGTTGTCTAACTCCTCCTAACTGTGCTCCGCTGTGTTCAGCACCCGGTCTACTGTGTGAACGTGGTAGGAACCCAAAACGCTAACAACCTGATCAGCATTTCCACTGATGGCAAAATGTGCTCCTGGAGCCTCGACATGCTCTCCCAGCCACAGGTACGTTGAACTTGTATGGATGGTGTACAGACTGTACTGTCATAAACATCAGTTGCTTTGTCAGAGAGTCTGAGGCTGCGTGTGTGTTCCCTGCAGGACAGTCTGGAGCTGGTATTCAAGCAGAGCAAAGCAGTGGCTGTCACCTCCATGGCCTTTCCTCTGGGCGATGTGAACAACTTTGTGGTGGGGAGCGAGGACGGCTCCGTGTACACAGCCTGTCGCCACGGGAGGTGAGCGCTCTTTGACCTCTGTCCTCATTAGCACCAGATGTCTTCCTGAGGACAGATTTTTGTTTGGTTTACGACCAGGATGTGAAAACAACACTGTGACTTCCGGCAAATGCTGGAAAAGCCTTTGGTAGGAAGAGGGTAATTAATAGTCCTCACAGTTGTTTTGATGTGTGTGTCACAGTAAGGCGGGTATCACTGAGGTGTTTGAGGGCCATCATGGTCCGGTGACCGGGCTGAGCTGTCACAGTGCTGGAGGACCTGTTGACTTCTCTCATCTCTTCATCTCCTCCTCTTTTGACTGGACTGTCAAACTCTGGAGCACTAAGGTGAGGCATTTACAGTCACACACAAGCTAATATACTCTTACATACACTATTATTCATGTTTCTTAACATCAATCCATTTCTCCCTGTTTTTCTGTACAGAGTACCCGTCCGTTGTACTCGTTCGAGGACAGTTGTGACTACGTCTATGATACGATGTGGTCTCCAACACACCCTGCCCTGTTTGCTTGCGTGGACCTAGCTGGACGTCTGGACCTGTGGAACCTCAACAATGACACAGAAGTATGCACACACACTGCACTGAAACCTAAAATCTTAATTTCACCCTTTAAAGGAATAGTTTGACATTTTGGGGAAAAAATCGAAGTGTAAAATACATATTTACTGGAACTGTATGAGAGTTATCAACCTTCTCATCTAACGCTTGGCTAGAAAGTGAAAAGGCGTATTTCCCAAAATGTCCTTCAGCTACAGATAAATTGTAGCATTATGGTTGTGTGTTTTTTAGGTTCCCACCGCCAGTGTGTGTGTGGAGGGGGCTTCAGCGCTGAACCGTGTGAGATGGGCTCACTCTGGCAAAGAGATTGCCACTGGGGACTCAGAGGGACAGGTGCAGGTCTACGATGTAGGGGAGGTGAGATGTCGTCCCATTTTACTATGATGCTTGGTTATTTCCGTACAGGATTTACCATCCTTCAGTTATACTACTGAAAACAAATTATATTGGTCCATGTCAGATTCTAGATCTTCAGGTGTCCTTTTGTCTCTCTGCAGCAAATCTGTGTGCCTAAGGCTGATGAGTGGACGCGCTTCGTCAGGACACTGGCTGACATCAATGAGAACCGAGATGAAGCTGAGGAGCTGGCCAACGTCTGATGTTACAAACCCCGCGCTGACAACTGCTCACACATTTCTCTCCAGTACACTACACACCTATAGCACACGACACTGGCTTCCAGCTTTTCCACCTACTACAACATGAATTGGCCTGAGGAGATGTGCAGAGCTAGAGGGGATAGAAAAGACAGCTTTAGATGAGTTTTAGGTGTGTATTTAAATGTGTCTTCAAGAGTTTTAGAGTATTTGTAGGAACAATGAATGTCACGTGTAGCAGTAGTAGTACAGAAACCACAGTTAAGTGGTTGAAAGTGACAGAGGGAATACAGGGAAGTGATTTTCAGCACAGATGTGGCCGTCCACTCTAAACTTCTATCTTTGATAACATCCTCAGGGCTCCAAAAACTGCTCTTCTCCTGAGGCCACAACCAACTCAGCCCTTTTTTAAATATGCAAACCTTTGTACTTGCACCTTTTTATTACCATTTGAGTGTTTTTACATGTTTTAATATTTTCCAGACACGCTTCTGCAGATGGCTGGCAAAAGTGTTTCAACGGAGCGAAAAAAGAAAAGCTGACATATCCCTATCGGATCTCTTTATCCTCAGCAGCACTTGAATTTGATGACTAAAACAGCCAGTGCGCTTAGACATGCACAGTCTCGCCTGTGCAGAAGTGTGTCACTTACATTTTAACCACTACAATATTTAATATTTATTCTGGTGGTTGCACTTAAATATTTTGTGTATTATTTAAAAAAATGTTGCTTTGTACTAAGAGCTTGAGTAGTACATTCCTAAAATTAGCACTACAAGCTTTTTACCAGGCAAAATCTGTTACTATACTTGCCTTGAGTTTATTGACACTAGTACAGTTAAAAGGTGATGCTTTTTTTTCTGTACCAAAGGTTATTGTTTTATACTCTGTACCTGTGTGATGAGTAGTAGGAAACAGTTTCCGGACTTGTCCTCTTTATGAGGACCTAAATAAACGACATTTAGTTTTAAACAGAGGTGTAAAGCTGAGGTTGGAAACTTAATTTTTACCACAGAACATGAATTGATTTTCATGATTTTCCTTTTCCATCCAATTTTTCATTCCTTCAGCAGGCTGGTTTAAAAAAAACAAAAAAACAGCTTCAAACGCTTCTCTTTAATGTTTAAAATGAGCTAAAGATGCACTGTAGCAGCCATATTTGATATAACATGAACAAGATCAATATTCTGCATAGACTAATTGTACTGTACTCTTTCCTGTTACTGATACAGCTGATGGTTGCACTTTTCCATTGGAATAAAACTCAAGACATATTGTTAAAATTAAAACCATATGGATGATTTATTTCAATAAAATACAATGACAGAATTCAGATACATTTAATTTATTAATACCTAATTATCCACTCGTGGTTCTTGTTTCATCAAGAATACACTTAATTGAAATGTTCTGTACATCAGTAAGAGTGATTCTCAGAAACCAGGACCAAAGGCCCCACATTGTCATAACATTACAGTTATTGTGTAATGATACTGACTGAATGTTACCGAGCTTTGTCTTGTAACATTTTCTTCACTGCTTCCTGTCAATGCGCTGTCTCAGTACAGTTATACAATATGTACAGTATGCAGCCTCCTGTGTGAGGATCAACCGAGAGAGTGAAGCCCCACACGCTGTGCTGACCAATCTAATATTTTCTATGCCCGCTGTCCAATAAGTGAAGTCCTACTCAAACTGAGTATTAGAAAGAAAATAGAATAAAAATCATATCAGCTACTTATGAGAGAGAGGAGTGCCCGAGGCTCCGTTTTACACAAATGCTGGAGAGAAGAACACAAAAGATGGAGATGCCAGGAGTGTACAGCCACTGAAGATTCAACACAGTCAGCGCTCTGGTCCTGACGCTGTCTGCTCCGTTACATCCAGAACTGCAGCCAGCTCTCCACCTCCGCCACTGGCTGGGGACCAGTGGACCACACCTTCACCCTGGAGAGAGTAACGGGCTGGCGTTGTTTGTTCCTAAGTTGATGGCCCCTATTTGTGGAGTGTTTTAAAACTGTGTGTGTGTATGTATGTGTGTGTGTGTGTGTGTGTGTGTGTTTGGTTTGTGTATCTATCTAAGTGTCTGGCTCCTGGTAGAGGAGGAGAGGGATGACAAAGTGATATGGAGATTCAGAGCTCTATGGCGCCTGAGCTGGCGTTGCAGTGACTGGCTCGGGGTGATGTATGGAGACCACACCGGAGGACTTGAATTTGGGAAGGTGGAGGCCGAATTTGTTCTCCACCCCGGCAAAGGTAGCTGCGGCCAGGCGGTAGCCTCCGACGTGGTCCGCATTAATGGGAGGAAGCTCTGAGATGCGAGACTTGGGTGTGGGCTCAGATCCTGACGGACGACTGCAGAGAGGAGGAGGACAGGAGGGATCATTACACAAACATAATGGCATTTTTGATATATAAATGAAGGGGGGGGGCATATACCATACCAGCAGAGTGAGACAGGTACTACAAATTATGGGTTGTTTTTTTTGTTTTTTAACAGAATGCAAAAATGAAATAAAAATATGGCATCAAGAAACAGTCTAAGAGTTATATTTCCTGTCTCTAAAGCCAAATGTTCTGTATTTCCCTACTGGCCATGAATCCTACAAGTGCATCCTTACATGAGCTTCCCAAACCTCTGTCCCTGTCTACTTTTCAGCTGCCCACTCTCCTTTTAACAAAAAGAATATCCACTTACTGTCCTCCAAAGTCAATGTAGAACCACCGCTGTAGGAGTTCATAAGTCACCAGAGTCACGCCAAACTGAGGAGAAGACCGGCACATACGAGCTGGAGAGAAGAGAGAGACACAATTCAACACAGTTTGAATGCAAAGACAATCAGACACCCTGTCTGCCTGTCTGTGCGCGCAGGAATACACAAACACACACCTCCAGCTCCCTTCCACAAAGCCCGGAAGCCTTCCTCTCTCATAATCTTCCTGAAGCAGTCGATGACTCCTGTGTAAGTGGTCTGTCCTGCCCTCGCTGCAACTTGGAGGCGTGTCTTGATGACATCAGCAGGAGTCACAAGGGAGGCTGCAGGGATACCTGGGAAATAAGAGTTACAAAGAAGTCAGATGATGCATGTTACTTGAAACCTGTGTAAAAATGGGGTCTCTGTGACTTAAGGGGAAGTAAAAAGTAAGTAATAAACTTGTTTATGAGCATTTCTTGATTCTGCCTGCAGGTTTGGTGTCAACTGAATGGTATGCATTTCTCTCATTCAGTAATATAATCAATATAGTGCAGGTTAATCGTTGGATCTTGTTCTGAATGAGCACTGACTGACTGCTTCTGCTGTTCTAGGTTATAATCTGAGGTTACCTGCAATCGCTCCAGCCATGAGTAGCTGCAGAGCTCCCAGCCTGCCCTGTTCATCAGCTAGCTGGGACTTGAGATGGGCATACGCGGGGAAATAGATGGCTGAGAAGGGGATGTCTCTCAGGAAACATGCTTTAGCACCCTAGATGGGCACACAAAGAACAGACAAATGTATGAAACTGTGCTTGGGAGTAGAACTATGAAAGAGTGAGGCAATGAGAAAGAGTGCATAAACGCCAGACAGAGTGAGTGCCAGTAAATTAAACAGGTTTTCACGCAGTGAGAAAAAAAATCCTGTTTGCACTCAACAGCCTGAGAGAGACACGTTACCTTGTAGAGGCCGAAGAAGCCCAGGTCACGGACCACGCTGAGTGCGCTGACTCGAGGTCCAGTGGTGATCTCTCCTGCCACCTGCAGGCGAATCTTCACAATCTCCAGAGGGTTGGTAAAGATCACCTGAGAGCCTCCAGCCTGGATTAATGAGAAGAGGTTGTTCACACATTTACATTTTTTTTTTTAAACAAAAAAGAAAAATCACTGTTCCCGCATCCCACATGTACGCAGCTGAGGGATGAGAGCCAAGTCTTTCTCATGAAAAGTATTAAAAGTAAAAATTAAACCCTGATCAATCATTTACTTTGCCATTTCCTCGGGCGGTAAGGTGTGCAGGTGTGCTGGGCGAGTGTGTGTAAAGATGAACAACGCTATCAAAAACAGAAAAAAAAAAAACAATTGGACAATGACAGTTTAACTCTGGATGCAATTTAGCATTGCAGTCCACTGTTAGTAACGTAATTTGGAACTTTGCAAGCAGGTTAATAGAACAAACAGAGTGCACGCATGAGTTACTTTTTAATGGCCTTTACAACTAGAGGCACACACCCTTGGGTAACTGACTGCGTCTGCATTTATTCTTATCTAGTGTTCATTTAGGCATTCACAAAACAGATGGAGCTGGACACTGAAGTGTGTGGTACTTACACAGCCACCAGCCATAATCTCAGCAAATAAAGGAATTGTGTTGTCTTTTTCGGTGAACTTGTCCCTTACAAAGTCATTCACCTGTGGGACACAAACACAAGCAAGCATGAGACCAAAGACAAATCAGAGTAACGCTAAAAATCAGTTTCATCTAGCCTTTGTAAATTTGCCCTAATGTGATGTCTTTCATGCTATAAATGCTGGTAAGGAAGCTCCTATAAAAGAAATCATTATTACAGATGTAACATAACAAGTGTGTATGCAGAGTGAATATGGAGCGGAGGAGGATTATACGTCGTGTGTGTGTGTGTGTGTGTGTGTGTGTGAGGTGGGGTGGGTACTCACTGTGAGTTTGATAGCCTTCTCAGGTGCAACGCCTATAAGCTGAGGAACCAGACCTGCGGGCATCATGGGGGATTGAGTGAGAGAGGAGAATCACATTTCATTAGTATTACTGGGCAAAAAAGAGAAATCAAAAGGAAATAAGCAGATGGAAAATAAGACATAAATAATTACTATAAATGACAGCAGACAACAAACACGCATGACGACAGGATCGGTTCATTTCAAATATTAAAACATTTTTGGTTTACTTGAGTGATTGTGCAGATGAAACACCAGATTACGTTGAAAAGCAAGCATTTTTCAAGGAGTATATTCAAATTAAGCATTTTCCAAACTTTCAAGAGTTTGTACAAATCCCTGAACATGAAGGTGGAGACCAAAAGAGACAGAGTGAGCTTTTACTAATGATATGAAAAATGAGGATATGAGAGAGAGAGAGAGAGAGCGAGAGCGAGAAAAGGAATTTGATCACAATAGTGGTTGTCATGTAATTAATATGATGCAACACGGCCCAAAATAAAGTACAGCAATAGAACGTCTGCTATTTTTAGACAAAGAAGGATGCTGCATCACTTCAACAAGAAACAATAGAAAACATTTTAATTGATTTAATAAAACAATTCACACAAAGTCTTTTAAAATACTCTGAGAAGCTCAGATTTGGCTCATATATAAGTGTGTATCAGTGGTGAACATGAACTAGGCACCGGAGATAACGCTCTTCAGCTGAGCAAATGTATATTTTACAGTCGACTACATGCTGAAGGCTTTTTCAGCAAGCTAATTGTAATTTTACGATTAATTTTTTATCTGTTAATTTTTTAACAGATATGTGTTCAAGAAACGCATGGCACAGTGAGGAAAAATAACATAAAAGAGGGGAGAGATGAACCATACAGTTGAGATGAATGAACAAAATAAAAGACAGGGCACTAAAATCACTGGTGTTGTGCCTGCAGAGGGGGGATGATGCAGGCGCCGTCTGAGAGCTCTACCTTTCTGGCCTACCTCTGTAGAAGCCGAAGAAGCCCTCGTAGCGGAGCACCTTCTTTGCACAGTCAAAGCTGTTCTTGTACATCAGCTCGCCAACAAAGGATCCTGTGGACCTCTGGTTCTGCATACGAGTCTTCACCAAGTCGATGGGGTACACAGCCGTCGCTCCCGTAGCTATGTAAATTCAAACACACACAAACTCAGACTAAATACTATCCATCAAATTAGATACATCAGATGCTGCTGTGTGTCCGTCAGACAGCCACTCGTCTCTGGCCGCAGGATAACTCACCTCCAGCAATGGAGCCCAGGGTGAACCTGTAGGCCGACTCTGCAACTTGGAGCCACACAGGCCTGGAACTGTCCCCGTGGGCCTGATGGAGAACCACATATGGGACCGTGGTGAATTTTATATTATGAAAAATTCTGTAAATTGTTCTTGTTTCTTATGCTTTAGTGGTGGGAATAGAAAATATAAATTACTCATTTATGAATAAGGCGTTGTGCACACACAGACTGCCACAAGCATCCTACCTGTTTTTGGGTTTCAGCCAGGTGGTAGGGCAGACATCCCTCCTCTAATGGAGCTATCCTCTCAATGTCAATAAGATTCAGGCGCCTGATACACAGATGTTTATTTCCTCATTATTTACGTCACTGTCATCATACAGCACATAATATCTTCCAGTAAATATCAGTAAAGTACAGAAGTTTGAGGTGAATGACAGATTCTATGGCAGACTTTAACTGAATAGCAGAGAGAGGGTTTACCCAGAGGGGGAGTGCAGGCCTGATAACTGGTAGAGGATGTCAATTTCCATGGGAGTGATCTGACCAAACTTGTTGGCAGCATGAACAAACTCTTCTGCAGAGAGAGAGAGATAAGAGAGAAAGATCTTTTATAACAGCATGGACATTCCTGACACACTCATGCAACATGTTAGCTGAAAGGCAAAGATACAACATCACAGTAATGCAACAATCTGCGCACCTTTGGTCACGAGTGTGTCCTTCCGTGTGCCGGCCAGCGTGCTGTAGATCTTGCGTATCAGCTCCATGTTGTTCAGGAGGGAGTTGAAGGCATTGAAGTACGAGAAGCTGACCATGTGAGAGGTGCTGCCACCTGCAGCCTGGTAGAAGAAAGGCAGAGCACGTCAGGTACTGCTTTGACTACGAATACGCTTTATTTAAATAGATTAAACTCTTAATAAGAAAGCTGAGATGTACAGGTGCAAATATTACTCAATACTGCCATATGTAAATTTAAACAGTACCTTATTTTATTTATTTCCTTTATCGCAAGGGCTAAGGAGCAACTTTACTCTGTACTTTAATTGTCATATTGTAGTGTCAGTGGTTTTTTTATTATTTTGCTTTTGACAGTATAGATATGTTTTTTTAAAAACTTTACACAAAACGTCTTTCTACAATGCAAATCTTAGCATGGACCACAATGGAAATAAGCCTTAGGGCTTTATTGTGTTATCCTGACTTTTATGTAAGCACTTCCTGCCCTAGCAAAGCTGGTGTTTTTTTTTTTAATGAAATTGTCTAATAAAATCAATCAATCAATCAATCAATCAATCAATCAAGCAAGCAAGCAGGATATCTAACTTTATATGACATGAACCTCAGGTAAATCAGGATAACGCCTCAGTGTTAACCATCTCATTCAGCCCTGTCAAGAAGTGTCGGAGATACTAGTGGAAATGTGTGAAACATCAATCACAAGAGAACACTGAAGAGCCTGAGCAAAGCTTAAAAGATTATTAAAATTAGAAATGCAACAGACCCAAGTTGAAAATGACCAGCATTGTTCTTTAAGGCTAATGACCCCAGCTGCGAATCGGATTAGTATTTACCTCTGCTGTGTACATTTTCATAACCCCACACATCAGAGTGGATTATATCGCCACTAGCTTAAAAACTTTTTGTCCCAATTAGACTTGGAATATTAACAGTTTGCTAATCCAAAAGTGGGAGATGTCGTAGCCTAGTAAAAACTGAAATGAGCAAGCTTCCAGCTATGAAAATTAATTTAGAACAGTCAGAGCTGTGGTTATCTGAAAATAACACTCATCCTCCTTTCAATCAGGACTGAATGTTCTCTGTGTCCACAGTGAAAAGCACACACAAACACTCACCGAGACAAGGTTCTCCTCCACAAAGGGTGTGAGCATGTGGTGTCTGATGGTGGCCATAATGTCACTGAAGTCCATGGCAGAGATGACGCCATTCTTCTCTTTGTCCTTCTGGGCAAACGCCTGGCGTGCATGCTCCAACTGCAGCTCCTAAAAAATAAAATAAAATAAAAAAACATGACACCACAAGGCTGAGTGTAAATATAGTCAAGTGAAAGAGAGTGAAGAAAAAAAAAGAGGGAGACTGATTTGTGTGTGTAATCAGCATACCTGCAGGAACTGGGTGAACTCGAGGTAGCTGAGGTGTTTCTTGTTGTCGTGCCCAAAGTGCAGACGGATGAACTCACAGTCCCAGTTGAAGGGAATGTGGTGGTGCACTGTGGTCTGGCTGAAGATGTCCCGGACATTCTCTGTAGCATAAATACACGTAAATACAGATTCAAGAAAGGAATCAATAATCAATCTTCTATGATTCTAATTCATATCATAAAGCTTTGTGTGTGTGACATAAAAAAGAAAGCAGAAGAATGAAGGAAAGAAAAAACTGTGCATGAGAGCGATTATGTAAGGCCCTCCATGTGTCATGACTTAGACTGAGGAGTAATCTGGTTAACACCATCATGTTAAGAAATATTTTCTCCACATTGCACCACAGTAAAATGTGTAAAATGCTCTGTTGATGTGTACAGTGCCATATTTATATTGTCATTTTTTTTTATTCATCGAAATCTTGTGAACTGAATGCTCGGGAGAAAATACAGAAAACACACTGGCCCGTACCGAAGGAAATGGCTCCAGTTCCAGTCTTGTCAAACAGTTGGAAGGCTACAATGAAAAGAGTGTCGGGTGCACACAGCACCGATTCAAATGCAAGAAACTCCTGGAACGAGATCAACCTGCCGTAGGATATGTATAAGAGAGTAAAAAAAGATATATTGTTAAACACAAACACATCAGACAGACTTTGGAATGAAGATCAGATCATACAGTATTGCTTAAAGGACCAGTTTACCAAAATCACACACACAACTTTTTCTCTGTTCCTGGGGACAGTTTTTTTATACACAAACAGTCTGGGAAGTGGTAGTCGTTGGGAGTTGTATCTTATCTGTAACTGGCTGTAATGGCAAGTACTAGTATCAGACAAGGCTCAATAAACTGTCAATTAGTGATGATAAGCTGTGTGCAAGTGTGTGTGAGTGTTCGCGGACACCGTCTCTATGTCAGTACGCACCCGTCCTTTGTGGTGTCAGCCACAGCAGCGATGAGCTGTACAGTTTTGGGGTTGTGGTGGATCTGTGTGTGTAGTCCCAGATACCTCTGGACAAAGTCACCTGGGGTCATGAACCTCTCTCCATCCTTGTCCACTACACTGGCATACTGAGGGGTGGGAATAAAAAATAACATCAGCGTGCTGTGGATGCCAACTTCTTTTCCCTTAACCCTAAATGAACTAACCAACAATGACTTTAAATTGCTTGCCTGTACCCCTCCTGCTGTCTCTGTAAGTTGTGTGCACCATTTACATAACCACGAGTTAATCCATCTCAATAGCATAGCTTTACATTAGCTGTTATCAACAGCTTTTGTTGACCCTCAGCACCCTGGCTAATGGCCTGTTTGGTCAGTGTTCAGAGGCATGAGTGTGGAGCATGACAAGTTAGTCCAAGCTTTAAGTGAACCACATGTCAGCAGTACTACACTGTAGACTGTAGGCTTGTTGTTACTAGGTAAAACCTAGTGTATACAATATTATAAAGTGCATGTTTTACTTACTACACTGACTTCTTCTTTCAGTGCTATTCTAACTTTGTTACAGGTGCAAATTATTACCAAAAGTGTTCACATTCAATTTTGAGGTTAGTGGCCCACAAAAACATCAGTTCTGTCATTGGTCTTTTACTAAACTGTGCTGGTGATTCATGCTGCACCAGAACAACCAAGGTCATTGATCTTGCAGTTGCGGCATGCATGACATGTCATAACTACACCAGCCCACACTTGCGTACACATGAGCAGGCACAAATGCACCGATGGTTTTAGTCTCTCATGACATCTTATGAACATACACAGACCAGACGAGTCTGCCTTTCTACGCTCTGACATGCAATAGCCTTTACTCTGACTCAAAATGTTTTTTCAATACACAACATGAGCACTGTGCTCTCTGATCCGTTAAGGACAAGGACATGCAAGTCTTTGCTTGTGCTGTACTGGAGGCAGTGAAACAAAAACTGATAATTATGCCTGAACAGGGACTTGAACCCTGGACCCTGATGCTCTGCCGACTGAACTATCAAGGCTATATAAGTAAGCATTTATACATGTACACTGCAGTCTAACAACAATGTTAGGCTAACTGATCACTGACAATCTATTCAGTTTGTTATTTGTGCTTTAATGTAACAACAGCAGTCTGTGCTTGACCTTTAACTGTGGCTAATGCTGCAATTTAAACCCCATGACAAACTCACAAACTCATTCACCAAGTGAAAACAGTCCTGGGTGAGAGATCTTCTACATACAGAGCTGTTTCACAAATACATCTGATGGATATGTACATGCTGGGTACAGATATCACATATCATCATGTGACGTTGACCAAAGAAACATTTGAGACTGATGTTTTTTGGCTGAATTCTGTGCAAACCAACCTCACCTTCTGGAAGATTGCTTTCAGCTCACTTGGGTCCCCGCGTTTGGTAGATTGCACCTAAAACAATACACAATAAAAATAACATCATGACATTGCTCGACTACGCGAATATGCGTTTTAACATTTCCAAAAAAAGCTTTAGAGTAAAGCAAGTTTTGCAGGCGGTGTAATTCACATGGACAGGAAGCAATACAAGCAAGCTGCTTCGGGTTCATGTCTCCTTGAAACGTCCACTGCTGTGAAGGAGAAACACAACACATTGCGACAGACATGACACACGACCACAGAGAAACGACTAACCCTGGCATACCGGCAAGTTAGGCAGCTAACTAAACAACAGACCACCCAACAAGCCAAACCTCTACACAAGCTAAAACAAATGTTATATCTTGGTAGCCGGCTAGCAAGCACAAACCACTCACAGGAAGAGGACACAACCCGTTACAATGACATGTTAAGCTTTAAATCGGGAAAATGCGAGAGGACGAGAGTACATTGACAGAGACGAGTGCTGTGAAAAGATGCGACTTCAGCTAGCGTTATTGATTTTATCACGGCCGCATTAGCAGTCCGATAGCTGTTTAGCATTATCCCGCTAACTTGGTTGTGGATGTCTCATCAAGGCCAGCCACCGCCGGGCGGCGGCTAGCACAGGGATGCTACAGCCTCAGAGCACACCGCACCCGAGAGACCTTTCCTGGACGGGACCAGAAAGTCTAGCCTTGATAATTCCTACACAATAGTACACGAGCAGAAGACATGCAGACATGTTAAAGTAGAGGTTTGAAAACCGCTAAGAGAGCGATGCCGAAGTCACCTTGACCGCCATGCTGGTTTGACGTCACGTAGAGTGAGAGAGCAAGACGTAAGCTATCGGACGTGTAGTCGTGGGAACATGAAAACGATAACGTGCAGCCTTTCAAAAATACAGATCAATAAATCAGTTAGCCAATATATGTAATAATCATATATCCAATCAGTTATAATGAAATTACTTGAGAGTGATAATATTAAAGGTTTTGTTGTGATGAAGGAAGTGTATCCTGCACCTCATACGTAAACGCGCGCGTGCACTCACACACAGACACACACGCGCGTTACTGCTACCATTACTATTAGGCTACTGCCACTGCTACTCCTGCTGCTGCTGCTGCTGCTGCTGATAGATAGATAGATAGATACATACATACTTTATTCATCCCGAGGGAAATGGACTTTCATTACTGTTACTACTACTACTCTGCTGCTGCTACTACTATTACTACTAGGCCTACTACTAGTAGTACTGCTACTGTGATACCATTACTTTTACTAGCCTACTACCACTGCCATTACTACTACTACTAGACATACTACTGCTGCTGTTATTTCTACAAGCCTCCTACAATAGGCTACAAAAACACAAATGCATAGGGGATTTTTCCCTTTACAATACTCTCTCTCTAGGCAGTGAGGCAGCCAGTTAAATCTGGATAACTTAGTAAAGCTCTGAACATGGACTCTTTAGTCAAGTCCTCAATCAGTTATGCAGCTAACAGTCCTGCTCTGTCGGAGGCTACATCCACACTAATACGTTTTTGTTTTAAAACGAGACATATCCCATATAGGATGTGTGAAAGATGAAAACAGACCCATATGTTCCTGGTTGCCTTGCACAAGCAGAACTCAGGGGAAGATGGAAAGAAGGCAGTTAAAACAACGTAAAAAAAACAAAGTAAAGTAGGACAGAATCCAAGGAATATAAACAACACAGGGTTTAGATCACATCCTGTCATAAGATGTGACTTTGTTAAGCATGTAATCATTAATGTGAATGGGCCTTTTTCATGAAAGACATTTTGATATGTCAAGGTAAGAAAAGCACAGGTGTAAATATTAGGATTAACAATGACTGAATTTCATTTCGCTGCTTCAGTTTCAGGGTCCTTTCATTGTTCATGACAAAATGTCTGCTGTGAAAAAGGCCAATTGTGCCAATGGACTCTTCTTTTTCATTTAACTTACCTCTATCCTCAATCCACACTGACTTTGTTCCGACATCCAGTAGATGTAGCAATTGTTTGTTTTTGTGCTGAGAAATGTTTTCACTTTTAATTTACTCACTACTAGTGGATGAGAGCTTATCTCACTGACCTTGGTGAGGTGTGCATATGAGAGCTAGACAGTGTTTGTTCTCACTGATAAGGCAGTGACCTACAGTATCTCCACTACCTGCACTACAGCACTAGCCATGCATGGCCTGTGTTATGTATGTTATGTTATGTACAATCGTGTAATGTAATGTCCTATATAGAGGTGCTCATGAGTATGTTTGATTTAGGGGGTGGGGGTTGGAGTCTGGAGACCTCCACCAGGCTTAAAAGACTGAAAGCAGTCGCATGCATTGGTTGCAGAACAACCATCATGCTTTGTGTAAGCATACTGGCAGCCTAAGAAAAGATAATACCGTGTTCATTTGTGTATTATTGATGCCCGTAGAATGACAATAGAATTAAGAATTAAAGTGCAAAGTTTTTGCAACTTCAATCACATGACTTGCAATATTCAAAAGACGTGAATCAATTCTAGGAAATACAGTTTCAGTATAAACGCTAGCTGACGTTTGTGCTATGGAGCGTTAGGTGTTGTAGGAACTTTTGGTGTCCTAATCTTACTCAACGGTGGAACCAAAACCCTTTCACTGGCAGTTGTGGCGACATCCACGCTAGCTTGTCTTTTGTTTTCTGATTTTGTTCACAAGTTACTGTGTGATTGAGCGATTCTGCTTGGAAGCACTCTAACGTCGGAGCATCACACTCGCATATGAATGCACCATTCTGACCGCTTCCTAATAGGCTGGTCACTGTGCCACCATCCTTTGTTCCCACACCCCGTCAGTCCAGCAAACATGCCACAGCCAGCCTTCCTGCTCAGTGTTTACTATTCTATCTTCCTCTCAACAGTCATTTGCCATCCCAGCAGACCACAGAGACACTATGTTGACATTGCTGTCAGTGGCTCGAGACTTCCATTACAAAAAAGAAAAAAGTTATGTTCCATTCCAGAACGTAATAATTGGAGAAGGCTTCCGGATGATCCATTGATTTTGGCACTCATATCCGACACCGCTACTGTCACTTTCTGCCACCAGTTCGACTCCGCCCACAAAACACGTCGTCGCTGTTTAAGTAAAACTGCATACGTATCACCAGAAAAATGTAAAGTTATTATGCAGAAAGGCACCATTCAGAGTGTTATAGTTATAGGGGAATTTTATTATTAATGCCTAAGCAGCATTTAAAGTAGCCTAAGTATAACCAGATTAACCCAGTAGGGGGGCCCTGGGCCAAAAATAATTTGTGTGTCTCTATTGACCCCCTATTTGTGGTAATTTGGTTAAACAAAAAAAATACAAAAAATTTACTAAGAATATGCACTATGTCAATTTTAGCACAGGTAGCCAAGACAGGCAATAATGCAGAATCTACCTAGGGCCCACTATCACTCGAGCTTGGTGGTGCACATCCCAAAGTAATTTGCAATTAATCAAATTACCACAAATCAACGGATACACAATTCATTTTAAATTTCATGTCATTAGCATTATAAGTAAACTACAGTTTGCTGATTAAATAGCTGGAATTTTATTTTATTTACCTTTTTTATTTTCTTCATGGCACTACAGTGGTATTTAACTTCAAATGTGGTTATTGTATGAGCATGTAACGATGACACAATTTGTAATTTGTTTCGTAAGGGCCACTGATAAACGCCAAGGCCTAGAGATGTGTATGGCATGTGGTTCAACATCAGTGGGAGAAACATTTTGTACTTACCAGAAATATGAACTCTTTATTTGCCTCATTTACAAGCTAGTGGATTTATAAACAGAAATAATATGTGAAATTCCTGAGGTTGAAAGCAGACATGGCAGGGTGTGATGGCAATCAAGAGCACTTTTGGTCATATTTGTTTTTTGACTGTGTTACCTTATAAAGCTGATGATTGATCAGTATCAAGTTGATACTATCTACCATATTAGGAGTCAGACCAATCTAGTTACACCAAAATGGGATCAATTGCTCATATGAAAGGAGCATATAAGCACTTAAGTTGCCTTTGAATAGTCTGACTATTTAGTCTGGATGAATGGATGAAAGGCAAAACAAAATATGGACAGAACCTTACCAACTTCTTGTATTTCTGAATCTTGTATTTCTGGTCTTTATTCTTAAATGATTGGCGTTTAACCAAATGACCACAAACAGGGGATCAATAGAGGCCCACAGATAACTTTTGCCCCAGGGCCTCCTACCGGGTTAATCAGGGCCTCACACATTAAGATGCTGCTAAGGAATTAATAGTAATATTTCACTAAATTTAACTCTGAATGGTGCCTTTCTGCATAATGACTACTTTTGCTTAAGTACATTTTGCTGGTAATACTTAAGTAGAGTATTGAATGTAGGACTTTTACTTGTAATGGAATATTTTTACTATTTCACCACTGGGCCCTATATAACAATACAACACGGCACAATAGAAATGACACAGAGCAGCAAAGCATACTAAGGATGACCAAGCTCAATAGTGCATAAAACCTGTACAAACCCTGAGTTTTTAAAAATCAGATTGTGATTGTTTTTTTCCCTCAACTTTATTGGCAAATGAACGCTATGTTACACAAACAGGAAAATACAGTCGAACAACAAAAAACAAGGAAAAAAGAGAACATAAAAGGCACAACAGAGCAATAAAAACCCAATTATATAATTACATTTAAAATAAATTACACTGGTTAATTGTTACTGTCGAGACAGTAGTAAGATACTTCTGTTTCTTGAGTCGTGCATCACGTGACTTCAGCACCACGTGACCAACAATAAACATCCATGGCGGCGCACTGTTCTGCAGGGCTTGCAACAAGATCAGGTACTGAGCTAAACAGTCTATACTCTCATAGACAGCTAGCATTAGCGGCTGCTCGGACCTCCCGCGAAACGTAAACACAAACTACTTATTTATGGAACGCCATTTGCGCATATAACGTCTTAGATATTTCGTGTTTAGACGACATTAAAATGCGTGTTAACATGTAGAGTTTGGTCATATTTGCTCAATTGACCTAAAAGAGAGCACCGGTGAGGGTGAATCCCAGACAGTCTACACATAAGAATTAGCTTTCTACCATTTATACTTAGCAGAAAAGCATTATCAGAGAGAGCACTCTCTTCTTCATTGAGTTGCTTTCCTTTTCTCCAGGACTGGGTGGTTTCCTGCGGAGAGTTTGTTGTCTAAGAAGTTGTGGTCCACCCACAGCCCTACTGTGTCAGCAACATCGGCGCTTCTTCTGGAGGAAGTGGAAAAGTTCTCACAGTGTAGTTCGCCCAGCTACTGTTAAGCCTGCCTATGCAGTACCCAAGGTACAGTACCTTCGGTTCCCATAATGCCAGGGTTGCCAACTTTGGGTACCTAGCTGGAGTGACATTTTGATGCCGCGCACTTCATCACGTGCACATATTTGGACTCAATTCACCATCAGGGTTTAAATAAGTATGCACCTTATACATGTGGCGGCAGTGGGACCTCTATATTCTAAGATTTAAGGATATAGCCTGACTACACCACCCCTGGACTTCCACCCTGGGAAATACTCACAATTTCACAATATTAGACAAACACTAACCCAGTAAAGGGCACACAGTTCATTCACTAATGAAAGTCAGAGACGTGTTCTTTCCAATATCAAAACTACACCATTTTATTGCATGTTCACAAGTAGCAAGAACCAGAAATAAACAAAAGGACGCAAGAACCTATCCTACTCCAGACACATAGCCAATACATGAACACACACACACACACACACACACAGACAACTCTACACGTGACCACACATAGTCACTTAGCCAAATATACATGAACACATACTGGGGGTTACAGTACGTAACCAACGGTACATGCATTTGCCTGTTTGTCTCTGTTGCTGTCGCAGTGTTTGGGCAGCGTGAGATCATGAGACTGAACGTGAAAGCGTGTGTCTTACGCCAGAAGCGTGAGAGTTGGCAACACTGCCTAAGCAGTATTATGATGGGACAGGCCAGAGGATAGAAGTTTTATCCAAGGATGACCTGTAGTTTAAAGTTTTACCTTTTGTTTTTCTTACTTAATTGAAATGATTGCAGTAATTTTGGAGCATTTTAATGATAGAGGGGTGCCTAAAATTATGCCCAAATGATCTGAAGCAACAAAGGTGTTGCTGGAACCAAACCAATGGTGTTTTAGTTGTCCTCTTAAATTTTCTTCTTTTGACAAGGGTCCATTTGGGCTGGTCAGGCTGTCAAAAATGTCTCCAATAACAGCCTCATCACAGGTGCAGAAGGTGTAGAGGTTAACTTAGATATGCATTCAGGCGGGTATTATCAGGGGACCTCTGAGTTTCTTGAGGCTGATTTAGTTTAGAATTACTAGTACTTTCCAGTAAGGTGAAAATGACTAAATGGCTAATTTTGATGCTTTTAAAAACCATCACTGGAAGTTAAACCTCTCCCATTAGAATACTTTTTGTTGAAGGAAAACCTTAAAGCGCTCAATTCTTCCATTCTATTCACGCAAGTCAGCTCATACTAAACATCATTTTATATTGCACTTTGGTCTCTATCGCAAAATAATTATGTTTTTATATGGAACCTTGTGATGACAATATGATGCACCATTTGTATCCTGTCTTTCCTCTCCTCCCTGACTGTAGCACATTGTGCGGCCTGACTATGTAGGCACTAGACTGGTCCCAGAATGGCCAGACTACATAGAGATCAAAGACCAAGAGCAGATCCTAGGCCTTGCCAGAGCATGTCAGCTAGCCAGACATGTACTGTTACTAGCTGGACGCAATCTGAGGGTAAGCACCTAATCACTACAAGCAATGTTTGTGTTCATTAAAAACAACAAAAATAACATAACAGTTACAGTATGACCTGTGGCTTCCAGGTTGGTATGACAACAGATGAAATAGACTTCATCGTGCACCAGGAGACAATCAAGCACAACGCCTACCCTTCCCCTCTGAGATACGGTGGTTTCCCCAAGTCAGTCTGTACATCTGTCAATAACGTGGTCTGTCATGGCATACCTGACAGGTAAATGGAGGACATTCACTCAGAACATTGCTGTCTGAATTGCTGTCAGGTGTAAGGCTTGTTGTGGAGATTCAAAGTACGTTACAGAGGAGACTGGACCTCAGTCTGCTCTTGTTCAGTGTAATCATAAAATGCATGCTCACGCTCACTGCCGCCATGTCAACTGTCTCAGACTGACAAAGGCTTGTAGGAATAGAAAGAGCATGCAAGCAATCTAAAACGTATAGTAATAGTAACACCTAGCATTCACAATAGGAACTGCATTTTAATATATATATTTGTAATTTTAAAACAACTCACAAGCCATATAAATGAAGGTGTCCTAATGACATCCCTAATTTAGATACACAAAAACCAAAAAAAGTTATTGCATTGTATATAATGCAATGTAGTAACATATAATGGTCTGTCATTTTTCTTGTCATTTTCTTACCTTTCTTTCCTTCCAAAATAAGATTCTACCAATGTGAAAATATTTTTTTATCTCAAAAATAAAACTCACAATGTAACACATCTTACAACATTAAAGTGAATGCTGGTAACTTAAATCTTTAAATGTCAAACGTTTTATAGAAATTTTGGATGATGAACTTGGTGGAGAAGTTTGGAATTTTTTTCTTATCACCAAAACGTGACAATGTATCATTTTGGAACAGAATTCATTTTTGGACAATTTGTCTTCTTCTCAGATAAATATAATAAATACAATAGATATATACTGTATATTTAAAAGATGAAGTGCTATGGTGATGTCCAGTATAAATTGTATTATAACGCTAAAGATGTCAGATGTAAGGGATTCTCTGTATGCACCATTCATTTTGATTCTTGTGTCCTGCAGTCGGCAGCTTCAAGATGGAGATATCATCAACATCGATGTCACTGTGAGTTGATGCCCAAACAAACTTAAAGACGTTACTGCAAACGTGATCAGTCAGCGCAACATCACTGACTTCTGCCTATTCTTGATAGGTGTATTTGGATGGTTACCATGGTGACACCTCGGAAACCTTCTTTATTGGCGAGGTGGATGAGGTTGGGCGGCGATTGGTGGAAACTGCAAGGTGTTGCCGAGATGAGGCCATCGCTGCCTGCAAGCCGGGTGCGCAGCTCTGTGTTATAGGAAACACTATCAGGTACACACACACACACACACACACACACACACACACACACACACACACACACACACAAAATATACACACAGTAAATACTTGTGCAAAATACATACCATATAATCACATTCATGTTTTCTAATATGCCAACCAATATTTTTGTACTGCTGGCAGTGAAATAGCCCGTGCCAATGGCTTCCAAGTGTGTCCTTATTTCATTGGACATGGAATAGGCTCCTACTTTCATTGCCATCCTGAGATCTGGCACCATGGTAAGTTTGCGGTCTGTGGTCAGATGATGTGGCTGAAATGGGAAAAAGTAATATGGATACCATGCCCATGTTGCCAAAACGTATTTTTAATTGATAAAGAGAATCCTCTTTTTCTCTTTATTTCCAGCTAATGACAATGACATGATCATGGATGAAGGGATGGCTTTCACAATAGGCAAGTTACTTTTTACAATGTTTGCGTGCACATTAAGATGCCACTGTGTATGAGTGTGGGGCTGATAGTGTCTGTTAATTTGTAGAGCCCATACTGATGGAGGGGTCTGCAGAGTTCAGAATCCTGAAGGACAATTGGACCGCAGTGTCTGCAGATGATAAAAGGTTTGTGGTGAACAACCAAAAACATCTTTGCTGTGTTTGTAGCTGTCAAGTTAGCGAAACACTTTTTCCAGACTAAATGGTTTCCCAGCTGGCATTGTTAAGAATATGTAAAAGCCATAAAATCCCATAAAACCACAGATGGTTGTTTTTACATCCCTGTTTGTGTGTGGATTTTAACCAAATGAGATACGACGTCTTAATTAGTGAGCTTTAGAAGTGCTATTAGGCTTAGTTTAAAACTTTGGAGAGAGCCAGGCTAGCTGTTTCCCCCTGCTTCCAGTCTCTATGCTAAGCTAAGCTAATTGCCTCCTAGCTCCAGTTCCATACTTGCACACAGACATGAGTGGTATCAATCTTATCACTCTCAAAACTCTCAAAAAAGCCAATAAGCAGATTTCCCCAAATGTTAAACTATTCCTTTAAACTCTTACATGTGCATTGTGTTTTTTTGTAATTGACATTCATGCAGGTCGGCTCAGTTTGAACACACGGTGGTCATCACATCTGACGGAGTGGATATTCTCACCAAACTACCAGAAGAGGGCAATCTGTGACCTGAAGGAATCGAACTGCTGACTCCTACATCGACTGTTCAAAATCTCTTCAGGTCAAACAGGATTTAAACTACCTTTTGAGATAACAGAACACTGTTACAAGAACTTGAATGGTGATTCACCAGGACCTATTTTAAACAAGTAAGCCGTTTCTACCTGTAAAGTGTATAAAAAGAAATGAAATAAATTGTCTTATTTTACTTTTTATTGCTAAGTGAGGATTGCACATATAATATCTATATATTCAGTTTGGTGTTTTTTTTCACCCTTGACTGGAGCAAATACAGAGAAAAATCTTCATCCTCATCTTATTACTGAAGTTGAGATTCATATGTTATAATGTCAGTATAAGAGATCCCAGTCGTCTCCAAATTTCAGTCTGTTCTTTTGCTAGCCCATCAGCTGCTGACCGGTTTAACAGTCAGATTTGTGCAGTCCTTTCTGACAGTTAGATGGGGGGGATAGTACAGTGGGGCCCATGACAGGCAACTAAGAGGGACTTGTAACAGTTAAATTGGAGCAACACGAGCAGGGCCTTGGCCAGGATATTAGACTTGTCACCAACCAAACGCTGTAAGATTTTCTGATTATTTAATAAAATCACAAAACGTCACATTTCAGGTATTCTGTTCAATTATATTTTCTGGAATATTTGTCTTGCTTCATCATTGTCTAAATGTTGTTTCAAAGCCTTCTCTACACAACACGGTAATCTTTTATTTTCATTTATTTCGTTTTTGCCTAAAACAATCAACTTCTAACATGTTAGTCTAAAGTGATATCTGAATAATCCTTAAAAACACCTGAATACGAACTCAGCAGGACTTATTTTCATGTGGTCAAGACATTTTGTGCACCTTCCTGAATTATGAAATACAAACTGCATATTAGATATTGTGTCAATTAGGTCAGTGGAAATCTGTCTCTTGGTGGCATACTGTATAGTCAAGTGTAGCCAGTAGATGGCAGCACACACTGTAATAAATTGTACTACATATTGCATATTGTAGCCAGCACAGGCATCACATCCTCTCTCTACTCTCTCCTGATGGGCAGCACAACACACCACATCTGACCGTCTCAAATGTGTTTCTGTCCCATAATAACCATAAAGGGAAAGCACCAAATCTCAGTATGTTTAAGTCTGTCTCCTCATGTTAAAGTTTGATTAATCTAAACAAGTGTCAATAATTAATCGCTGTTGAAAATCTACTCCCAGGGCCTGAGGCTAGCTTGTTTATCAACTGCCCAACATGACAAGGGTTTCTCATAGTATCACCAGAATTAGTATGATAGATTGATTGAATGTGTTAAAGAAAAAACTATTCACAAACTTGAGGACAAAAATGCTGCTTTGGGGTTGTAAATTCCAGACATAGCAACAGCCTTTTGTTGTATTTTTCCAATTCCTCTCTGCTATCTATATCTTTTGTCTACAGGTGGATTTAATAAAGGCTAAGAACATAAGAGCAAATATCTCACAAGGCTTTTTCTCTCTTTACCTCACCTCTCCACTTCTGTTCTTAAGCTTTTTACGGTAACATTCGATATCTCTGACATTTCTCTCTATGATTAGAGCACAAATTACTGGTTTGTTAATTTACATAGAAGTTGGATTACAGTGTGCAGTACGTGAGTAATTAAAAGCTCCTACAACCTTATCATGTTCTCAAACAGTCTGTCCATAATGCTGTGTGGATATACTATAAATTTGATGTTTTTGTAATGATACTTCTTAACAGAGGAGAAGTATGGTGAAGTGAAGATGCTTCAGAGGAAAAAAACACATAGGAGAAATTGGATTCCAGCCCACTGGGTGTGTTTTCACTTCCTGCCAATGTACTCTTGAGTGTTTGTGTGTGTGTGTGTGTGTTTGTGCTTGTGCCCATGCCAATGCCAGTTTGTGGGTGGGGCAGGAAGGATTAGACAAATAAAGGCGGGTCAGCTAATCAGGAGTCTGGTCATGTCCAGCCAGGAAATGATTCACAGTTTATCATTTTATTTGATGCAAGACATATGATGATAAGGATTACATGTACATTTATTCAGCTTTTATTGAACTTCAGGGACTCTTTACTGTAGCTTAGGTTATTTTTTTGAAGCAATACAGTACACCACATTTGATTTTAGGGCAGGGTGTGTGTGTGTGTGTGTGAGCTTCCTGTGAATCAGGACAGGAGTCATGTAAACATTTCTTAATGGCCCCCCACCAGCATATGATTCATTAAATTTGAAACATAAAAATCTGAAAATAAAAAAGGGATTTGTCAGCAAGAAGGAGAGAAAGTGGAGGCAAAGAGCAGAAGGTGGATACTAGGGGGAGTGGAAGTGGGTAAGAGGGTAGGATTTAGGGAGGAGCAGGGAGTGGCGGGAGGTTGTTGGCTTGTGGTTGTGCATTCTCCTCTCCTGCCTCTAATTCTTTTCCTGCATGTTGGGACTCATTCCTGCTCTCTCCTCTCGCTCTGCAGATCTCCTGTGAGTCCTCGTCTGTTTATGTTGAGGATCCTCTTTGGCGTTCAATCTTGAAATAACACATCCAATATTTCAAAAATGTGACGTGCTTCAATTGCTTGAGACTGAAACCTTATGATTATTATCACCTCTGCAGAGGAGGTTATATTTTTGTTCCTATTTGACTGTTAGTTAGCAGAGTATCTTAAAAACAATTCCAGTGAAATTTGGTGAAAAGTTAGGCCATGAGCCATGGGAAAACTTATTAGTCTTTTTTGGGCACGAATAGTGCCCTCATGTGGTCATTTATAAAGCACTTTATACTTTCTGGTTTTTTTCCACCCACAAAAGTTTTTCTGACATTTTGGCTTTATTGCCAAACTATTTTTTCACTATCTATTCCTATAAATATAATCTTCACCTGTTTGGTGCATAACGTGTTCTGATGAGCCCAGTGGGCAAAAAAAAATCATTTTTATTTAGTGTACTGTGTTCCTGTGATTGGTTACCAAATGATTGTACACTTGGCTTATTTGACATATACCCTGCCATCATTAAAAACATTGTCTTAAATTTGGAGTTTGACATGAAATACATTTTTTTACTATGAAAAATGTCTCGGGTAAAACGGTCTTGCTCTCAAAAACTGAAGCATTTTAATAACTACAACATTAACATTAGCAACAACAATTATTCAATACTCAATTTAGATATTACATAGTAATTTTACCTAATAGTAAAGAATTTCAAAATGTTATATATTATAATATCATACTATATCACAACATACTTTCATATTGCTTTACTTATTATGGCTTTTATAGCAACATGATACATTTAAATGGACATAAGTGAGTGGTCATGAGTCTAACTTGCAAATTTCGTCGTTGTACAAAGCCCAATATTTCCCAACATGATTTAGGCATTCTCTAAAAATCCATCACCATCAGCTAATTAGCATGGTTGTTTATCACTATATGTATTTTTAGTGCGCATGCAGTTTAACAATTTCTAAACATTTTCTATTATAGAATTTGACAAAAAGTTGTGAATCATTCTCTGAAGGCCAAAGTGGCAAATGTATTAAAAACGAATAAAGCGAGTGGTTTTAGAGTTGGAGTCCTGCATCAAACCTGATGTTTTTGATTTCTTTGCTTTGGCCTTGAAAGAGTGTTTGTTCTCAGATCTATTTCTGTCAGATCAGCTGTTTCTTTGGCCTGCACCTCCTCCAAATGATGTCCAGCCTACAGTTTTCTGGTTTGTTATTGTTGAAATGTTGTGCAGCCTTGTTAGAGGCATGCGTTCTCTGAGTGCCTTCTTTCTCAGTTTGTTTTCTCAGTGTAATACCTAACTACAGATATTACTGATTTACCTCCTCAAAATAAATACAGAGTTCTTCTATGCATTCATGTGGACGCTGCTCAGCCATCAATCCATAAAACACAGTACATATAGCGGGTTTTCTCTATACAATATTATATACCAACACACATGTTTGCACCCCTGATGCTGGAGATACAGTCACATGTGATGTTCATATCTGTATACCTCATTCATTCCACCGTGTGTGTGTGTGTGTGTGTGTGTGTGTGTATGTGTGTGTGTCGTGTGTTAACATATTTACCTACTGTGTGAAGTTGTTCTGTAGCTACTGGATGAGTAGATTAATGGGTTATGTTTCTCCCACATTGTCACATTCCAGGTGTGCATACATACCTACATCACTGTGTGTATGTGTGTGTGTCGTGTGTTAACATATTTACCTACTGTGTGAAGTTGTTCTGTAGCTACTGGATGAGTAGATTAATGGGTTATGTTTCTCCCACATTGTCACATTCCAGGTGTGCATACATACCTACATCACTGTATGTGTGTGAGACTGTGATATATCACACTTACCTGGGATCTCACTGGGAAGCACCAGAGGAATTCTTGGTTTCCTTGGTGACCTGTGAAACTGTGGCATTAACAAAGTGACGCATCATTTTCAGACTTGTGGAGGCAGATCTCTCTGACACGCATGTTCTGAATTTGACTGAGTAACTGTGTAGGGACTCAAAGCGCCTGAAGGCCAAGCAAAAACAGCTGAGTTTGTTGCTTGGAATTGAACATGCACTGTGCAAGGACATGTAGCTACAGGCTGCTGTTGAGTGAGTAAGCACGGGCATCTCTACAGCGACGGGGTTTTCTTCATTGTGAGACTGTAGGAAAGTTGAAATGAGGGAAACAGAAAAGTTACTTCAGTTTACTACACTCTACTCACCATTTCCCATTTGATTAAGAAAAGAATTATGGTCTGAACCCAGCTTGGAGGCGGTAAATTCATAAAGCCACACCTAGAGACACAGTGTCCCTTACTGTGTCTGTTGTAATGTATTCAGGCTGTTATTTGACATCTGTTTTTTTTGTCTTTTATTTCCATTGTCTTTATTTGTTGTAATTGATATTACATGTTATTAGTATTGTTTTATTCTCCAGTCTCTTTTTTCTTTTGCCAAACTGTGTAACAAGACTGCAGACATGCTGGCTGCTCCGTGAGGCTATATGTAGGAACAGCAGTATTTTGAGCTAAATGCTAACATCAGCATGCTAACATGTTCACAATGACAATGCTAACATGATAAGCAGGTATTACATTTACCATGTTAACCTTCTTAGTTTAGCATGTTAGCATATGGACTAAAGTGCAGGACCAGCACCGACCGACATTTCCATCCGTAGAGCTGCAGCATGGCTAAAAGTAAAGAAATTGATCCCGTGCAGCATGAGAATAGAGTCCACTGAGAGACTTGATTCATCCCTTTAAACAGACAATGTGAAACCAAGAATTACCTGGAACAGGCGGCACTGATCACTGGAATTAATCCTTAATGAGTCTACGAGGCTAAGCACAGCACTTTATACGAGGGGTGTTTTGGAGTCAAACGAAGCCAGATAGAGTATATGTGTGTCACAAGTTACAGTTAATCTGCAGGAATGCATTCGTGTATGTGTGGCAGAAGAAGACTGTTGTAAACTTGAGTCACCAGACTGGCTCAGGGAGGGTTCCCTCTTGATTGACACTTACAAGGTGGAAAACTTTCTCTTTTGACCTCTTGACTCTTTCATTGCGAGGAATGCTTTTTGTCTTTTTAACACAGTGGAAATTCTTTTGCTGGAGCGATCTGGTGCTCCCAGACCGCCGATAAGCAAAGTGTATCTCTTTGGCTTCTGTGTGTCTCTTTGTTCCTTTGACACCCTTTCCCATGTCTAAATAACCAAAGCAGACCGCCAAAATAAAAGCAGGGGTGCAGTATTGTGTGTGTGTAGATGGTATGCATCGCCCAAGGCTGCTATAAAAGGTCTCTGATAAATGGTAACTGTCTGCCTCTGTTGTCTTGTGAGATTCATACACACACACACACACACACACACACACACACACACACTCACTCACATAAACACACACTTGAGCTCATTGCCCTGCACAATGCCCTCTCTTACTGTGACCAGAGAAAAACTGGTTATACAGCTCCGAGCAATACCCTTTTAGCTGTGTGTGTGTGTGTGTGTGTGTGTGTGTGTGTATGGGCCTCACTGGGAGGTGTAGAGCCATTTGGGTAGGATCAGATAAGCTTGAAAGGAGAGCAAGTGTTTTATTTCTTTATTCCTCAGAAAAGCCCCTCATTTTCTTTGATCTGTTTCAAAAAAAGTTTAACCAAAACAAAGACTTGCAGTAACTGAGACAGAGTCCATAGGGTGCCAGTAATATTGGTGTCATTGTCATTGATAGACAATACTATGTGATATATGTGATATTTATATTGTGAGTGTCCTGTCTTGATGAGAGAACAGAGAAGTAGATGAGTGACAGACATCACAATTATCTTCGATTAGCTTCAACTGCGCTCCTTCCTACAGACCATAGATATTTTCAACAGTAGAAACTGAGCTGTGTGTTTGAATGTATAGTATAGTGCAGTGGACAAAAACAGAGGGAAGGAAGTTCTCTCTGTGGTGCCAAAGGGAATGGTGGAGTGGTGGAGGAATTTCTAAAACAATCCTCACAAGTTCGAAGGTCCCCGCTAGAATCCACAAAGTGCAATTAAAACAGCTTAGAACGGCTCCGTATTGTGTGTGTTTGTGTGCATGCAAGGGTGTGTGTGTCTGAATTAACAATTAGTTCTACCTAATAATGTACAGCTCTCTCTGGCTGCCAAAGCAAGGCATTAATTATGGTGGAAACTGTGTTGTTGTGCTGCCAGCTTTGAGTTATGGGTAATTCAGATGTGTGTGTGTGTGTGTGTGTGTGCGTGTATGTGTGAGAGTCTGCAGCCACACTAGCAGCTCTGTGCGACTGTAAATGCTAAGGTCAGCATGCTAACATGGTCACAATGCTAACATGCTGATGTTTTGCAGGTATAATGTTTACCATGTTCACCATCTTAGTTTAGCATGTTAGCATGCTAACATTTTCTAATTAGGACTAAACACAAAGTACAGCTAAGGCTGATAAACCCATAAAAATGGTGCTGGCGCTAGATGGAAAGTTAAGGGATCACCAAAGCTGTTACAATTCATCCCGAGGAACTTCATGGTGGCACAAAAGGAAAAGTCAGGGCATCACCAAAGTCTGAAGAATTTATCCTCTGGGTACAATGAAGGTTTGTCCAAAAATTCAATGGCAATCCTGCCAATAGTTGTTTAGATTTTTCAGTCTGGTGGACACAACAATAAACAATTTGTGAGATGAAAATTAATTCAAAACAGCAAACAAGCATTTTAGTCCTCTTGTATTCCTTGACGGCTGGCAATCAGGTTGTTTCAGCACCTCCTTGTTTTATTTTCCAGCTGCTACACCCACACGGCACAATCACAGTCTTTTACGGTTTGCCACTGAGCCGCTTTACTGGTGCAATTTGAACTGTCTTTCTCAAAGAGTGGGGAGAGCAATATTTATAACCCTGCCCATATTTTCCCAGCCATTGCAGAGATTGTGCCCTAAACTTTTGTTATTATTGCCTGGTCGACATGGCATTTAAAAAACTATATATCTATCGTCAAATATATTTAACAATTTTACTGTTGTCAGAGAGCGATAACGAGGTTGTGTATGGTGGGAGTTGTAAATGGACTTCAGTGTTGCATATATTTAACGTGTTTTGTCATTGCATATGACAGATGGCTAAAAACTAAATTAAGGCTTGAAGTTGCAAAATTCAAAATGCAATTTATCACTGGAGTGAGTTGGGAGGAGAGGAAAAACTTCACTGGAATCACACATTATCTTATCAGTGAAAGAGGTGAGTAGAATTATGTTTTCTAAGCTGAATCTGTCAGGAGAAAACTGAACAGAATGAAAGTGCACTTTTCTCACTTTACACCTCCCTCAGGATAGCTAACATCTTTTTGAAGCACACCTGGACACACCAACACTGGGACCCCTCCCACAACTACTGCCATCTCATATTACATCCTCTGGCCAGGGCTGGGACACACACACACACACACACTCTCACACACACCGCTCAGTCAGGAGGTAAATGTAGAAAGGGAGGGCTGCAATTGTCCCGAGGGTGTTGCAGCACTGCTGGACAAGAGAAAACATCAATTACACCTTACTGACTGTAATCAATACACTCATCAACATGGGTAAAGGATCTGTTACAACCTGCACTGTATGTGTGTATGTGTCTCTTTATGTTTTAACCATGAGTTAGTTCTACTAAGAAATAAGATCAATACTGTGAATAAGAGATACCACATAGGGGAATGTAAATTAGACGTTTGTCCCTACAATGTCACTTGATACTAACTGATAGCTTTGCTTTCTGTCTGTTTTGCAGTACACACACAGCATCCTCACCACACTTATACTGTATGTGCTCAGTGTTCATGTCAGCAACATCCTATGTGCTGAGAACCATGTATCTCATAAAAAACAGCTCTTCTGAAATTAAAGCATTAAAATCATGATTTTTATGGGTATTAGAGTAGACTTTCACGTGAAGTTAAGAATGCATTTAAATTATACCAGGACGTCTCTTTGTTTGATCTGTATTATTTCAACACATGACTGGGTCATGTAGATTCAATTGTGTTATGTTTTGTCATGATCACTTTGGCTGCAAAAATGTGAAAAAATGCATTTTTCTGTCAGCTGGGAGTTCAGGAATGTAATGACATATAATTTCCTCTTAAAGGAATAGTTTGACATTTTGAGAATCTTGATTCCTGTCTTGCTGCCACTCTCTCATCTGTACGGTAAATTTGAAGCTGCAGCCAGTTAGCTTAGCTTGGCATAAAAACTGGAAACAGGAGGAAATAGCTTATCCTGGCTCTGTCTAAAGGTAAAAAACCCACCTATCAGCACCTCTAAAGCTCAATTATTAACACATTGCAAGTGTCAGCCAGGCTAGCTGTTTCCCCCTGTATCCAGTCTTTATGCTAAGCTAAGCTAACTGCCTGCTGGCTGTAGCTTCATATTTACCGTACAGACATGAGAGTGGTACCAATCTTTTCATCTAACTCTTGGCAAAAAAGCAAATGTGTGTATTTCCCAAAATGTCAAACTGTTCCTTTAAGATATGCTATTGTACACAATGTACACTCAAACCCAACCAGCCTGCTGTTACTGGAGAAGAACTGGGTCTGTGCACTCATAAATCTTCTGTCTGTCCTACTATAAATGAATTCTGAGATGATCTGCTGTCAACACATTTACAGGCTCACATAATCAAAAGTGCTCAGGGAAAGTGCATTCATGTGTGTCGTTGTGAAAGATCTTGGGTTTGGATCAATGGTTTGTTCAATGTGATTGTGAAACTGAATGTGCATGTGTGTGTGTGTGCATGCTGATTTATCAGTTTCCCAAGGCTATGTGTTTCTACAGTGTCATAAAGCCAAACACACCCTACCACTCTGCTCATTGCGCCACACCCTCAGGTGAGTGTGCGTTTGTTTTCCCTTAGTGTACCTGGAGCTGCAGCTTTAAGAACAAATACAGGGCTGTGGCTCAGGCGAGTCTAGGCGCTGAATTTTCAACGTGTGTGTGTCAGAGAACATTTGCTGTCATTCCTCTACTTTAGCACCCAGGGCGTTTGTGCTCCTCTGCTGTCGTAACACTGAACATGCTGTACATGGAGCACATACACATGACTCAATCCTTAAGTCTGGATAGAGATAATTAGAATAATATGCAGTGTGTGCATGAATATATATAACATTTTATATGTAAATGTTTTGTTAAAGATTGTGTAAGCATTAAAATCACTGACTCTTTAAAATAAGAGATAAATAGTAGCTAATATGTATGTAATTTATGATTAATTATGGTTGTGTGCCATTTCGTTCCTGACTCAGACTTAGTCAGCAATGATTCATTAACAAAGTGATCAGGAAGCCGATTTAAAGATATGAATCTAACTAATCATTTGATACTGGTTCATTTAACAGTCTGTTCTCAAGTATCATACCGATATTTGCTATATCTTTGTTAATTCAGAGTTGGGAACTACTTGTGGCAGTTAGTTCCTGATCTGTTCCTTGGTAACTGTACAGGATTGTGTGCACCTTTATCATTAAGCACTACCCTAAAAACATGACTGAATGTCAATACATTGATGCTCAACTGTAGCTGCAGTGGCCTTTCAGTCTGTTTATGTGTGGAGACAACATGTGTGACCTTTATTTCTCTTGAGGATAGTAGAGGGGAAGAAGAAGAAGAGGGGGGATAATGATGCTGAAGAATGAGGCTGTGATGTGTGCGATGTTGAGGTTAGACGACTGAAAAAAAGATCAAGAATATTAAACATTAAACCCAGAAGGAGCCGTGGAGGGACGAGTGAGAGCAGGAGAGCTGTGATTCGATGTCAGACAGATGAGAGGTTCCTTCTGTTGTCACTGTGTCAATATGCTACCATACACACACACACTTTGGGCATGGAAGTTTACTGTGGAGGTAATCCACAAGCCAAGGGTGACCCACGCTCACTCACCTTACTTCTTATCAGCGATACGCCCGATTCCTGTTCCTGACCTTCTTCAGACAGAACAATAAATTACTGGTGATTGTCCAGCTGACTGCTGCTCTTACTGTACCTGGAACTGGGAAAAAAACACCAGCCCAAACTGGACAGGAAAAACAACAACACAGATGCAAAAATAGAGTCAACAGGCTGGCGGTCACATGATTTAGGGATTCCACTACTTTCAAGAAGGAGATTTTTATAAGCTAGAGTAATACTATCATGACATCTGCCAAACATGTGATGTGCAGACCAGGACAAAAATACACTGTTGAAGCTCTGATTCAATATGCCTGTTCATGTGTTATACATATCAAATGCACCTTTTTTTATCCAATCAGTTGATTAACAATCTAATATAAAAGATCAAGAGTAAACTTGTGTTTTTGTCCAGCTCCAAGTAATGTTGAGTCACAGAGCTGATCCTCACTGGAGACCATGACTTAATTAGATAGCTGACCTGTATAGGAACCACATTCTTCCCCTGCCCTTTTCCCTTTCTGCGCTCCCCTCTTCCACCATTATTTGTGCCTTTTATACTGTATGTGGGCAGTTTCTTTCTCCCTCTCCCTTTCTGTCTGCCCTCTTTCTCAATGTGCAGACAAAGCCGGCGTTGTCTGCTGAAATGCTGTGTTGCGGGGACAGGCTTTGGGTCAGCGTCTCATGGAATGCCTTTAAAATCATCTAGTGAGGGAGTGTGTTAATGTGTGCGGGTCCGTGCCCAGTCTGGTCTCCGTGACTCATGTAATGAGTCTTTACAGAAGACACAGGCCCTGTGGTGACGGCATGTAATGATGTGAGGGAGAAACGCAGAACGGATTGTAATTCTGAATTCTGACAGATTTCTAGTTTGGGGTTTCTGGACTGTGGTTTGTAGAGGCCAGCTACTGTATTGCAAACACACTGGCTGTTGCACATCTCTATTTCTTCTTTTCCTTTGGTACAAAAGTGTGTCTTTATCTCAGTCTCAGCCTTTGTTTCCATCTGTCTCTCCCACTCTAGGTCATTATATTACTATATTGCTATTTCTGTCAAAATTACTGTATTGACTCACTACCGTGCCAGCATGAGTCTCCCTCTTCTCTCTCCCAGCTTATTGTCTCTGCTTCTTCTTGTTAACTGCATGGATGTCAGTAAACACACTTTATTGTGAGAGCACAGTAAAGTGTGAGAGCAAGTGTGCAGATTGTACTCTCATGTCACTGGGTATTTTGCCAATATTTTCCCCCTTGTGGGACTTAGAATATGTTTTGTTTATGCCTGTTTCCAAGGGAGTTTAACTAGTCTTTATTATAGTGTTATACTTAGAGATCTACTGTCTGAAGCTGCCAGTGTGTAGCCAGAAGCACCATTTTATTTGTGTAAATGTGTTTTAACAAAGCCTCAGGCATCATTGACCTGGTTAGATTACAGCATTGATCTGCTGCGAACAAACAACAGACTAACAAAGCATTGATGTTTTCCAACTAAAATATACTTCACAATATAAATCAGATTTCCAAGCAATTTGAGGTGTGGTAGGGTGGTGTAGGCTATGTGTGCGTGAGAGGGAGTGTGCCAGGAGAGGCCAGTGGGAGGGGCAGCTGCAAGTAAAGTGGACAACGTTCAACCCTCCAGCAGTCACACAGTCGCACTCTGCACCTCCTTCAGTGAGTACTCACCTTTCAGGGAGTTTTGTATTTGATTGCGTCTCATGGGGGGCAGGATCACCTGTGGACTGTGGCCGGTCGTCTTTCTCTTGGGTTGTGGGCGACTGTCGGCTTTCAACCTGGACACCGACAATGTCCAGCGGAAGAACGGAGACCCAGGCAGCCTGTTCGGCTTCTCTCTCGCCATGCACCGGCAGCTCATTCCGGCGGATAAGAGAATGTAAGAGCCACACTTTTGTTTTTAAAGGGGAGCAAGTTTGGAGGCACTTCTGCGTCGTCCTGGCCTCGGAAACACGCTATACATGCCATTTAAATAACCTCTGTAACCATGTAATTAAAATGTCACAGGAGTGTAGACGACTGAAAGTTTATTTTGGATTGTTAGAGCTGCTACAGAAGATGAAAAAAGCCCTTCTAAACCTACTTTTACCACTGACACCATTAATGTTACAGAAATGTCTCTAGAGTGCTCAATGCTACGTAATCATTTCAGCTCAGGTATGTCGCAGGTAGTTTCAAACGAGCAGGCTAACCGTTTTTCACCAAATCTAAGCGAACCATTTCCTTAAGCTTCTTAAAAGTACTGTGCCATATACACCTGTTGTAAGTTTAACCATAGGCATAGCCACTGTTAATCTGTGTTGAGTCTTTCCTTCCAGGTTACTTATTTATGAGTTTTATTGGACCTTCACGACAGATTTTTTGTTCACGTGCATGCAACGGCGCGCGCCCACATTTCTCTCTCTCGCTCTGTTTTTTTTGCTGACTTTCTCCCAAAGTGGTGGCATGTAGGGGCCAAAACATCTCATTGGATCATTGTTGGCATTTTTATGGGCGTTGATTCAGAGGGATTTGTCATTCTGCATAAAGGCTAACTGCCATCAAGTGGTCACTGGTTTGAATAGCCTGAATATTAAATTGACCTGAGATCAGAGCAGTCAAATTCTTTAATGTGGGAATCTGTTTGAGTATAATGGACCAGCTAGAAATATGCATGTTCACCTGTGTTTGTGATTAACGGACTTCCAAATTGTTTTGTTGGTCCATAATCGGAGGTGGAGGAAGTATTCAGATCCTTTAAAAGCAGCAATACCACACTGCAAAAATACTCTGTTATAAGTAAAAGAATGTTACATAAGTGAAAGTAAGTAACTATCAAAATGGCCCCTGTGAGTGTTATATTACAGTATTATTATGCATTATATCATTGGATTATTATTACTGATGCAGTAATAATACAGAAGTATTATATTTTAATGTTGTAGTTGGTTGAGGTGGAGCTAATTTTAACTGCTTTATATATGATTGGATAGTTTAATCTAAAACAGTTCATAATGTTTAATACGATCATCATATGTTTTGTAAATAACATCTTAATTAACGTAACTAGTAACTAAAGCTGTTAAATATAGTGGAGTAAAAAGTACAATATTTCCCTTTGAACTGTAGTGGAGTAGGAGTATAAAGTAAAGTAGTATTAAATGGAAATATTCTGGTAAAGTACAAGTACCTCAAGTTTCTACTTAAGTACAGTACTTGAGTAAATGTACAGCTATATTCCACCAGTGTCTCTAATATAGCATAAGATGCCATTTTGTAGAATTTGTCATTTAAAGTGCCTTACAGTGTCTGTAGTAGGGATCAGATGGGGTGAAACTGCACATTAAGCAGTGGTTTGTATTTGTATAGCTAATGCACAAGGGTCGCCACAGTGTGTTTACCCACTGCAAGATACCCTCAACTATTAAAGCTCAGAGTTATTAAGTATCTCCAAGTCTTTAACCTTCTCCGCAGGGGTCCAGCCTTTTGACTCTAAAGATATGCTGGTTGTCCTCATCGTCTGTGATAGTACACTGAATACCTCCGAGTTTTGGACTGTTGGTAAAAAAACAAAACAAGCAACTTTAGTATGTCAGTTGCGGCTCTGGGAGATTGTGATGGCCATTTCTCACTATTGCCTGACATTTTATTGTCTAAACTATTAATTGATTAACGGAGAGAGTGACTGGCAGATTAATCGATGAGAAAATATGTAATTTGCGGCTCTATCCCTTATTTATGAGAGGTGTAATGTCAGGCAGGATTTCAGTTGGTTAATTTCCCATGATGCAGAGCTATTTGCCCAGATATGTTGCCAAAATACCATTATATTCCACATGGACATACAGTTTACAATATAGTCTTGTACTTAATTGGTATAACTGGAACTGTCAGCAGCATGCGTGTGTTACATTACAACGCAAGTTTGAATGTGTGTGTGCATGTTTGAGCAGGAAGCCATGTTTGTTTTGCAAGTGACGGTGCTCATACTGCTGTTATAGAGGTGGAATGTGCTCTCCCTGTGGACTGTGTGTTTGTGTGCATGCTCATGCATTCACGTACTACGTGTGGATGCATGTGTGAGTGCCTGTTTGGTGCGTTTTCATGGTGCTGATGCATGCTGTGGCTGAGCACCGAGGCGTTGCCTTGTTGTCAGTCAGTCACTTGGAAGAGTGTCAGAGAGCTCAGTGTGCTGCTTGATACTTTCCTAACCTGAGGCAAAAAAAAAAGAAGACATAGATAGATTTTTTTGTGCTGACAGTTTGAGAGTTCGCTAGCTCACATTGCAACAACATGTGTGCTGAAGTAAGTGTCAGTGTGTGTGTGCTTGTGTCCCCCCATGTGTGTCTCCTCACTGCTGGGTGTGTACAGCGAGTCCCAATCCTTTGCCAGCCATGCATGACAACTTTTATTTATGCTTATGTCTTCCAGTGTCTTTCATGCCCTTACAGGGATGAGTGTTACATGTACCTGCAGGAGAGGGCAGGGGCTGATGGGATCGTGTATATGCCTGTGTCAGTGCGTGTGTGTATGTGTGTGTGTGTGTGTAGCATTCCATGGTTGATCATAATTGCCAGATGGAGCTGTCTGTGTAATAAAATTAAGAGGGAAAGCGCAAAATGCATGAGTGGGTAGAGGGGGGCGGAGGAGACCGAGTGAGAGTTAAGGGAAGTTTTAAGCGCTTGGATCGAGTGGGAGAAATGTGTGGGAGAAAGCAAATGCATGTGTGTGTGTGTTTCTGAGAAACAAACTGGCTCTGGAGAAATGTATAGATGTAGCACGAAGAGTAAAGGATATAGAGACACGCTGTGAGAAAGAGGAAATCAAGACATGCCGGCATGTTAAATAGTAATGTCAATGTCATGCTGAGTCTAGATTCCAGAAATGATAGAGGAGACAAGAAGTCTGTAGAGTTTAGTATTTAAGTCAACTTTATGTGTGAGTGTATGAGAGTCAAATTTAGTCCTTCCCCCCCACCTCCTCCCCTCAGGTTAGTTGAGGTTATCCAACATCAAAGAGAGAGGGAAAGGAACTGAAGAAAAGAAGTAGAAGAAGAGGTGATGGCTGAAAGAATACGGAGAGGAACATAAATCAGTTTTACATCTGGGCACCAAATATAAGCTGTTATTCAACCAGTCAGACTCGAGGAGACGGCAGACGGAGGGAGAGAGAAGTTGGGTAACACATGACATGAACCTCTGGATCTGCAACCCATTTGGAGGTGAACGCCTCTAGTTGATAGGGTGCCACTGGCTGTTGCTAAGCAACGGGCTGTGCCCCAGCTGGGCAGCCACTTTGCTGCTGTACAAGAAACAACACACCTCTCTCAATGGGATGTCTCTCTAATGGTCACTCTGCGCTGGTCGCTCTGTTGTCCTGCGCAGGGAGAGTCTGCCTGTGTGTCCGAGTGCCTGCATGTGTGTGTCTGTTGCGAGTCATTGCACACATTATTGTTTTTACCCAAACACACACACACACACTTTCTCTCTGTTTGTCTTTGTCCTTCCTGTAGACTAAGCCTGTGTGTTGGGGCTTCCTCTTCTGGTGGTGAATGATTAGATAAACAGCTGGGTCACTGTCAGTGAGGCGGCGGGTCAGCCTTATCACAGTGCCAATCCCTCGTCACACGTCATGTCAGCACTTCACTCCTCAATGGCAAATAAAATAATAATGTGTTGCAATGAAGATAATATGTGTCTATTGAGATTAGTCTCCAATTTAGATTCTTGAGCAAGGCTTTCTGCTGTCTAAATTATTAAATTGTTACTTAATTATTCAATGAATCAGTATCATAATCTTGATGTAATGTGTTATTTTATTTTCACATCATTGTTACTGTTTGTGCACTATAGCTGGTTGCATTAACCCCAAGGGAAACAGCTGAACGAGACCCTAAATGAGTATCACAGTGTGATTATGTAGAAGTAGGAACTACAGTATCCATTCTCTATTAATACAGCAGAGACCCCAGACCCAGTGACCCCATTTCCCAGAGTCCAGTGTGTCTTGGCAGAGCTCTTTCCGTCCATCCTCCTGACTTCCTGTGTCTCCGAGGATAAATGGGAGTGGAGATGTGCCCACCTGGGATTCACTGTTAGTCACAACTCCTCTCTTTGAAGTGATGACTCATTTGGATCAGACTCATCTTTGATAGACAAGAAAATATGTATTCTGTCTGGTACGGCGGTACACGAAGAGCTGGAGAGTTGACTTCAGACTGGTATCAAGTGTCAAGTGTCACTCACTCCCCTTGTAGTTTAAAAAAGGCTGGATTGGACACTTAATGGGTGGGATAACATCACAAATTATAGTGCTCTGGTTTTAGAAACAAGGCCAAACCAATCCAGTGGTTACAATGGGACAAACAGTGTACACTTGTCCATGACTGCAGAAAGAGTGTGTTTCTATTTGATGACTTGTCTTGATGCATTTTATTTTAGAGAAATGTCTTCATATTTTCTCTGTATATTTCCTGTAAACCCAATTTAAATCCATCTCATAGTGGCAACATTATAAGACTATGGACTAACAGTTTGAAAAAGCCGTATTTTTGTATGTCATATAAATAGATTTATTGTCCTTTGCTAATCCCCATCACGCCCACTCAAGTCAATACTCGTGATGATTTACACTGTTTTTTAGCTTTATAGTTTCACATCTTCTCCCACATGCAGTTAGTGCTTGCAGTGTTGACTAGTAAGGTCTACACTTGCAAACATGCTGATCATATTAGGCCTCAGCTCTTCCGACTATACAGTATGTCTCTGTAAATTCCCTCCCAGATGGTGTGTGTATCTGAGGATGCTTTGTGTTCCAGCTAAAAATGGCTTTGCTTAATCTCATCTGGCGAAGACAGTGGACTGTACAACGTTAACTCTGGAGGTCATCGGACAGACAGAGCAAGCCAGAGAGAGCTCCTGGAATGTACATGCAGAGAGAGAGCGAAAGAGAGATTGGTGTATTGGCAGAGTGTATGTGCTCTGCTCTCCACTGTGAACCTCCACAAAGCATCAGTTCAATGGATGACATCCTTGACTTGTTTGATTTACTCTGTAGGAAACCCTGGGAACTGGATGCCCATCGTCAAGACTTGGGTGTGGCATTTGCCCTTGCCCTCCACAAAGGCAGCCTCTGTGTGTGTGTGTGTGTGTGTGTGTGTGTGTGTGTGTGTGTGTGTGTGCAGAGAAAGATAGAAAGCCTGGTTCAATCAACCACAGCAGGCATTTGAAAGAGGTCTTTGACTCAGTTGGACCGTGAGGACATGGAACATCAGTTTGGTGGCGGATGTGTTTGTGTGTGTGAATCTGGCGGATGTGTGACACAGTAGACTGGAATGTATGATAATATAATGTGCAAGTGGAAGAAGTGCCAGAATGCTTCTCATTCTGAGTCCCAAGATGACACACAAGTGTCACTGCTTGAGCCTCTTTTACAATGTGCATTTGATCGAGCTGCGTGTGTCTTAACAGATTCGTTTGTGTGTCTGTTGCAGGCTGCTGGTCGGTGCCCCGAAAGCCAAAGCCTTGAGTGGTCAGAAAGCTAAAGTGACCGGAGGACTGTACAGCTGTGACATGAGCTCCACCATAACTGGTTGCGTCAGAGTTAACTTTGATAATAATGGTGAGATATCTGCTGACACCTGTGCATTTCTCTAATATGTTTTTGGTTATTATAGACACTTTTTTCCAATATTTGAGTCTCAATATCCTCTTTGTGTCTATTTCTGTCCTTGTCTCTGTGTAGAGGACACAAAAAGAGAAAGCAAAGAGAACCAGTGGATGGGAGTGTCAGTCAGCAGTCAGGGGCCAGGAGGCAAGATTGTGGTAAGGCTGTGTGTCTTTTGTTTGTTTGTCTTACCACGACCTTGAAACTGAACAATGTCAGATTGATATTACAAACTTAGCCGTAGAGCTGAAGTGGTTAGTCGATTAATTGATTTGTCAATCAACAGAAACTTAATCAGCAACTATTTTGATAATTTATTTTCAGTAGTTTTTCAAGCAAAAATGTCAAACAATTCTCTGGTTGCTTTTTCAATGGGAGAACTTGATGTTTTTCTCTGTTGTGTATCATTTTAAACTGAATAATCTTCAGGGTTTGGACTGTTTGTTGGATAAAATCAGACATTTGAAGGTTACATTGGGAAATTGTATCTGGATTTTTTCACTATTTTATGATATTATATAGACTAAACTATCAATCAACTAATGTAGAACATAACTGCCAGATTAATCATCATTCAGCCCTACTTGGTTATCCCAGCAGGTACCTTCAAACTGTATTGTAATGTATTTTTAATTCAAACATGTCATGCTGGATTACAGGGAAATATATAACAAAGTTTTAAATTGTCCATTAATAGTACAGCCATCTAAAGTATATCAAAGTCAGTTAAATAAGTGATGTAACGTAGCTCTGAATCAAGCAGATAAAGGATTTTAGAGCGATTAATCTGAAATTTATTTTTTTGATGACTCACTTTATTGTTTAGTCTCTAAATTGTTAAAAAAACTGACACTACAGTTTCCTAGAGCCCAATATGACATCTTTAAATTTCTTGTTTTGTCCAACCAACAGTCCAAAGATCAAAGAAATTTGATTTACAATTATATTACACAGCAAATCCTCATATTTGAGAAGCTGAAACAAGCAAGTTTAGCATTTTTGCTTGATAAATGGCTAATGACTAAATCTCTCAGCACTGCACAATATAATATAATATATAGTATATTATGTCAAATATACGAGTAACTGGCTTATCTGGCTTTGAAGCTACTTAAGGTGAAATTTAAAGGGAATATTGGAGTTCAATTGCTTAATCATTATGCCATCTAAACTCTAAACGGTCATTTCAACTTCCCGTCAGCTTAGATTTTAATCAACATCACGTCAAATCGACTGTGTGTGTTTCTGTTTTCCTGGTAGACCTGTGCCCATCGCTACCAGCGCCGGGCCAATGTGAACACACCCATTGAATCCCGTGACATTATCGGCCGCTGCTACGTGCTGGGTCAGGGCTTGACTATCGGTTCCTCAGATGACGAAGGAGGTAACTGGCATTTCTGTGACAGCCTGCCCAGAGGCCACGAGATGTTTGGCTCCTGCCAGCAGGGCTTCTCTGCCACATTTGACAAGGACTACCACTACATCATCTTTGGGGCTCCTGGAGCGTACAACTGGAAAGGTAGTCTAATGTGTGTGTGTGTAGATGTATTATAACAGCTAGATGTTTCAAGTAGGCTATAAAAAGATTTACTGTGAAAGAAGTTAACTACACATGTTCTTCGTTATCAATCTGCTCTATGTGATTAATGATTTTCATTGACTTTTCATTACAAAGGAATTTGCCATTTATGCTTTTTTCAGTCATGTGTTCAACATTACTGCCAATTAGGATTACTGTTTTATGGGTTTAGCATCCTTTTCCTGCAAGCCAGATCTCTCCCATCTTAACTCCTCTCGTCTCCTCTTCTTGTCTCCTTTCTCCTCCAGGTGTGGTACGCTTGGAACAAAGGAACAACACCTTGTTGGAACTGGGCATCTATGACGATGGTCCTTTTGAGGTGGGAGATGAGAACTTAAAGAACCCCGATCTGGTCCCTGCTCCTGCCAACAGCTACCTGGGTAAAAAACTGCTCGCTCTCTTCATCCATTCATTGCCAGTCATACACCATCGCTCCAGTTGGTCCATTGTCACAAAGGAGCGTATTCCTGGCTACCTCTGACTATGTAAGCAAGCATTCCTTTGTCTCTGTCTCGCAGGCTTCTCTCTGGACTCGGGGAGGAGTCTGACCAAGAAGGGCCAGCTGACGGTGGTGGCTGGAGCTCCCAGAGCGAACCACAGCGGAGCGGTGGTGCTGCTGAAGAAAGGCGAGGACACAAGCCATATCTTGCTAGAAGAGTACACCCTGGAAGGGGAAGGGCTGGCCTCGTCTTTCGGCTACGATCTGGCCGTGCTGGATCTGAATGGGGACGGGTGAGTGACGCAGGATGACACACGCAACCCGTAACTTCTGCTTTGAAGAGTGCCGTCACTGTTGCTGTATACTTACGAACGAGGAATGCTCTTGTTTGTTAGTTGGCAGGACATAGTGGTGGGAGCACCTCAGTACTTTGAGAAGGACGGAGAAATTGGAGGAGCCGTCTACGTCTACGTCAACAAAGCCGGAAAGTGGAACCAAGTCACACCCACCAGAATAGACGGACCTGCGTACTCCATGTTTGGCCTGGCTGTGGAAAACCTGGGAGACATCAACCTGGATGGTTACCATGGTGAGGCTACAATGTCTGTGCGTGTGCATATGTATACTAGTGTCAGCTGGTCATTCTTGTTGCCCCTCCTTGAATGAAACGTACCTGTATAAGTCATTGTTGTGTCGTTCTTGCTGTAAGATTTTGCAGTGGGAGCTCCTTATGAGAATGATGGTGCAGGGAATGTGTACATCTACCACGGATCAGCCTCCGGACTCAACTCTAAAAAAGCTGCTCAGGTATGTGATAAACTGGTGGAATAACTTTTGTTTTGTGAGGTAGGAAGGCTGTCAAGTGTATAAATGCATATAGATTTAGTCCATATGTGTAATGTTTTCATCTGAGAAACTAAATAACTGTATTTTTTCAATAATATAAAAGGTGTATGAATCAGTTTGACAATCATACTTGAACCTTAAAAGCTTCCTACTAAACTAATTTAGGTCAAATGTGGGTGTATTTTGTTAAGTTGTAGCTTACAGAAAAGTTGTGATAGTTGGTTTTAGATCAAATGCAACATAGTTTGTTTTGGGTCAAACCAGATTTGAATTCTCAGAGCCAAGCTCAGCATACGTTTGGATAAATACATACTGTACAATAAGTGGCTGTAGTCAAAATGTGCGTCTCCCTTGCTTTAGGTTCTGTCCGGCCAGCCTTTAGGAGTCCAGATGTTTGGCTACTCTTTGGCAGGCAACATGGACCTGGATAAGAACTTCTACCCTGACCTGGCTGTCGGATCCCTCTCTGACTCTGTGTTTGTCTACAGGTGAGTGAACTGGTACGTTTATTTCTCACTATACATCTCTGATCATGGCTTATAGAGTTGCTCACTGAGTGCTGTCCTCCCAGAGCCCGTCCAGTTATTAACATCAAGAAGGAAATCAAGTTCTCACCGAAGGAAATCGACCTCACCAAGAAGAACTGCGGCAACAGCTTTTGGTACGCGTGTCTTTTGTTTTTTCCCGGTTGTGTCAAATATGAATCATTATATTTATGGAAAAAGGTGATGAAAGATGCAGTAGTTTCCATCCACTCAGTAGGTGCTTCTGAGTGGATGAATTGCTGGACATTCATCAAACTTATGTGGAAAAACTGTTAAACAATATGCGTGTACTGTGTAACTGATGAACTGCATTGTGTCACCAGCTTGGACGTTGAGGCATGCTTCACCTACACTGCCAGCCCCCAGAGCTATGCTCCCAGTCTGAGTAAGCTGAGCCAACTTTTTCTTTATTAAAGCAAAATTTTGTCATATTTTTGTTAGTTATTATCAGAAAATACAGAGATTCAACAGCAAGAAACGATACATAATTATAATGATACACAGTAATGGGCAGGTTAAAGCCTTGCACAAAATGTCTTTTTTTTCATCCTCTCTCTTACGTCCCCGTCCCATCCAGCGGTGGCGTACTCCCTTGACGCCGACGCTGACCACAGGAAGAACGGCCTTATCCCCAGGGCGACCTTCCTCGAGGCCTCTGATCATAGCTACGAGTCCAAAGGGGTCATCACCATGGACAGCAAAGGAAAGAAGCAGTGTGTTATACGTCGGCTTGCCATACAGGTAGTGACTCTCTCTTTGGAAATGTCTTTCTTCTCTCTTCATCGAATTGCCAAAAAGTGGGTGGTGTGTAATGTCATGTGATGTCGCCATCCTACAGGAAAATATTAGAGACAAGCTGCGTGGGATCCCCATCGATGTGTCTGTGAACATCCAGGACGCCAAACGGAAACGCAGACAGAGCTCAACTCCTCAGCTGCCGCCTGTCCTGGACGCCAATGAGCCAAAGATAACTCGGTCAGAGGTGTGTATGCATGATACATATGAGCACACTGACAGATGGATTTTATAGACGTGCAGTAGATTTGATGTTCCCACTGTATCTGTGTAATCTTTTGTGTGTGTGTGTGTGTGTGTGAATGTGGCGCTAGGTGAATTTCCTGAAGGAGGGTTGTGGCAGCGACAATGTTTGTCAGAGCAAGTTGCAGGTGAAATATCGCTACGGCCACAGGACAACTGACGAAGACACGTTCACTCCATTAGATATGTAAGAGGATACACACACACAAACATAAACTTTTTTTCATGAGAGTATCATTTTTGTTATGGCTTACTACCGTGGAAATCCTTCTGTGAGTGTTACTTTACTCCTTAAGACTGTGCACATTCGTTAGCACACAGACTCATAACGTCTGTCTGTCTAAAGGGAGGACGGCATGCCGGTGATCTCGCTCAGCGACCAGAAGGACATCGCCTTGGAGGTCAAAGTGACCAATCTAAATGGAGATGATGCACACGAAGCCTCTGTGGTCGCCTCCTTCCCACGCTCCCTTACCTACGCCGCTTACCGCGTTCCACCTAATGTGAGTCTCTCTTTCTCTCTCTCTATCTCTCTCTCTCACACACACACACACACACACACACACACCAATTTGTGGTCCTGATTGGAACTTGTAATCGATTTCAGGAGCGGCAAGTAAACTGTATAGCCAATAAAGACGGTTCTCAGGCTGATTGTGAGCTTGGAAACCCCTTCAAACGTGACTCAGAGGTGAGAGAAAATCAACCTTATGGCACCGTCTACCTCCTCTGCACAAGTGGCACTGCTAATACTTCTATAATGTCTCTGTGTTTGTGCATATAGACAACCTTCTACATTATTCTGAGTACATCAGGCATCTCTCTCAACACTACTGAACTCGAGATTAATCTTCAGCTACAAACGTAAGTATATCTAACTGCCTAATAACATTGATGTACACTTTTTAAATAGTTAGGTGATGGATTTTCAAATGATGGATGGTTTGATGGTGGTTTTGATTATTCCTGCTTGTCATAGGAATAAATAATACTACAGATACAGCAGATGCGCTCCTGGGCCGTAATGCACTTACCTTAATTATGTATTAACATTTGTAATTCATTGGGAGTATGTGGCTTGACCTGTGTGTAACCTCTGATCCGACAGGACAAGCGACCAGCAGAATAAAGCCCCTGTCAAAGCAAAGGCAAAGGTGGCCATCAAGTTGCAGCTGTCTGTATCAGGGTAAGAAACACACACACACACACACACACACACACACACACACACACACACACATACAGTTACAAAAACACACACATAAGCACAGGTTCATGCTACTAACTGTGCTTCTCTGTCTTTCCAGACAAGCCCAGCCATCTCAGGTCTACTTTACAGGAGAGGTCAAAGGTGAGATGGCCATAAAGAGTGAAAGTGAAATTGGCAGTGCCATCACACACCAGTTCAGAGTGAGTACAGGAAAGCTCCAGAGAGGCTAGCTCTCTTCAGCACTCTGTATCCCTATTCCCTATCGATTTCATTAGAGTTTTTATGAATGTGGCATTCTGCATGTACATGTGCTTTACAGTTAAATCATTCATACTACAGTATATCATCTGAGGTAGAACACTGTTCTTGTCTTGATTTACAGATAATCAATCTGGGAAAGCGCTTGACAAACTTTGGCACCGCCACCCTCAAGATCGAATGGCCAAAGGAGACAGAGATGGGGAAGTGGCTGCTCTACCTGATGAAGATCAGCTCTACCGGAGTGGAGCAGATGGAGTGCTCTCCTAAAGAAGAGATCAACCCTCGCAACAAAGTAATTGAAAACATTAAGGTGTGGTGGTCACTCTACCTGCAGCTATACTTTTTCAAATAGCAGTTTGTGTGTGGTGGGAGGAGTAGACAATTTTACATTTATATATTCATATTTATTTAGACAAATAAAGAATGTGTTCAATTTAATAGTTAAATGTACTTCCCTGCTTTAAGGAACCAAGTAACACCAGGATGAGAAGAGCAACAGAAAACACCAAGGGAGCTGTCGAGGGCACTATTTCACGTTTAATCGAGAGGGAGAAATCTAAAACTCTGGTAACACAACACCACCAAGTTCTATTCTTTTGTTTTATATTATATTTTATGTGCATTTTCAGCCAGTAGTAACTTTGTGCTCCCTTATTTGTTGACAGTCCTGCGGCAATGGGGCAAAATGTGTGACCATAACGTGCCCCCTGCGGGGCCTGGACAGTAATGCACTCATCACTCTCAACTCCCGCCTCTGGAACAGCACCTTCATAGAGGTAACAAAACAGACTGCTATTATAACTATTAGGTCATGATTTGAGATCAGTAGCAACTCTCTGGTATTGGCTGTGTGAGAATCAGCTTCACTGTCCTGAAAAGTAAAGGAAATTCACAAATGCTTTTTGACAGGCTGAAATTCTAATATATATTGTAAATTTAAAATTTAAATGTGAATTATTCAAACATGGGTGTTCAAATTGTTTTAGTAGTCTCAGGTTTGCAAAGGGAAATGAAAATTGGTTGGACTTACTAAACTAATCACAAAAATGAAACACTAAAACAAAGAATTTGGTCATATGAATGGAATTATTGACATTCTATTAACTCATAATGTGAAAAATAAATTATTACATTTAAATATAAAGAGACACGCATTATTGCAACAAATTAATGTTTGAGTGTTTTACGGCATCTAAACTTGATCTCTTTTTTTCTTTTAACAGGATTATTCCAAGCTCCATCATGTGGAGGTGATAGTGAAGGCCACTCTGCATCTTGATAGCACAGCAAAGAACACAGTGCTGCAAAATGCTGAGACACAGGTAATTAAACACAACAGAAAAAAATATTTACGATATGCAACAGTACTGGACCCAAGAAGGGGACATGATTATTTATTGCGTGGCGTGGCAGGTTTATAGGTCTTACGTGCTGATGTCAGTGTAGTGCATGGACATCAAAAACGTGAGCTTGTATACGATATAAATAGAGAGATTAAAAAGGCATTTAAAAGTGAGCCAGAGGTCTTAATGCAGATGTTCTGCCACTGCATTGTGTTCTCCAGGTGAGACTGACGGTGTTCCCAGAGAGGCGTGAAGCCCAGTATGGAGGAGTGTCATGGTCGATCATCGTGCTGTCCATCCTGCTCGGGCTGCTGTTGTTGGGCCTGTTGGCTTTCCTTCTCTGGAAGGTAGGACTTATGGCCAAGGGGCCGGGACACACCCTGCCCCAGCTAACACATACAGTACATCTACATTTTCATGATTGTAACTGGAAAAGCCTTACATAAGATTTTTATTTTGAAGCACCAGTTACAGAGGGTATACATACAACAGCACATTACACACATTTCCTAACCATTTTCCTCTCCTCAGTGTGGAGTCTTTGGGAAAAAGAATAAAGAGGACCCGACAGAAAAAGAGAAGCTGACGTCAAATGCATAAAAAAAGAGAGAGGGTAAAATTGAATTGAATGAGTGAAACTTCTTCTCTCGCTCCTTTTTTTGCTACAAAAGCGCTGCTTTCTGGTATACGGCAGGCAGTGGGCAGCTCTCACACTGTGACATGAATGCTACTATAAAAGCTGACTGATTATTTCTGCAAAGAGTTTATGCCTTAACAATTTTCACACATGGTTATGTGTGGATCATTACAGTTTAGCTGCATGGCCAGGGGAGGTGATGGCTGATGATGGCAAAGCCTGTGTTATTTAATGCTCTGAGGAACTACACCATGAGGGCTCTGCATCTCTTTGATTTTCTCTCTTCCTCAGTTTCCATTTTCTTTTGTTGCTGTTGCACATCATCACTTGGTCTGAAGGTTTCTGTCTCTGTACAATTAGAACATGTTTCCTTTCTTTAAGAGGAGTGCAGATGGCTCGTCTACACCTCTTAATGGGCTCACGGCATCTTAACTATTTCCTGTGAAACAGGCTGATGACATTAAATGTCTCAGCCTCCGTTGCTTTCTCTGAATGCCTTTAAATAGCCTTTCCCCCAAACAAAGTACTGATCTGGTTTTCCCTTTCTTCTCCGCAGTGTGGCTTTTTTAAGCGTGCCAAATATGAAGACAAGGTTCCCAGTTACAACGCTGTCCGGATCAAACGGCAGGAGAGAGCAATAAACCCTGGGAATGGTAACTGGGAAAACCTGGAAAAGCAGCCCTGGATGAAAACCTGGCATGACAAGGAACATTATTCTTAACAATGAGATCCGATTCCTGTTGCTTACCGATACACTCCCAATTTCACTCATTTTTCCTGCTTTGTCTTTGCACAGTGTGGACTGTAAATACCAAACAAAAACTTGTTTGTTCAAAAAAAAAAAAAAAAAAATTTGTAGGACTAAATACTTGATCAAACATTCTGCTCCAGAGGCTGAATTGATCGCAGATAAAGTCTGTATGAATCACTGGAAGGAGAGCTGAAGTGTGGGAGGTGGTCCTGCACAACTACTGTCTGTCTGAGCTTTGTACATTTACTACATTCACAGTGTTGACTGGGGGAGGGAGGGTGGGACTGTTTCTAGGTTGTGTACATTTATTTTGCATTACATTGTTTTGCAGAATTGTTTGTATTTATTCTTCGTGAGGAGTACTTTGTTACATGCCCTACAGGCCAAAGAGTCATGCAGTGCATACACAGGACTTAAAAACCTCAAAATGTGTTCCCCCCATTTTAAAAGTGCATTTTTAATCATTTCTACTGTGCATCTGCCTTAACTGTTGACAAATCAGCATTTTCGTGCTCACGGTGCCTTAGGTTGTGCGTCATGGAGGAACAGCAACTTATCCACAGTTGTCGAGCACTGGGTTCCTAAATATAATACCAAGCCTCTGCGGAAATCACCTTTTGGTTACTGGCTGTAAAATAAGCAGAGTGAGAGCGAACAAAGAGTTTGGTGAATAAAAATTTTAAATGTCATATCCAAGAGTTCTGTGTGTGATTATTCAAGGCCCAAAAAAAAAAACACGACATGAGGAAGAAGTTTAAAGCATTATTTATTAATACATAAAAACGCATTTACAGCAAATACACGAGTGCTTAAATCAGCACAAAGTTAATTAAAATCATTCTAAGGATAATTTAAGATTTATGATAAAAAAAACAAAAAAAACAACAACTGTGAAACAGTAGCAAATTGTCACAAACTTTACACCTGACATACACAGAGATTGCTGCGAGTGTGAACTTTGGTGCTGGAGCCAAACCTCTGCTCTGGTCCAAAGATCTTTCCGTCCCTTAAAACCAGCCAGTAATGTTCTGTATCCTAAATGATGTGAACAACAGGACGTGTGCAGTAGATCTAACGGTTCCTATTAACTAAACGTGTATGTTTGTGTGTTAGACTGCACACACACCCTTCATGCTGGTGGGTGCATCTCCGACATCACCTTTATAAGAGGGACTCGGTTCTTATAGTTTTGCCACTGCGTCTGCTGTCTTTTACAGACTTCTCCATCATCATCCTCACTTTTTCTTCACTCTCCTTATCCAAACCCACATTCTTCTCTTTCTCCTTTTCCACTTTCAGCCTATTCTCTCCTTTCCTCTGTCCCTTTTCCTCGCTTTTCTTTATCTCCCTCAGCTTCTTCTTGAGGGCGGACCGGTCACTATGGCTGCACACCCCCAGAGCCTGACAGAGAGAAGAAAGAGAAACAGAGGAAAGATGCATGTAAACGTAAACAGAAGCTAAATGGATTCTGTACAGGTTAATGACCCTCCAACAAAACCAGATTTAAAAAAAAAAAAAAAAAAAAAACTAGATTAAATATAATAAAATTGGCAACAAAATCAGTTTAAGCCTCATAAAAAAGGGAACAGAGGCAGTCTCACTAAGGTAGTTATTACCAGTGGAGCCTTTCTGATATATCAGCATGGCCTATATGATCTTACCAAAGTGTTTGTCAACTGACTGCAGCACAGATACACCCACCCCCCCAAAATGTTTAATGTAATTTAGAACATTACACACTTTGTCCACCAGGGGGAACTGACATGCATATTTTAAAACTTAAATGTAAGGGATCCTTAGGTTTGTTTGTTAGATCCTTATGTTAAAAACTAAAAAAATTCAGCAGCCCTATCAGATTTTTTAAAATATATTTACATATATACCAATATTGGCCTCAAAAATCTGAGTCTGTATTTAACAGTAGCCCTTTCCCAATTTTAATGAATTTCCGAACAGATGTATAATAAATTATTCTTCAATTCAGATCTTTAAATAAATGTAACAAAAAAAAAAAAAGTTAATTTTGTCACCTATGAGGAATAAAAAGTTGCATGGCAAAACAATCTTAATACACATGTAGTGGTAGTTAACTAAACATACAGAATATGGCCGGGGAGTCAGTCTGGGACGGCAGGAAAAGTTAATTTATCAGCGCATGTGAAAAATGTTCTGTCTAACCCTAAAAGGCACATGACCCCTAGGAGTTATTACAACAAAGTGTTATGGGAGTTTAACAGATGTGAATATAAAACTTTCAGAGTGTAATCACATTGACTATTTGATATTAGGACTACTTCAGCCCTGTTTAAACAGTGGTTAATTAGATCTTGAGATGGATATTTGAACTAGAAAAACAAGCCAACAAAACAGTGTTTGCAATGTTGTATATTAGAACAATTTTCCCAGAATGGTTCATTTAATGTGACAAAATGTATCAAAAAGTACAGCATCAGTGCATCTGTGAAGACCACATTTGATAAATTATATTGTTTCCATCAACATTATCTCACCTTAAGTTTCTCACTGTCCATGTTGAGCAGCTGTGTCCCATCCACACCCCTGGCAGCGAACTCAGACGCGTACTGGTCCATGTTCATGCCGATTAACCACAAACACACCTGCTGGTTGTTCCACTCCAAGACGGATCGACTTTGCCACTGGTTGTTGTTATTGGTGGGAACTGGGTCATCGTCCAACGTCTGACAGGATGCCAGAGACAAAACAGAGACAGAGTGAGGAGAAGAGAAGGAAAGAAATGAGGAAACTAAAGAAGAGTCTGAAGTAGGCTTAGGAAAAAGAAATGGACAAAGAGTGCTCTATGGGGAAAGAAGGAAGGAAAAGGAAGGGAAGGACAGACTCACCTCAGTGGAGGAAAAGGTGAAAGTGTGAGAGTGTCCAGAGAGGGAGAGATCAGAGACATGACCCACCATGCTGGAGCTGCCAACTGGAGAGCCAATACTCTGCAACCAAGAGAAACAGACCTAGGCTGCCTACATACTGTGCTTCACATCCGTTTCAAGCAAACCCATGCATATGTGTATATTTAAAAAAAGGGATTTCTGTTTGTATGAGATATCTAATCAGAAAGTTGACAGAGGAGGAGGACATGCACACATTTTACCAGTCCATCTTTTTTACCTGATCTCTTCTACCTGTGGTGGTCAGGTACGGCAGACTGCTGCTGGACACGGACCGAAGTCTCTCCCTGCCTCTCTCACCCTCTTCCTTTTCTCTCCCTCGCTCTCCAAACCAGGGAAAGGGCAGGCAGGAAGGCATGGAGGTGACTGAGCCTGAAGGAGAAACTCCAGCAGGCTCATCCACCAGGTCACCACACGAACCCCTGGTAAAAAAAAAAAAAACACAAAAAAAACCAGTTATACAGGAATTAAAAATGTTACATGTTTAAACAAATTTCAGGAAAAATAAAAATGTTATTCAGTGCCCATTTCCATCAACTTCCTTTATGCAAGAGGAAGTGACCAGATTAGATATCATGTTTTTTATTTTCATTTTTTTCCCCCTAATCTACGAGTACACTGGGGTGTTTATTAAAATCAGGTGCTCTGGTGATAGACAAGGGGTGACATGCAACAAGGTCACCCGTCTAAACTGGTTACGTACACTCCTTTCTTTGTCCTATTTTTTGGGCTTTCTGGTTGAGTGGAGGGATGTAAAGGTGAGTGGCAGCATGACATCAATGCTTTGTCTTAAGTAGAGGAAGCACAAACCGGTTACTGCAACATCAAGGTGTACTCAAAATAATTTGTCAGCCTTTAATGCATCTCCAAAAAAAAAATCACCAAAACTTGCAATATTTCTTTATTTCAAATATCTGCCGTTTCTTCTGTTTTTTATGCATTAAAAATGTGCATAAAAACAGGTGGTGGAGAGGTATTTAATGAGCAGGAATACCACCAGGAGTAGTGTGCAGGTAAAACAGATAATAGTTTGGATCGTCAGTTCTGAATGGCTTTTTTCTATAGCTTTATCAAATGACAAGTCACAGAATTTAATCTTAAGTTTATTTTTGCCAAGTTTTGTTTTTGTGTGCGTGTGATGTCACACCTGTTGTTCAAGGACGTTTTGCTGCGTTTCTCACTTCTCCTTTTGCTGAGGGACTTGCGAAGGTCACTGAAAAAGAAACACTATAGTCATTGAAACTATACCACCAGCAAAAGAGCCGGTCAGTGTCTTCACTCAACCAACCACTGTGGCAAATAACCAGAAGTTTGTTATGGCTGAAAGCTAATCTATAAACTACTATGGCTTTTAAACCATATGAGAGAAATACTTGATATGTGATATTATGATCCCAAATCTAAGACAAAAGAAAGAGACAGAGACCCTGCACCTGAAGTCGGGAAATTTCCTTTTGGACTTTCGGGATGCAGAGGATTTGCATGATGAGGGAGTGACGGTGTCAGTGATGTAGATGGGAGGGGTGAAGACGGAGCTGGTGGGAGGTTGAGGACTGAGGGCTGAGAAAGACGAGGTGCTGGACAGGTCACTTCTGCTGCTCCTTTGTACCACTGTGAGAGCAGACAGCGATTTGCTCTCCTGGCGGTTCTGAGTTTCATCTTCCTAAAAGCAACAGATGACATGTGCGTGTAAGTTTCACAGTCACAAACAGCTAATTTATTGTCCATTTGTCACATTTTACAGCTCCCGTCTCTTACCCGTTTCCTGGAGCTCTCTCTGAGTTTGTCTCGAGAGGGCGGGTGGCGCTTGGATTTCTGGGCCAGCTGAGCTCTGGCTATGTGAGCACTGGAGTCTAGACGGCCTGTGTCAGGAACTGGAATATACCAGTCTGGACCGGAGACACAAACACTCAGTCAAAAACCACATTTTTATTCAAGAAATATACTGTGTATTTTTTTACGTTTTCTGACTGGAATGACAACACAAAACACTTTGAATTCGTTCTGTTCTGAATCCATAAATATAATTTGATGTCAAAACTTAAATTTTTTATTTTTTTAAAAACACGCCTGCCACCAGCTACGTAAAGTCGAAGAGACATACCGTCACAAACAGTACTCTACAGTCACAGTAAGTCTGCTGCTTACCTGTGACTGAGGAGTCCACAGAGTGGCTCTTTCTTTCTGGCTCTTTCCTCTCCAGCTGCGCTATCTGTGATAAACGGTGTGAATGACTACAGAGAAATGGCAGGCTCCATAAAGTAAATCCATACGGGATTGAAAACTCTCCTCTCACCTGGATTTGCAGTCTTTCAACTATCTCTCTGTGCAGCTTATCTCTCTCCTCCAATTCTCTCCTCAGATCTGCTTCCCTGTTCTCCCTCTCCTCCTCTCTGAAAAACAAAAACAATTGAAAAGTTTAATTCCAAATCTACAGGGGGGAAATGACTCACAATTTTAGCTACCAATACTAGCTTGCAAAACACACTCCCAGTAATTCAGGAGCAATATTCCACATTGTCAGAAGTAACTGGATTGTACCTGCTCTGGTATTCTCTGACCAGTCTCTTGGCCTTGCTGTACTTGATCTCCAAGCTTTCTGATTGGCTCTGGGCATCGGCCAGTCGCTGGCTCACAACCCTGCACAGTGTCTGGGCCTCCTGCCAATAGCTGATAAATAACAGTGAGCCAACCATCATTATCATCTTCATAATGTTTCTTAACATGTTTATCCTTTTTACAGACTTTAGGCTCCCACCTCGTCTTTAAGACAGACCTGCATATACTTACACATTTATTTATTATGTCTGCCATGGCAAAATACACTTCTATGATATATGCTAGAGAAAAATGGTCACAAATAGAGACAAAGCATAGAGTCTATAGCATCGTACTTCTCTAGTTTGTCAGCTTTCTCCTCTGCATCCTCCGCTCTTTGCTCCAACTCAGCCCTCTGGCTCTCCCAATAGGCTTGCTGCTCCTCCCATGCCTTTAACTTGGCAGACATATAGTAAAAGAATAGATTACGTATGTTTTTATGAATGCATGTCTGTGATGAAGGTCAGATGCACAAGGGGAAAAAAAAAAAAAAAAAAAAGATTAAAAAACCAAAACAAAAAGAGGCCCTTTTGTTGTCAAACTATTCTTAGAGCTGGAGGAACTGTATACTTCTTCAATCCTCTTACTTCACGAGTTTTGATACAACAGATGAAGTGTTCACTGATCTAACACAGTTGGATAGAAGAAAGCCAGATTTTCGCCAACCCAGTTATGTCGCAGCGGTGATTACTTCAAGGCAAAGGCAGAAAAGCAGGGCTGACGTGGAGAAGTGTTGCAACGCGGCCCGTGTCCTAGTAACTCCACACCGAGCCATCTCATACACAGTTAAATGGGTCAGACTGTTCCAAATGTGGATGCAAAGGTAGCGTATTAAATGGGAGTACAGATATTGGTTTGTGTGTGTGTGAGAGATCTCAGTCTCAGCTGAGTGACCTACCTTTTCTCTAGTGTGGTGAAGTTGGTCAGCACTGCTTCGTAGTTTTGACTGAAGCTATGAAGGCAGAAAGGGTGGAAAACCAAATATACATGGATCAGTTTGGGTATATTACAATTTATATGAAAGGAGATACTTATACTAGTTTTACATTACAAGCAATAGTACTGACAACTATACCTATTATTTTTACAATATAAAACTAAGGTGAAATTAATGTAAATATAATTACTTTGTCTTAAATTCTAAATCACCTCTCTAAGGGGTCCGTATTCGTGTTTCGAGTGGTCTTCTGATGCAGTGTCCTATTTTAATTTAATACTCGTATCCAACAGAAGGTTTGGGGTATACACCTGGTTTAGGTTACATGTAAAAGTACCTGCTGGTATTTGAGGCAGAGCTGGTAGTTGTCCAGACTGGAAAGGGCAGACACATCCTCCTCTTCATAATCCTCCTCTTCCTCGGCCACTGAGCCCCTCTCCGACATGCTGCCATCGTTATCCTCGTCTGCGCCTGCTCTTCCCCTCTTCATATATAAAGACGCACACAGAAAAAAAGTACAATCAAACCATGTGGAATTGTTAAGGTGTCTGAAACTCCACTCCTCTTTCAGGAAACACACCTTTCTGGATGTTTTATCCATTTCCAGGCTTTCATTGATCAGGCGCGCCACCTCGCTCTCCACCCCCTCCTTCTCTCTGCCAATCAAAAACCTGCAGCCAGACAGAGAAATCAATCAAAGCTGCGAGCAATCATCCCATCCCATAGCACAGATTGTGTTGTGGGCCTTTTTCACAGCAGACATTGTGGGTAAAGCACAGGTGTTACTAATAACATTAACAACGGCGTAGTGAGTCCTGACAGGGAATCAGCATGCACAATACCAGGACCCTGAAACTGAAGCAGCTAAATGGAATTCAGCCATCATTCATTGTATTATTTACATCTGTGGTTGTCTTACTGTAACATCATGTTGTTGTCATTGCACACTAACGCAGTTACTGTTTTTAATACTCTTTTAATGCTGGTGCCTTTACACACACTCCGATATCCACAATTCTGGAGGTGTTGCTAAAAAGCGTCCCCATTCACAAGTTTTGGAAACCCCCTTTTTTTTTTTCCTTGAACAAATGTTAATGTTATCATTTCTGGTAATAAAAGGTTTGCTGGCTGGCACTCCAAACCTACAATCTCAAGGTTTAGATGAATTCTTGGAGGTGCCACTAATGGAGAGTTTTTTGTTAGTATCTGAGAAAGGCAGGTGGACAACCTAAACACTGATGTGCTTAGGAAAATGGTTGGCAGTAATGTCAAGTATATATTGTGTGTAGCTGATAAGCTAAAACATCCTAGATTTTGTTTTAAAGGACTGGTATGGTAATTTTAACAACAACATCTGGGGGAGAAAAATTATATTTATCTTGCTACCACCGTTTCATCTTTAAATAACTTAAATTATGTAACAAACGTTTGGAAGTCTGACTGTCACTGATCAGTTTTTTTTTTTTTTTTTTTAAACTGACAGCTCAAATACCAGGACAAAAATGCATTGTAATACCTAGCCTCCAAATCTCTGATGGGAAAAACTTTACACTCCACCCCTCTCCCAAAGTAGCAGAAATGTATACAACTAGTGGGAAAGATACAACAGTAGAAGACAAACTATGCACACCAACATGGCACTGACTAACTTACTTCACGAGGCCTGATGTATTCTTGAGGACTGTGGCTGCAAACAGCTGGGAGACTCCAACTAAACTCACCCCATCCACATCCACTATCTGGTCATTCACCTGAATCCTAACACACACACACACACACACACACACACACACACACACACAAAAGAAAATGTCATGTTATTAGAGCCACACTGAATCTCCAGTAAACAAGAGACTTGATGTTGAAATGTACCTTCCATCCTTCTGCGTTGCCCCTCCTTCAGTGACTGTCTTGACGAAAATTCCCAGTTTCTCCAGTCCCTGGTCAGCTCCTACACCCATCCCTATGATACTGATGCCCAGACCGTCGTCTCCTAGAAGAAAAAGATATAAGGAATGTAAAGAAGCGAAAGGTGTGTAATGAAAACAGGAAAAACACCTCTCAGGAGAAATGAGAGTCATGATAATTCTGTTTTTTAACCTATTATATACAGGATTTCCTTTTGTTTCTGGGTTCTGATGTGGAGATACACACCCTTTTCTATCTCCACTGGAAAGACGTCCATCCTGTCCACTCTCTTCTCCAGCTCAAACTCAGCCGAGGCGGACACTGGGTCAATATCCTCATTGAGTCTGTCGTACTCTGCGTTAGAATAAGTGCTGAACACCTGAAAGACAGCATTCAACATACGGTTTAAGTCACCAATGTCAAGACTGAAAATACTGTTTAATGCATTGATAGCTAGTACATGTGTTCACCATAGAGCAGACTGTAAAGAGAACCACCCGCAGCTATTGACACAACAAGACACTGTTTATGTTGGCAAATCTGTCTGAGTGTGAGAGTCAGAGAGAGTGAAAGAGATCCAGGAAGCGCAGAGACTTGGGCAAACCGTACAAGAATGAATTATAGGATTGCAAAAAAATCTCAATGTACACACACAACTTCCATGTGTCAATGACACTACGCTGACTGCTACTACAATAGTTTGTTATGAATTGAGCCAGATTAATGCCATACACTCCCACAGGAATGTTTTCTGTGCTTTCATATGAAGCATGTGGGAACTTGCCTTTCCTCCTCCTCCTCCTCCTCTAATGGAATAGAAACATTGCTTCAGGCTAACACTTCTCTTATATGGATTCAGACACCAGCTGGAACTGACAGTCACACAAATCTACAATAATGAGCTCCCGTAAATGCATGGATTTAGAGACAAGTGACCCTGGGGCTGTCAATTAAGTGAATCACGAATTAGTATTATTTTTCTTAAAGGTTTCCTTACCTTGATTGGCGATGAGGAGAACCTGACCTTTCTCTTTGCAACGTCTGCCACTTCCTCATCCTCTTGATTGGCCAGTTCAGGCACTCCTGGAATTTCCTCATATTCCAATAAAAGCTGATTTCCTGCATGCATAGAGTTTTCCCATTCCTGACTTGGTGACGTTGAATGCTCTGGATGAGACTGGGATTCCTGCTCATACACAAAAGCCTTGTTCTCAATGCCACAGAAAACTGCAGATCCTGTCTGGTCCTCTTTGCCTCCTCCTAAATTATCTTTCCCATCACTGCCTTCTCTGCGCTCCTCTTGCGGCTCAGGAGTTATACCTCCTTCTCTCTCACTTTTCCCTTCTTTTTCAGTTCTTTCTTTCTCTTGACTTTGTTTACATTCTTCTCCACCTTTCCTCTTTCCCACACTGCACGTCTCAACTAACTCGTCGATACTCTCCTCTTGTATCATGCCACTCACTTTCCTTCCAGCACTTTCTGCCTTTTTCTCCCTGTAGTCCCCCTTTTCTGTTGACTTCTCAGCCCGTGCAATGAACGGTCTGTTCTGCCCCTCCCACTGTTCATTCACCTGCTGATACTTGTCTCTTCCACCTTCCCTGTCATCCTCAGTCTCTCTTTTACATGACATGCTGACTGATAACTCCTTCTGGTGTTCTTCTGGCCTACTGTCTCCTGGTCTTAGTTCCACTCTGTTTTCCAGCGTATAAGGTCCTGGTGTTGTTTCCATGCTGGGCTCAAAAACATCATCCACTAGGTTCTGCACACTTTCTCCCGCAACTTTGTTCATATACTTTTCCCCCTCATCCTTAAGCCAGTTTTTGGCCTCTTTCCGCTCCTTTTCTTCTTCATTCTCGTCACTTTCTGATGACTCGTTCTTTACGTCAACTAGTTCTGCCCTCACTGGCTCCTCAGGGGTCAAGCCGAGGTCAAGAGTTGCGCTTTCTGCCCTTTCTTTCTCTGTTTGTGATCCTGTGGTGTAACCATGTTTGTCAAGATAGGAGTGAGATTTGTTGGATGGTTCACTGGGGCCATCGGATACAGGAGATTTAGGGTGCCTTGTCAGCGAGGCCTGTGCAGGAGGTTTTGGCAAGGAAATATTTATGATGGGTAGGTTTATGGATTTGTCTTCATCAAAGCCATCCTCCTCTGTGTGATTCATTTTTCCACTTGCCTCTTCCTCCACCTGGCTGACTCCTCCTCCCCCCTCTTCTTCTCCTTTCCCATCTGCCACCCCCTTGCTTCCCCTTCCAGCACTACCTTTCAAAACCTGCCCTCCACCACCTTCAATCTCCATCACTTTGGTCTCAAACAACCTCCGGGTTACAGAGAACTTCTGAGCCAGAGCAGCTCTGTCAATATCCGCTATCTCCTCTGATCTGGACGGTTTATCTTGCAGAGAATTTTCTGGAGTAGAAATGTTGGCCACAGTGCTCAGAACAGACGAGGAGCTGACGACTGAACATCTGGATCCAGAGAAAGGTGAAGTTTGGAGCTGTAGGCTAGGATTTTGGGTAGAAAGGAGGGGTGTGGAGCCAGAACTCAGCACTGGACCACCATCTTGTTTCAGCTGCTGGCTGTCCATTTGAAGGAAGATGTTGTCTCTGATCTTGGTCCCCCTGGTGCTGTGGATCCTCCCTCTGCTGGATGTGCTGGCGCTGGTACTGGTGCTGGTGTGGGACATTATGGGATCGGACAGGCTGGATGGCAGCCTGGTTGGGTGCCCAGCAGAGCGCTGGGCAGCAGCAGCTTTGGTACCTGGTTGTAGATTGGTCGCAGTGTCAAATGAACATTTGATGGCATGGAAGTCAGACTTATAGGTTATCCTGTGAGGGGAGGCACTTCGGCCTTTGCTGTCCGTCCGCATCATTTGGGAATGGAGGGTCTCTGAAGTGAGAAAAAAAAAAATTGTGGTGCGGCAGAGGAAGAAGCTTTTCACAGCTAATGGAAGCACCTGGGCAAGTGTTGAACAGGTAGATAATGTTTGAGAATTTGCTGGTACAGTCAGTGAAGTGGTAGCAATAAGGCAAGAAATATGCTGGATAATAGAGCTGGTGTTTTAAGAGGTTACTGCTTTTGTTTGATGACAGCAGGTGACAAAAGCAGACTCTTGTCTGGAAACTTCATTGTCATCAGGTAGTCTTCAGATATTAATTCACCATCACCACAGCAAGAGTCTCCTGGAAGAGTTTGAGAAAAGGCAAATTACAACACATTCATTGAGGTGAACTGGTACAACCCAGCCGGTCATTAATGTAAATTACTGCCGAGACAAACTATCACGTAGCTTACTCAGGACTTGCCGCTATCAGTGCTAGAATTAAAATCGAAATTGCGACCGACAAAAATACACAACGTAGCGTTCAGGCGTTTTTGTTACACAGCCACTCACAATGAACTTGTTTGCAGGCGCAATGAAGTCCACTGGATAACCGCTGCTTTCGCGTGCTGTTGGAAAATGAACCTGCACAGTGCACAGGGACGAGGTAAATATCTCAGGGGAAAATGCGCATTTTTAAATTAAACAATAGCCAGTGTGAATAAGCCTTTATTCTTCTTAATGTCTTGGGATTAAGAACCAAAGATGGTATCTGGAGCATTGTACGTTTCCGTTTTGTTTATTCAACTTGCTAAGTCAATTAGCGTAACTTTGATGGCTGGTGTGTTTTGTCTCCTCTCCATTGTAAGCCTACAGTACCATAACGTTAGTCCGGTGTCCCTTGGGTTCTAAAAAATAAAATGTGTGCCATTAGCCTTGATGCTAACTGTGAATTAAACTGCCACACGAAGTGCGTAATGGTTGGATCAGGGGGTTTACGGACTGCATGCGAAGGCAGCAAATCTCAGCAATCTGGCTGGAGTGCGCGCGCAGTTTAAAGGTCGGGACAAACGTTGGCTCGCTCTGAGTGACAACCAACGGCCGGCTAACCTGAATAATTAGCCAGTGTACTACAACGGGAGCTATGTAGCATGTTCTTACACTACAGCTTCGCCTTACCGTAGATGTGTTGTTTGTTTGCAGTCAGCCGGTGCTGGCGGGTCCCTCGCTGTGATAAATACAGACAGATGGCGACTCATGTCTCTAAACACTGTAAATGGATTATCCCCCGGTAATCCTGTGTAAACTACTCTAGTAACTGTGAAACACTGACGGTGAGGTGGGTACCAGCACTGGGGCAAGTTAGCCTACATTTGGAGGGACAATTGTTACATCTGCCCCACAATTTATTTACCTCCAGTAGGAAGTCTTAACATTTTGGTCACTGCTTACTTCAGCCTGTTAAAGTATTGCCATTGTATGGAGGCTAATATAATGCCAGTGATGCCCTGTATCATAACAAATACTGCTTTTATTGCTTTTTCCCCTACATCTGCCCATATAATGACCAGTAAATGACATTTTGGCATCATATACTGTGCATATAGTCAAGTTGTATCTTTCACTACTATCAAACATGCAGGTTACTGCTACATCCACTTACCTTTACCTGTCTTTCAGCATCACTGCCAGTGATCTGTCATCTGCTGTGAAACCCGATACCACTGTAACAGAGGTTCTCCTGGGCTCAGAGGTAAGCGTTGTGTTATTCACCTGTGTGCATGATGCAGGTTAGTGCAGTCAGCCAGATCTCCCTCGATCTACCTGTGTGTGTGCGTGAGGCAAACGAGAGCAGTGATGCAGCACCTGCTGGTGTATGTGTGTGTGCCTACCTACCTGTGTGTGTGATGCCGGTGGGTGAGTCGGTGCAGTAGCTATGTCTGTCTGTGAAGCTGGCTTGTGTGGCAGATGGACTGGACTGGACTGGACTGGACTGATCCGTGCAGAGCCGAAGAATGGTTCTGCCTGCTGTGACCTGGATCTGACTGGAGACCATTGTCCCAGGTGGCACTGGGACCTAGTTGATATAAATACTGGCCAATCACAAAAGCCTTATTCTGAATGAGGCTAACCAAAGGAGGGAGGGGAGAGGGGGAAAGTGAACTGAAGAAGAGATGGAAAATGAGGGAGTGATGTCAGGGTGGGTGGCAAAGTAAATTTGGAGAGGTATGGGCTGCAAGAAAGTGAGAGAGGCAGAGTAGACAGAGACAAAGGACGGAGGCAGAAATTTAACCTCGATTGGTAGAAGTGAAATGTGACTCAGGGAGTGGCAATCATCTGAATTGAGTGGTACATCTGGATAAAACAGGTAAATTACAGGTATGATAGCTGCTGGGAAATAATAGCAAATCCCTTCTATTTAATTCAGCAGTGGTATTTATTATTGATGGCGGCTAAGATGAGAAATACAGGGATCTGCGTGTGCTGACATAATCCTCCTCTCCCATTTCTCTCACCAGCAGCAGGTCACCTTGACTTTTACAGAAGATTGTGTTCTTCCCTCCTCAGGCTCATATTTTTTATTTTTTTTTAAATTGGACATGATGGCAGCCATCTCTCCACCCGGGCACACACACACACACACACACACACACACACACACACACACACACACACACACACACACACACACACACACACGTCGTATTCTGTTTGGGTTTATGGACAGTCATAGTGTTGAGCTGGATGATGATGATTGAAGGGATCATAGGGGTGTGTGAGTGCAGGAATGAACCTATCACCTTTTGCTAAGCCACACCTTTTAATGAGCACTAACAAAGACACAGATTCATGACACACCAGCACATTTTCCTTTTATCAGAACCTCATCGATATATTGGCTGATATCACCTTATCACAGATACTGTATTTTAGTGTGGGGTATATGTCAGCTGATAAGCAACAAGTACAACTGCAGTACACAAAAGCCAAACATATGTTTTAGATTAGTGTTGCCATTACACTGTACAACTGTAAAATGTCCCATTCAGTACATATGTTGGTCACCATTCTTTAATAAGAATCTTTACTTTATTTAAAAATGTTAATGTTACATATTTATATAAAAAACAAATCTTAACTGGTACATTATTATGTGATATTTTTTTAAACTCTCAAATGTTAATATGGGTATCTGCCTCATAAATCCAGTGGCTGGCTGTAGTACTAATTACAACTTCTTCAATCCTGCTGCTACATTACCACTGTTAATTTAAAGAGTCAAATTAGGGGGAAAGGACAGATGCTTTCTTTAGACTGCGATACTGTCTGACAGCTGATGATATCAGCTCTCTGTGTGTGTGTGTGTGTGTGTGTGTGTGTGTGTGTGTGTGTCTGTCATGTAAGCTGCATTTGGCAGACAGTCATGCCCCATATGGTTATCTGTTCAGTCAACCATATTTAGAGTTTCCCAGCCCTACGAGGGAATTGCACTCAATCCTCTGAACATTTAAATGCAGACACATACACACGCACACACACACACACACACACACACTCTCTACTTGATCCATGGCTGGGATGAACACACAGGTCAGCAGTTTAAATGAGCAAAGCCCGGCATAGCAGTTCTGCAGCTCTGCACGGTTAGTTTATACGGTGCTGTGAATCAGTCTGACGTGTCCCTTAAACTGCAGTTTTTATAGCTCAAGTGTTGGCGCATCTATGAATCCATAAACAATGATACTGCCACTTTGTGTCTAGATGTGTGTACTGCACAAACATTATTCTAACAATATCCGTAATAACGATTTAATTCTGTGTAGATGAGTATGTAGAGCTCGGCACTAACACTGAGAGAGTTATGGATTAAATTCTGACCAGGCTCAAACGTTCTTCATACTGTGAAAGCATAGATTATTTTGTCCTGCAGAAGCCTCAGATGTACGTACAATTGTGCTTTTATTTTGTATTTAGTGCAGTAGGCAACAGCTACAGTAGAAAATTAGCTGTGGTTCTTTTTATTGTGTTCATGAACTTAAATGTACTTCATGCTCTATTCATTTACCTTTTTTTTCTCCACATTTTTCAGAAAGAACAGCCTCAAAAATAGAACATTACCAATTTTGAGACAGCTGGACTGACACACACACACACACACACACACACACACACACACACACACACACACACACACACACTTTTAACAATATGGTGAAAACTTGCTCAATCACCCTCCAGTGTTACAGTCATGTGTGCTGAAGTGCCATTTCAAACAGATGCAGTAAGGCGAGCGTAAACATCCACACACACACACACAGTTGCAACAGGTGCACACATTCACACGTTGTAATTCACCTGATGCAGTAGAACTAACAGCTTTAACGATGTGAGTATGCAGGATGAAGGAAGAAAAAAAGAGGGTCTAAGTTGTAGGAACGGTGTGCAACAGTAGTTCTCCCGCCTCCCTCGAGCCTCACGCATCATGTTACAAACAATCCTTGTCCTCCTTTTTCTTCCTGACCTGCCATGCTTTTCCAGAGCAGACACCGAACACAGACTAAATCCCTAAATTCCTCTTACATCTTCTGCTGTCTCTTTTACCCTCTCCTTGTTTTTCTGCACGGGACATAAGTTATGGTTTTAGGCAGTGCTGAATGGTCAAAACCTCCCTGCTCCTCATCATCTGCCTTCCCTCCCTCCCTCCCTCTCTTCCTCCCTCCCTCCCTCTCTTCCTCCCTCCCTCTCTTCCTCCCTTTGCTGCGGTGGCTGCAGTCATCCTGGTGATGGGCTGCATCTCTGCTGCTGCGCCTCTCTCATCACTTGGGTTGAAACTAAACAAGTGAAACTACTGCTGCTTTGCTGCTGTTCATACACCACTTCACGTGAGGCATCCTTCAAGGCCACAGTAGTTGCATCTTGCACGGATCTTTATTTACTATCAAAGCCTCTGTATACAGAAGCTATGTTCATATACAGCTTGTTTATGCCACGTTGCCTTATATGGACGACTTAATACTGACAATGCTCTCATTTAGCTCCTCTCCTCCTTTCTCATCCCAAGATTTCAGTCTTACCAAATCCCATTTATCATTATGAGGCTTTAGTCAAGAATATAAAAAAATATTCTGATACAGTGCTGGGTCATGTATCAATATATATTGTGAAAGGACGCCACATATCTTGAATTTTGGTTATATCTTTTTCTTCTTCTTAAGTCTGCAATACCATTAACTGGCACCATTTTCATGACTAGTCAGATTTTTCCTGTGCTGTTGGTCATCATATCCACATTAATAATAATAATATGGGTTTAAATCAGTAGTGTGCACAGACTGTCTAAGCGAAAAGGCCCGCTTCAAGCAAAAAATGAGCAACAGGGTCTCTGCTACTTCTCGCTTGCTGCAGTGGTTGTGCCACTGTATTAAACCTACAAACATTTTTTACAAAGCTGTGTAAATAAGTAACACATACATTTCTCCGTCAGTGTTGAATTCATGGCCAATCTGAAGGGTCATTCTTCCATAGTTAAGATAATACAACCACTCTGCCACTTATTCTACTGTCAGTTTTTGGTACATCACTTTGCTACTTTTTGACCAAGTTCTCCTGTATTTGCATTAATTTAAAAATGTCTGTATTTATACCTCTCCCTTTTTTCTCATGTTGCATGCCAATTTTTTTGCTGCCTGCTATCCCACAAAGCCTTGGAAAGTGACTCACATACCATTGAAATTGAATAGGAACAGAGATTTCCTTGCGCTGCATTGCACTCGGTGGGTTTTTACTGTAGGGTGCAGAGGCGAAAGATAAGAAAAAGTGCTTTCACTGTGGTGTGCATTGCTCAGATTTTTTTTGCCAAGTTTTGCAACTTAGTTGAACTTTGACCCCATATATGCAGCATTTTCAAGAATCCCCAGAGTTTTGTTACGCTACTTTTTCAGAGAGGATGGGGATTTCAGTCAATTTGCCGCATGCAAGCTGTGATTTGCAACATGAGAGCTGCTTTGTTGGATGTTTACCCTGATGTCACACTGGAGTAGCACCTGAGCTAACCAGAGAGGCATTTGGGCTGACCAGAATGACAGGGGGCAGGGGGGTGCTGCCCTGCCCTGCCCTCCCCACCCATGTGCACACCACTGGTATAGATATCCTTTGAAAGCCCCATTATTGTTATTGAAGCATTTGATTAAATATATTTGAGTTTGTTAATACTGCCAAACTCAAATGTGATTACTAACTGTACACAACAGTAGGCTTAAATTGTACTATACTGTACTATATTCCATGTACTACAATGCGGATATATTCTATCATAATGTTTAATTGCCACAAAAGGCAATTATTTCTCCAATCATTGCACTGCATGTCATGCTGTTATTTGTGAGCCCTCCAGTTGCCCTCAAAAAGCCCATTATGGCAGAGTGACACAAGTCATCTGCATGCCATGATGAAGGCAGCAGCAGCAGCATCCTGTAGATGTGTGAGGCAGCTCGAAGCAGAGAGGCGGGGAGGGGCCGGAGCTCATAGTCATTAAAGACCACAGACAACCGGGAAGCCTCCTCCGGTAGCGCCACAGCGTTCACCGACACACGGCCGGGAAAGATGGTCGCGGTGCAGACGTCCCCCAACTCGTCTCCGTCTGCGGAGTGGGTCTGCTGCCTGGATAAAAGGTGGGTGGATATCACTCTACCAGACGCTTCCACGCCGCGCATCCACACACAGCGATGATGATTGTGTTTTCTCAGCCCTCTTTCATTCACTCGCGTGATTAATCGCAACCGGCGGTCGCTGCGTGTGCAGTGTGTGTGTGTGTGTGTGTATGTGTGAGTGTGCAATATTAGCATGATACGCCTTGTTTTTAGCAGGTTACTGTCATTTTCTGTGGATATAATTCCCTCATCCAGTGATGGTAAAGGTTGCAGTGCATAACAATACACACCCTCTTATTTTCCTGTTTTTGTGTCTGCTCGGTCAAAAAGGCGTTGGTGGCTTCGAGGTTCACTGGGATGTCTCTGCACTGCATGGGCTGTGATAGGTGGCTGATTAGACGCACATGGTTTATGTCTGTCGGCTTAAATCAAATAGTCATACATTTTTAAAATACTACCGTGGCGTGTATGTTAGTGATTTCCTCGAAATGAGGATTATAGGCGGGTCAGTGCATTCATTTGTCTTTTTTTTTTTTTGTCACAATGCTGCATGTGAGGCTGTATTTGTCAGGTCTGACTGGACAGGTTAGAATAACTGAACAGCCAATTTACAGTATCTAACACCTCTTATTCTCATTCCACAACCCAGACGCTGCAGTGTTTTTAAAAAAAACCTTTTTAGTCCCATCTGAATCTGTCCAGTTAAGCCCCCATTCTGCAGGCATGCTGTGCCAAAAAAGCATGACATCCAAGGGAGAGGGCTTAAATAAATAAACAAGATGAAATGGCACCCTATACACTAATTACTGTAGATGATACACCTCACACCTAAAACAAACAACAATACATAAAGACATGCACCCCACAGCTCATACGCCCACACATCCTGTGCACGCCTCAGTGTGACACATCCTCAGGTTACCACTGGCAACCTGAAGCTACCATCTTGTCTTCTCACCCTCACCTGTAATAAAACTGGATGCATGATCTAAACACAATGGGCTGTTGTGTTTTGTCTTTGATAGAGGTGTAGGGCTGCAACTAACCATTAATTTCATATTTGATTAATCTGCTGATTATTTTCTGGATTCATGTATTCATTGTTTGGTCTATAAAATGTCAGAAAATTGTGAAGAATGCCAGTTTTCCAGAGCCCAAGATGATGTCTTTTTTGACATCTTTTTTTGTCCAAACTGTCCAAACCCAAAGATACTCAATTTGCAACCATAGAAGACTTAGAAAACCACCAAATATTCACATTTGAGAAGCTGGAACCACTAACATGTTGGCATTTTTGCTTAAAAAATGAATTAAAATCTGAATTTTTACCATTTAATTTTCTTTTGATTGACTCATCAGTCTGATTGTTTCAGTGTTAGTTGAGTTTAATTTGTTGTTAAATGTAGAGAATTGCATAAAATATGATATAAAATCATTGTAATTGGAGTGTGATCCTTACAGTACTAAAATGTTTTTAATCGTTGTCCAATCTGGTGTTACGATAAAAAACATCCACCAAACAGCCCGCTACAGTATATCTTAGACTAAATGCAGCTGATGTGCAGTAGTAGCTTGGTGTCAGTGAGGGCGGCCTGGGTCGTAAGATTAGACTGGACAGGATCTTATTGTAGAGCACTAAGTGCTCCTCAGCTATGCACCTCCTTATTCAATCAATATCCAGCAGAGTGTGTGTTTGGTAGCTTTCATCTACAGTAAAACTGTTGATGTGAACAAGTGAAGAGTGAGAGATGGGGCGAGGGGGAAGGTAAAAGACAGACAGAGGTTAAGATACGACAGTCTCTAATATATATCTGTCTATAAAGACATTTATTGCCAGTGAGTGTGAAGTATATGAGATAAGATCTGATTTGTTTTGTTCAGTGTTGCCCCAGGCAGGTAATAGACGGTCCAGTCAACACACTCAGACAGACAGCACCGGTCCAGATGCCGGTTGAGGTCTGCTGCAGGAAAATAGGGGCACAGAGCAGACCAGTTCATAGACTTTCAGATGACAGCCCAAGTCAAGTCAATTTCCAGGAGAAAAAAGTTTTCTAAGTTATAGCTATTGTCTCATTATGTAGGTTAATTTGCATAAGGCTGGATAAGTCATCAGATGAGTAATTTTTCAATGATGAATTGTAAACTGAGCTGTGTTTATTAATATTCAGTGTTTTTAACAGGATCTCAGGTTGTTAGTGGTGATGCAGATGGTTGTCAAAAAAGCTGTGTACATACAATTCAAAAGTCTCTCTGCCACAGTAACGTATTAATCTGCCAGCTCGGGAAATCTGTTTGTGTTGAGGCTGTCTGACATTTTGGTTGGCTGTCACAAATCAACCTATGATTTAGGCTATTTGTCTGGAAACAGTGAATTTTTCCAGATGGATGTCTCCCAAAACAATCTGCAGAACCTTCTGGTGTCTCTCGATTTTCTCTTCACTTTCTCTTCTTAAATCCTGCATGTGTGTTGCTATAATTTGCGGTTGAAAGCTGAGATCTCTGCTGACATGAACGGTGTGGGGTGGGGGAGGGGTGCTGAGGGAGGGCGATGTCAAGGACGAGAGAAAAGGGAGATGGAGGGAGCGTAAGATCAGGTGAACAGCTCTCGGGTCACATCCGTCTCACAGCAGCCGAGGGAGGCAGATTCCTCTGGACAGGCAGGGAGCGAGCAAGCACAGGACAACGGAAAAGAGAAAGAACAAGGGTTTAACCATGGGATTACAACTGACGGATCTTAACAGTTTCACTGTAGATGGATAGGTGAAGGGTGATGCTGGTATTACCCATTCAACCCTGCAGAGTTAACCTCCTTGTCGCTCCCTGTTGCGTTGTGTGGGAGTCCACCTGTCTAAACCATTAACCTAGCCTACGCTGGGATATGACGCTCTGTCGGAGCACCGAGGGCCAACACGCAGGCAGTAGGAGGATGATGGGAGGATGAGTCAGACACAAAAAAAAAAGGGAGAGAAAAGACAGCGAGAGAAAGAAAAAACCCATCTGTAATGGCCCTGAGCTTGTGGCAGATGTTGTGGGACTGGAAGATGTGTTGTGCAGTGCAGCCCTTTAGGCTAAGTCTGTGTTTATCTGGGAGTACCGTCCCAGGTACAGAGGACAATCTACTACCGCTCTAGGACACAAATATAGGTGTGTTTATCTCTGTATGTACGTATGTATGCGCGTGCGGGTAAAAGAGGAGTCATCGCTGCTGCCTGTGAGCTTGCAAAGCAGAAATAAAGGGATGATAATGGGAGGATAGTGAGTGCGAGTGTGTTAGTGGTGGGACTTAATGGATAGAGGGAAACGGGAATGTGCCAGTAATGGAAGGGAGAAAATGGGTAGCTTAAAGAAGAAGAGGGCCATTTGTTTTTTTTCATCTTGCCTATCAGGTTCCTGAGAGGAACCGGCAAGTCTTGAGAGAGGAGGAAAATGGATGAAGATTAGAGAAATGTTTTGGTGGAGGCAGACAAAGAAGAGAGAGCTGGGAGCGAGGGAAGAGAAAGGAAGAAGGAAGAGAGGAAGAGAGGGGATAGACAGCCTCTTGTCTGTGAAGGAAGAAGCCCACAGTGCATTAGCTATTCTGTGTGAACACACACACACACACACACACATGCAATAATGAGTCACTAGCAAAGGAAAATAAGTGAATGAATGGGGCTAACTGCAGTGTGCGTTACTCTGAGAGGTTTTGGCTCTGTAGTTTTTCACCACCACATCGCAGAACAGAATGTTTAAGCTCTCAGATCAAACTTGTGTGTGTTCTCGTGTCTGTGCACCCCTGTGGATGTCCAACAATGACGTACTTGTGTGTGTGCGTGCGTGCGTGCGTGCGTGCGTGCGTGCACTCAGATTTAAGTGTATTTGAAATGGCAACAGTACAACTGAGATCACATCACCCTGTGGGGGGTCTGAGCCGAGAGAAGTAACGCCTGCAGCTCTGCACTGTTATCGCTGAGACACCAGGCCGAACAATGGAGCAGCGTGCTTTCTCACACACACACACACACACACACACACACACACACACACACACACACACACACACACACACACACAATAAATACAAAGATAACACTAAAACAACGGAGCTGCTTTTTATCTTAAAGGACAATACCACTGATTTTTCATGTTTTAGTCCATGCTAATTGCAAATATTTAGCATTACTGCCTTTCCAAAGCATACTGTAGGTCTTTGATGGATTTCTTACCTTCCAGTCACTTGGGATAGATAATCCATCTCAGCGAACACGTTACATTAGGCAGTTAATCATTTTGTTGAGAATGGTTTTGCAGTTAATAGGCCAAAATATGATATGGTTCTTTAACACCTAATGTTAAATCTAATGATGGTTCCTTTTGTGCACAGGCCCTCGGAGCGCTCGGGAGAGGATGTGGACATTATATTGACCAGACTGCGAGAGGTCAAAGCCTTCCATAGGTTTCCACCTCCGCTCTTGCTGCAGATCTGTGCCTGTGCCTTCTATGAATGCCTGGAGAAAGGCATCACATGTATGTACACACACACACTGCTGTTTCTTATGACTGTAGACTGAAGTATGATGCATTGGAATCCAAAGCACTGTGATTATTTTAATTCATTTGTATACCTCCACACACAGATTATGCAAGCCTTTTTTATGATTTGTGATATTGGGCTATACGAATAGAATTGACTTAACACATTCGTAGGCAATGGATGTTAGCATATTTGATAACTGTCCTAGAGAAGCCTTTGTATGGCTACAATTAATGCTTATTGCATTATTGATTAAACTGTCAATTACTTTTCAAATAATTATGATAAAATGTCAGAAACTGTGTGAAAATGCCATGATAATCCCCCAAAGCCCAAAGTGAGGTCTTCAAATAGCTTCGTTTTAGATATTTAATTGATATTTACACTTGAATAAAAGAGAGAAAAGCTGCAAATCCTCACATTTGATAAGCTGGAACCAGAGGATGTCTTGCATTTTTGCATAATAAATTACTTACTAGATTGTTTTTTAAAATTTTTTTTAAAATTACAGTAGACATTTCCTTCCTCTTCAATTAAGGATAGAAAATGAAAACAAATCTTTCATAATGCAGTTTCTACAATTTGGGGAAACAGTGATATATTTTTTGTTACATAACTACATAAGATCATAACTTAAGTCATTCTTAACATACTGGATTATCCAGCATTCTGATATTTAGGACCTATTTGGATTTGTATCATGATAACACGAGGAAGAGTTTCCTCTATTTTGGAGACTTTGCGTTAAGAAATACAACTACAAGTATTTTAAACATTTCATCTCCTGGAGCAAGCCAGCATAAAAGTCAGTTGAACAAATGTTTCTTCTAAACAGCAGTGATTTTTATATGATATTAGGGAAAGGTGGCATACGTTTTTATGAATGCATGGATCTGTTGCCCACTGAATGAATTTTTTTCTTCTTCAGCACTCTACACTGTTTAATGTATTTTACTGTCCGCAGTGTTTCGACAGGGAGACATAGGCACCAGCTGGTATGCTGTCCTGTCTGGCTCTCTGGATGTCAAAGTGTCAGAAACTGCCAACCACCAGGTAAGATCAGGTTAAATAACTTGCTGAGTTGTGCTGCTGTGTGTCTGTTCTGTGTTTCCTGTAAATCATTTGAATCACGAATTAATGAATAATGAATTGAATCTTGACTCCTGGACACTACGGGGTGCATTCTGTAATTCCGTTTCTATTTTTGTGTGCCATTTTCCTATTCCCCCGTGTACTATTTTTACATTTTTTTTAATCATAACCTTCTCTGTCGAGGTCGAGGCTGAGGCTGCTCTACAAGTGCTCCTCGTGTTAGAGAGCTGGTCCTGCATGACTCCCTTCAATGCTGACATTGTTCTAGTTACATTAACTCATGTCTCCCTGCTTAAATATGCCAGAGCAAAGCTGCCACAGCACAGAAGCCCACTGGGAACTGTGCGTTCTGCTGCTTGTTATACCCTTTGTGCCAGAGTGTGGAAATAGGGTTATACTGTACTAATAGAGGAGAAGCATGGCATGTGGGAGAGGGAGAGGGAGAGAGGATTTGTTCCCAGTTGGGAAGATGGAGATAAGAAGCCCCTCCATTGTGAAACGTCATTTTTATGTAGCCCTGAAGTTCCATTGGTGGCCTAGTTTCTGTGGTTATATTCGAAATGTCAGTTTAGACAGCTGAAAAGGTTTCCATAGCATGCAGAATAGTTATCTAAATCAGTGAACAGGGTGGTTTATGCATGCATATGTGTGTTTGCTTGCCTGTAGTCTGTCCAATCATATTCAATACCTTTTTTCCTTACAGGAGATGCCATTTACCAGCCCCTCATATTTGGATTTATTTGCATTAGTTATCATATATTAATCTGTCTGCTCTTCATGTCTCTCCACCTTTGGCTATATCTTTTTGCTACAGCTGTGTAGTATCTAGGGCTGCAATGATTAGTCGATTAATCGGTTAGTCGATTGACAGAAAATGATTCAGCAATTGTTTTGATAATCGATTCATAATTTGTCATTTTTCTTTTGTGAAGAAAAAAATCCAAACATTGTCTTGTTTAAGCTTCTAAAATGTGAACATTTCCTGCTTTTCCTTGTCTTAACATTGTAGTAAATTGAATATGCTGAGGTTTTGGACTGTTGGTCGGACAAAACACAGAGACATTTGATGACGTCACCTTGGGCTCTAGAAAACTGTAACACATTTAATCTCTAACAAGCAGTGGTTTAAAGAAATATGTTGTGTTTGTGTGCAGGATGCAGTCACTATATGTACGCTGGGGATTGGGACAGCGTTCGGGGAGTCCATCCTGGACAACACACCACGGCACGCTACCATTGTCAGCAGAGAGACCAGCGAGCTGCTCCGCATCGAACAGAGGGAGTTCAAGAGCCTCTGGGAGGTGAGAGACACAGAGAGGATTTAAAAAAAACCCAAAAACTGTATGAGCTACTGTGCTGTGTCGCTTTGAGCATGAACTGGAACTTCATGATTCAGCATGAACTTTGTCTTGGTAGCGTACCTAAAGGTTTCTGTCTTGAAAAAAGTATCCCTTTTGAGACTGCAATTTCCAGACAAACTTCGATTGTAATTGTGCCTTTAACCACAAGAGGGCGGTCCACCATAACAGTGCCCTCAGTTATACCTATTAGATACACACCTCATAAAGAGACAGAGAAGTGTGCGTGTACTGTACATGCCTGTGTGCAGTACTGGATGTCTATTGCTTTCAGAGCTTGATGTGGCTTAGTGCAGCATTTACAGTACAAGGGATGATGCACCAAGAGCTATATACTGTGTGCAATATGTTTAGCGCATACAGTATGGTGGGAAGTGCAGGCATCCGTTGGCTACTTTTTTATTGCCTGACTCAGCACATTGCATCAAAATATTAGTCCTTGTACCACCATGAATAAAACAGCTGTGTGCTTAGGTTTCCTCCTGGACTCCGGTACCTATGGATTTATATCAACACTTTTTGATTGTGTTGGAATGGCAAAGAGGAGCTTAGATAATCTGCTTGTATAAATACTACTCTTTTGTATATAATACACATATATAGACAGGTAGCTGCAGAAAACCACTCTCCTTTTGTGCTTAAACATGAAAAGGTCATACACTAGGGGCATTACAATAGGTAAGGGTATTGATATTCCTGGCTCATATTGGTATATTGCAGATATAACTTCCATCAATAAAACATATCACTGTGTACCACACCTAAGAAGGGAAATGCCAATAATACTGACTTAGATGAATCATGTACACAATATAAAAACTCAGTCATCAGATATATCAGATATTGCAAATAGATACTGTATCATAAGTATCTACACTCAGTAACATGGCTTTCGCCTGGACACTGGCCTTCTCTGAGAGTTGGCATCTTGTTGAGGTGACCCTCTCCACTCACTGGGTCCCTCTCAGAGAGGAAGTCCTGGCAGAGCACTGTAGCTTCAGTCAGCACCCAAAGATCACAAGTGTCTGTCGTGTTGTTGGGTCAGGCAATCTTTTATTTTGCGTCGTCAAATCCAAAAGGTCCCAGTTTCCTTGAGATTCTAAATTAAGTTTTTCTCCCTCATACACATTATTGCTTTCTTACTTGTTAGAGGACATTTATTCTAATTGTCGGGAAAGTTTTTTTTCCTTGTTCTTGTTCACATTGCAGTGAGATTAAACTCCAAAATCTGACCTTGAATCCAGCTGAAGTACACTTACTCACTTCAAATGCAGTCGGTGGAATTCTGATTTTCCAAATCAAAGTCTATTTCCAGGTCTTGGGAAGTAAGCCTACATATAATGTCTTTTGTGGCTCCAGAGGGAGCTGCGTGAAGTCTGACAAATGTCCTCAAGTGATGTCACTTGAGTCAGCGTTGGTTGGGGCTGAAGGCTACGTTTGAAAATGAGAAACATTGGTTAAAGAGAAGTGAGTTTACCAGACCTCTGCAGCCCGCTCCTCACCTCTGCATGAGGCTAGTGACTCGAGGCTACATTAGCCGCTTCTAGCATAACACACCCGAATCTCCGACCAAACTGTCAGCAGTTGGAGTTGCATTATGGGTGATGTGGGTACATGTTTTCACAATATAATAAATATAATAAAAAAGATGATATCTCTGGGTCTGCTGCATCGAATTTGATCTTTAAAACAAACCTGAACTGCCCATCGTGAGTTCGACAATGTTATAGGAGTGCAATGTTAAATCAGTGGAGTACGCTTTGAAGTGCAGGCTTTTGTTTCTACTAGCTAATGTGAAACGCAACACTCCCTCCGTGATTAAGTGACATACATGAGGCTTTAATTACTGCTCTGATGAGTGACAGTGGACAGTTCTCCACTCGGATTTTCAGTGTGTCAAATATTGATTGAATCATGCAGCTTTTTGCACATAATACATTTTTTGGTTCTGAAATAGGTATAAATTCAGTAAAAACAGTTTTGTTATGAATCAAAAATGAAGATGACAGTGTTGTTTTTCCTGTTGACAAACACTGTATGTATAAAAGATTTCCCTGAAAATAAATGCTGTTTTGGTGGCTTTTCTGCTCCCAGTGTCAGTATATAACTCATTTATCCATTCATTGCTGCGATTTATGAAAAAAAGATATTATTATTATTATTATTATTATTATTATTGCTAGTATTACTAGTATTATTACTAGATGAATAGAAATTGGGTTTACTGAAACGTGATATCTTCATTTTATGACACAGGAACATATAAAAGCGAGATAAGACAATAATTGGTTATTAGAGCGCGTGTGCTATCATATTATCAGGCTTGTAGTGTGTTTGTTTGTCAACTAAGTGCACTCAGTCTCCCTCTCTGCTGTCTATTTTAGGACAGTAGACATAAAGCAGAAAACATAGCTCGAGGTTGTCCTCTTTTGAATCTTATTCAGCTTATAGTAAATGGATCTTTGTTTTTTATGTTTGTGTGTGTGTGTGTGTGTGTGTGTGTGTGTGTGTGTGTGTGTGTGTGTGTGTGTGTGTGTGGCGAGGACTAGAAAGCTGCAGGATGAATGCAGTCATGTGTTTGATGAAAGGATGAAAGAAAAAAAGCGCTGCTCCATAATTCTAACGCCAAGTGAAAGTGAGATGAATCAACACAGTGTAAATGTAAAACAGCTTGTTGTTTCTGACAGATATGTGTAAACATACAGAATATCAAACAGCGGATGGTTGGTTGGCCTGGACTATGGTGGGCTGGTATTGTAAGTCTTTCTCACTTTCTTTTTCTTCCCTCATTTACTCCTCTGTCCCTTTCACCTGCTCTACATTTCTCTAGCCCACTTCCTCTCTCCTCTATTGTCCATGTTGTGTCTTTGGCCAGCCTCCTTCCTCTCCTCCCTCTCCATCCTCACCCTCACTACTCCTTTTCTTTCCTTCCTCTGCTTCCTCTCTCAGTCTCTCCCTCCCTCCACCCACTAGAGTAGCTCGGTCACACAGAGACTCAGATCACCGTGGTAACCTGTGAGAGAAAGTGCTTTGGTTCTTGGCTCGATCACAGCGAGAGAGGGAGAGCGAGAGACTGAGAAGGACACTGGTGCGACTGTGTGTGAGAGAGAGAGAGGGAGGAAGAGAGAGGGTGAAAAGAAAGGAGGGGAGCAGCTTGTTTTGAGCAGGATGCTATCCGGTGGCTTGTGTGTGAGTTGTAAAGGAGCAGAGGGCAGCTCTCTGGGGTTTCAGTCCCTCCAGCATTAGGCAGCTGAGTGTGTTACCTCAGGTGAGTCTGACTCCTCGACTGTAACACTGTGTAGTCTGTGGTGTGCATGATGGCTGGATGGTGTATCACTGTAATGTTTCCATATATTTACTTCTGTTGTCTTTTCACAAAATTAAATTTAAACTTCCAGAAATTGTTTTGCAATGTTTGTCCTGGTTGTGTGTGTGTGTGTGTGTGTGTGTGTGTGTGTGTGTGTGTGTGTGTGTGTGTGTGTGTGTGTGTGTGTGTGTGTGTGTGTGCGTGTGCGTGTGCGCAAGAAAGACATCAACAGGGGGGTGTTTGTGTCTTTAGGTAAAACAGATGCTCTCTCTGTCTCTCACTCTGTAAGTGTGTGTGTGTGTGTGTGGCAGTCCTCACAAGGCATAGGTTGCTTAGTAATGACCTTGCAGAAGAGCAATGGCACATTCAGGCTCAAAATTACCAGCTCTCTGTATTTCAGTGTCTCTGCTGTAGAAATGCAAACGCAGTGTATTGTTCTTAACAGCTGTAAGAACAGCATCTGTGCACTCATTAACCCTGGTGTGAATGCTGCTGTGAGCGTGTGTGTGTGTGTGTGTGTGTGTGTGTGTGTGTGTGTGTTGCATAATGTTAGTTGTTCTGCATGTAAATGATCTTGGTTGTACAAAGGGCTTTGTTTTGAGAGGCACTTGCAGTTTGAGTGTCTGAAAGTAACACCGTGTGTGTGCTTGTGTGTGTGTCCTAGAGAGAGACAGAAAGAAATGTTAAGGGTTTTGATGTTTAATAGATGATGATGACTTGCATGAGATGATGCATTATAATTGTCAGAGGTGCAAATGTTTTGAAGATTGACATCATTCTGATGTGTGTGTGTGTGTGTTTTGTCTTGTAGAAGTATCGTCAGAGCTTGGCTGGACTGTTGGCCCCTCCTTATGGAGCTATGGAGAGTGGATCTAACAATGACAGTGAGTAGAGACACACACACACACACTACAATGAAAGAAAGACTGTAAATGTTGTTAATACGGTTAATTACTGGACCTAAGTGTGTTTAGTTGTACATAAAACAATAAAAATTGTAACGTAGCATTTTGAAACAGAGGTCAGATGATAAATAGGTTGTATTTGAATAAACATTAGGTACCAAAATGTTAGTATAATATAGTATAATAAGTATTATAACTTGAAAAGGAAGAAGGATCACTTTATTTCTTTTATTTTAATTTTATGGAATAATGTCTATGTTCCATATCTGTCATTCTAAAGTACTCCTGCTTCCTTTTCCCACCTAATGTTTATCAGAACATCGTGTGCAGTAGAGCATGCCTCCCTGCATGTTTTAGCATTTACCATCTTTATCCACACAATGGATAGGTTATATTTGTATGTGTTGGGAATGGAAAGTATCTGCATCCTGTAAAAAAAAAAAAATAAAAAAAAATCTTCAGTTCGACCAGCTTGACAACAGTGTTTCCTCCTCAGGACTCACAGACAAAGACAACATGAACTCAGACTCTGCAAACAAAGCTCACAACAAGGTAAATACTCACTCCAGCTCACTGTTTGGAACCCAAACGTCCGTCTTGGATTTGTATAGGAAGTAAAAAAAAAATAAAAATAAAGCTCAGCATGGCAACTTGATACTTTTAATAAACTCTGCCAACACATTTGGGAGAGCTGTGTGCTTCTTCATGGTACACAAAGCATGAATGAACCAAACTCACAACCGATACAGACTGTGGCCCAGGCAGTCTGTTGGTCTTGGACTCCTCTACGCCTCACTGCTTGTGTCAGAATATCTGAGTGGACAGGGCATGGAGGGTTGAGCTAAATTGTATATTATAGTCTCATATGTTTGATAGAGCTGGCCAGTAGATGAGTGGTTTTAATGTTCGAAGACATGCTGTAGTTATTATTTGAAATCAAAATGTACTTAATTCTTTACAACAAACAAAAACACCATTCTGTATGTTGAGTACATAGTAAACTGGACCACAGTGTCATAAAATTGTGCACTGCTGCATACTTTCATGTTTGTGAATGGACCAGAATGCCAGAATGGATTTTAGAGGCGTGTGTGTGTTCTGAGAAGAGACAAGTGTGGACTCACAGCTGTGATCCTCTGTAGTTATGCTAATGTTAGCTAATGCATGCACATAGAAGAAAGATCCCATCTGCCCAATTAGCATGCTTTGCTTTGTTGTTTTCAACAGCCTGTGTGTGTGTGTGTGTGTGTGTGTGTGTGTGTGTACACATCTGCACCTTTCCTCTGTTTCTAAGGTGCAGGTGTGCTCTGTATAGGATGTGTTTGCTTGTATGTGTGTTTTGATACTTTTTCTGGTATGAGTGCTGTACTGTATTTAACTAGCATTAACCCCAGTTTGCAGTTCACACATTCACATACATCCCTTGCAGCGTGTCCATCAAAATCAATGTTAACGATCAAAATGATCAATTTTATTGTGGATTTATTGAGATTGTCCCACTGTTATACAAGAATGTATTGATTTGCAGTGCCCATCAGAATAAGCTGTTTAACGTGGTAATTTTATTTTACCTGGGTACTATGATCTGTGCCATTATTCTAGTCAGTTGGCAGTGTAAATATTGCAGTGAGGTTGTCCATGTTCAGGGTTGACTGATAATGTGGTGTTTTAGTTTTCTGTTCTTCAAAATGTATTCTCAGATTGGTATTTCTCTTGCCTTTGTCTGCATAATTGTTCCAGCCTGGAGTCAGCACAAGTATCGCAAGTATTGACTCACAAGTATTGGATCACAGCTCACAATCAGTTCACCAAACTACGTTGGTGTTCCTGTATGTTCTGTAGTTTCCTTCCGAGAAGCTGCAGAGAGCGGGGAAGGTTCTCCGCAATGCCATCCTGTCCAGAGCCCCACACATGATTCGAGACAGGAAGTACCACCTCAAGACATACAGGTAGGAGAGTGTGTGTTTTTTAGAGTTATGCGTGCAACAGTGTTAGAAAACATTTCTGTGGATTTTATTGATATGTGTGTGTTGCAGACAATGCTGTGTAGGCACAGAGCTGGTGGATTGGTTGGTGCTGCAGAGTGCCTGTGTTCTCACACGGTCCCATGCTGTTGGGATGTGGCAGGCACTACTAGAAGAAGGGGTGCTCAACCACGGTAACTAAAACTTTGGCTTTCTCATCATAGTGTATGCTGATTAGTTTCATTCCATGCACTGCACAGATGTCATAACATACAATAGTCAGTTCCCAAAAGTTTATTGCAAAGCAGCCAAAAAGAAAAAAAGGGGAGAGTTAATTTCTTCACTTTATCCTTGTTTTACTGTATATATTAAAATCAAATGCATAAATTAGGATTAAGTTTGTTTATTGGGATCCCCATTAGTAGTTCTTTCTGGGGGTCCATATTCAAATAAAATGCATATAGACAACAATGTTTGCATTTGCACTTTATACAATAAACAATAAAGTTTAATATAACATCCAACAATAAAAGTGCTATTCACTGTATGAGCTTCAGTTCTACTCTGAGTTGGAGTGGTGGTTTTACTAAAAACATCAATCACAGTGGAAGTGTCAGTATGAATACCAGCATTGAAATTAATTGGATGTTTTGAAGCAGAAGCATAAAATATAGATTGAATCTTAATGTCAAATTCATACTCTTCAAAGAAGATGTCTGAAATGTTCTGAGATCATGCACAGTATGTGTGTTTTTAAATGTGTCATTTTAAACTTGTCTTTTTGACCATCATGCGTGCTTGTCTGCTCTTCAGTGGACCAGGAGCTGGGGTTCCAGGACAAGTACCTGTTCTACCGTTTTCTTGATGATGAGGAGGAGGACACGCCGTTGCCTAGTGAGGAGGAGAAGAGGGAGAGTGAGGAAGAGCTGCCGGAGACCATCCTCTTCCTAGCTCAGATCGGCCCTGACGCACTGCTGCGCATGATCCTCAGGAAATCGTCAGTAACAATCGATAATATTGCATGAACTTACCTTACACTGGCAACACGTGATATTTTTTTCATATTTTAATTATACAGGAGAGTTGGCATACTGAACCAAATGTAATGCAAAACCAGCATTTGTAATATACAGTACCATCATGTGAAATAGTCTCATCTGTAGTGACAACTTTCAAAACAGCAACATTGTTTTAGCATTAGGATGTGTCATTACTAATTTAACTGTAGTGCATGAAATCTTCATGAGGAGTTCACTCTGACAAATCTCTGTGTGTGTCTGCAGGCCTGGTCAGAGGACAGGGGATGACCTAGAGATCATCTATGATGAGCTGCTTCACATCAAGGCCTTAGCTCACCTCTCCAACACTGTGAGTCAGTCGGTCCACTTTTCTTTTAAAGGGACAGTACATGTTTCCAAGAAGGCCGTTAATTCGTCAGAACCAGTTGCTACGGTCTTTTTGTTTTTAAGAAGTTGGAGTCACTGTCAGCATTTCTCTTACCAGTGTAATAGGACACAGATTTACACCAATCTGCCCTGTGTTGGCGAGTCCTTAAGTCTGTAACGCCTCCAGAAGTGTTTTTGTTGTTGTTTTCATGCTGCATATATTCCCAGAATTAGTATTATGTGTATTAGATGCAGTCACATTATTACAGTAATGAAAAGTCACATGAAACACATTCCAGGAGATGAAAGTGGTTCACAAACAAGAGGTGGGATTAAATCAGGTTTTTTATTTAACTGGTTTTTAATTCCTATTACCCTCCATTATCCCTTTGAACACAGTGCTTATAAATATAAATTCCAGCAAACTAAAAGTCTCTCCATGTGCTGTGATGATGGACTGTAAGGACTCCCAGATAATCCTGAAAAATCCTGATGTGTGCGTTTTACTGTTCTCTCACATGTTTCTGCAGTGCAGCTAAATGCAATATGACTTGAGCAGTGTACTCTGGTTTGTAGGTGAAGAGGGAACTGGCGAGCGTTGTGATCTTCGAGTCGCATGCAAAAGCTGGAACCGTGTGTGAGTCTTCACTTTGCTGTCCTAGAATGCATTTTTGTTTGTGTACATAGTGTACAGCAGGGGTTTTCAAAGTCTGACACTGTTGGCCCTCCCTCAGACTAAATTGAGAGAACTGCGCCCCCCTTCAACACCCCCATCTACAACCCAGTTTTCACCACAGGGCAAATACCTGTACGTGAATAGATAGAGGAGAGTGTCCAGGAATATAAGAACCATGTCGATGGGACATTCTGAGCCTTATTACTGTCAAACAAATATTGATAGTGCAACATGAAAAAAGGTATTAATTTTAACTCTATTCTTTGTCTTACTTTGATTTGGGGCATGATCATGCTCTAAGTTTTGGAACTATATTACCCATAATGTGGGGGCTTTGGGGATGTAAACAGGAAGTATAATGTTGCCATGGAGTCAGTTAGTTAGCCATGGGCTCCAATTTGAGCCCTGCTTTTTCTTTGCCTATATTTGTTTACATTTTAGCAACTTGGCACCATTAAAAGTATGCTGAATTAGCTATTAGCAGTTTCTGTCTGCGATGTACTCATGGACGTACAGACAATTATCACTGGATTACTTTGATACTGAAGAAAACTTAAAAAAACGTGATGATTCTCAGGCAAGTTCTGGAGTTGTAAGGAACGTCTTTATTCTGTGATGCGAGATGAGATAATGATATCCTCAAAAAGTGTCCTCAAACTGAATCTAAACATATGTGTATCATATCTGTGTCCAGATTTGACTGAGTTCTAACTCCAAGAAGGAGTATGAATTTTGATGCAAATTGCAGCTTACGTCTCCCTCCACGCCCCCCCCCTTCAACTCCCCCGTGCTCCCGTTTGAAAACCTCTGGTGTACAGAACGTGTGTGTTAGTCATGTATGTGGGGATAATATGGGTTTGTTATCTTCCAGTGTTCAACCAAGGAGAGGAGGGCACATCATGGTACATCATCCAGAAGGGCTCTGTAAATGTGGTTATCTACGGCAAGGTGTGTGTGTGTGTGTGTGTGTGCGTGCGTGCTTGCTTGAATGCATTTATCCACCTACATGCTTGCTGTTTGTCTCTTTGTTTGACACATGAGCGTTGTTATAGTGTTCTGTATGTAATGGATTAAAATGTGTAGCTGATCACGTATCTGCCCTGTGGCGCTGGGAAACCCGAGCAGTGGAGTTTGTCAAACTCTGCTCAGCTCACCGTGACTCACCGCTGTGATTAAATGGCTTAAGGGATTGTACGCACACACAATTTCACACCACACACCGCTTTACAACCACTGTACAGGCAGATGTACTCTACATGCTCATGTGCGTGCATGCACATTGATCACACATGTACACGTACACACAGACACACACACACACACACACACACACACACACACACACACACACAGACGAGTACAGATGATTCATCCCAGTCCTGAGTGCTCCTGCTCCTTTCTGATTTTTCTTCAGGGCTTAAGATGACTAGTAAACTGTGTTCGTGTCTGAGCTTGTTTGTATCTTGTATCATTTATTTATGTGTGCACTCATGCGTGTGTGTGTGTGTCTTAGGGTGTGGTGTGTACGCTCCACGAGGGCGATGACTTTGGGAAGCTGGCCCTGGTTACAGATTCACCACGTGCGGCCTCCATCGTCCTGAGAGAGGACAACTGCCACTTCCTGCGTGTGGACAAGGAAGACTTCAACAGGATACTCAGGGTAGGCAGACAAGAGATGGGACATGTCCAAGTGTAGTCACGCGAGCACCAAATTACTCCCTTTGGTCCAAACTGTTACAAATACTGTTATTAGCAATGTATGTTCACAAAGTCACCGCTGAGTCAACATTATTTAACCTAAGTTACTGAACACTATCTGAATTCATTCATCTGGACTGTCTGAAGCATCATACTGCACTATATGACAGCTGATGCTGCCTGACTAAGATGTCTGTCTCCCTCCTCTGGCAGAGCAGCTGTATTACATTTAAAAAGCCACATTTTTTTGCATTTGACATGGAGTGATATTTACTGATTTTGTACATGCATCTTGTTGTATTTTTAGGATGTGGAAGCCAACACAGTGCGTTTGAAAGAGCATGAACAAGCTGTGCTGGTGTTAGAAAAGAGTCCTCGCGCCTCCACCCATGGAAGCATCAAGTACGTGTGAGGAGTCTTTTGCATACATACTTACAAGTGTACAGTAGACTGTATCTCTCTCTCAACATTGCTTGTTGTTTTTTTTAATGAAATTCTTCACGTCTTCTCACCTTTTGCAGGTACACTGTGATATCAGGAACGCCAGAGAAGATTCTTGAGCACTTCCTGGAGACCATGAGGATGGACATACATCACAGTGAACCAGGTAGCCTAATAAAAAAATAAAAAAATAAATAAAACAAATGGATGAATAAATGATGAACAGCATTTTCACTACCTTGATTCTTTCTTCCTTTCTCCCTCTGACTCTCGTCCCTCTTGCTGTCTGTTTTTCTCCTCATCTGTTAGACCCAGCAGTGGATGATTTTGTCCTCATGCACTGTGTCTTCATGCCCAACAGCCAGCTGTGTCCTCTACTCATGGCACAATATCCTTTCTGCCTTTACTTGCTATTTTGTATTCATACTGTCTATGACACCCACTTATCAGGTAGCTACACTTACACATGCAGCCAGAATGTTATGTTGACAACCCCACTCAAAAATGGCTGGACATTTCTCTTGTTTGCTGCATACTATGACAGGGCTACTGACCACATTGTGCTGCTTATGGAAGCGCTGAAGCAGCAGTTGACCGTGCAGCACTAATGAACCACTCACCGAGTGCACACCTCTCTTCACACCATAGTAACAAGTTGTAATCCCAGCCGAGTCTTTTCTGACTGTCTTAGTCATTGTAGTCAAAGTGTTCAGCTACTCGTGCTCTACCACCGCTGCACTGATGCTCATATTTAATAAAAGGTACCCTTATTTAGTACCGAGGATGCAGTGATGCGGGTTAATGATGGCCTTAAGTAGGTTGCAATATCAGTTCTATTTTCAGTAAAGCATTTAGTTTTGAACATGTTTTCTGATCATGCAGTATGTCAAGCTGACAAGCTGGGGGAACTATTCTCCAAAAAAAAGAATTGTGCTGTGACACCGCTAACTCTGCATAAAACTGCATAAAAATATGGATTTAACTGTTGTAACGATCTGTTTAGATTCGTACTGCGGTCGCGCAGGTCAGCAATCAACAAATCGGGTATCACCGTCTGTTTGTATGCTTACCGTATCAGCAATGTAAGATCCAAGTCTTATCTTTAACCTTGTGTGCACCTACCATGCGGCATCTCCGCCTGGCTCTGAACAGGAGAGGTTGGAGTACGCCCTCAACTGTAAGAGGAGGGCCCTCATTCTGGCCCTGCGCTGGGCTAACACGCACACCTACATGCTGCAGGAGGAGGCTGCTCCAACCTCGTTCCTTGAGGTGATCAAAAGCAAGCTTTCAAATATCAGTAAATTGCATAACTTACACAGATTATACGCGTGGTCTGAGTGCGGTTCTTCCTCTCTGCCTCTGTAGGAGCTGTATGGGAGTTTATCAAATGATTCTCGGGTGTTGAGAGCTTTGAAGGACTTGGTTCCCGACCTGGAGAAAGTCGTCAAATTACAGTATGTTTACACCTCCTGCACGTTAAACTTTCACTGTGATGTTTTATGTACCAGCCGCATTTATTTCTGTATCTATTTTATTTTTTCTTTGTTTTTACACTTTTTATGTTTTGTAGTTCGGAGGAAGCCAAATCCTCAAAAAAGGTATATCCAGACTACAGTTTTTAACAAAATCTTATAGTACATTTGACATGTTAGCTGCATCATGGTCATGCAGATGCTGACTACGCGTGTAATTCAACAGAAAACACTAATACGACAGTTCAGCAATGGAGAGGAAAGGCTGCAGAAGAAACAGCCCATTAGGAATCACGATGACAGTAAGTTGGTGTGAATGTTTTTTTTTCTTTTTCTTTTCCTCTGCTAGTGGCCGGCCCTGAGGAGCAAGATATTTTGACAACTGATTGCCATGAAATTTGAATGTGGATATTAATGTCGTCAGGAGACAAATTTTATATTTTGGAGATCCCTGAGTTTTCCTGCAGTGCCGCCATCACACTTTTCATCTTTTCATTATTATTTTTGTATGTGCATCTAGTCCTATTGAAGGTGTACTGCAGTGATCACACATACACTACCATCCGGGTCGCCGTGGCAGCGACGGGAAGAGAAGTGATCAGCGCTGTGGCCGACAAACTTGGCACCACTGATGAGCTCCTGTTGGTCCAGCTCAGCTCTGCCGGTGGTAAGAATACAGATTGATTTAGATATGAAAGAGAAGTTCACACTTCATGTCCTGGACACCTGAAGAATACTGTTACCTGGGGATATACTATGTGTGCTGTGTATGCAAGGAACAGAATTTAAAGTTTGCAAAATGAAAGTGGTGTTACCTAATGGTCTCCAGGTTGGTGTTGGGACACATCTGGGTGGTGATGAGAACTCAACTAACTATCCCCATTTTTGTTACAGAAAAACAAATCCTGAAGCCTAATGACGTGTCAGTGTTTTCTGGTCTGAGCATCAACGGCCGATTATTTGCCTGTCCTCGAGACCAGCTCAACAATCTGGTGAGGGAGGAGTGGTTCCCCTGTTTACCTGAAGTTTTTTAGAGATGGGTTTACAGTAATACCTAGCATGCTTTATGAGAATTATCGGCACTGTTACAATGGATCTTTGTCACATTGTTTGAAATTGTGTAAAAAAATCTTGATTTGTAATGCATTGATTCTTTAATGTGTTTGAACCTGTACTCTTGTGTGTGTGTGTGTGTGTGTGTGTGTGTGTGTGTGTGTGTGTGTGTGTGTGTGTGTGTGTGTGTGTGTGTGTTTCTTATGTGCTTATGAATTTGCACAAATGTGTGTATTTGTGTCCGTGCGCCTCAGACTCCTCTTCCAGACCAGGAGGGTCCGTCTGCAGGCTCCATGTCAACTTTTGAACTGATGAGCTCTAAGGACCTGGCCTACCAAATGACCATGTTTGACTGGGAGCTCTTCAGCTGTGTGCATGAGGTATCACACATGCACACATGCACACTGAAATCAACCTCAGGCCGGTAGTAGGAGACTACGATCTGTCACAAGTGTGTGCAGTGTTGCAAATAAAGATAAAGAGATTGGTGCTGCGTCATTGTTCATAAGAAAAACCCTGCAGGAGTAATGCTTTATAGATGCAAGGTGGCAGGAGCTGTCCAGTGGATTAACCTAAACCTGCTTCCCCTTATTGCTCCTCCCTCCTCTCCCCAGCATGAGCTGCTCTACCACACGTTTGGCCGGCAGAGCTTCAGGAGAACCACGGCCAATCTGGACCTGTTTCTGCGGAGGTTCAACCAGGTTCAGCTATGGGTGGTCACTGAGGTTTGCCTCTGCGGACAGCTCAGCAAGAGAGTCCAGCTCCTCAAGAAGTTCATCAAGATAGCCGCACAGTGAGTAGGATCTGCTGCTCACTGTCACACGCTTCATATGCATGCTGGTCTGCTCACACTGCACTTAGATGAAGAGTTTCTCGCAGACATCAAGCTTGATTTTAGTTGCATTCAATGCATTCACTTAATGTCTTGCTTGTGTGTATGCGTGTGTGTATTTCTCCATAGCTGTCGGGAGTTTAAGAACCTGAATTCATTCTTTGCCATCATTATGGGGATGAGCAACCCCGCTGTCAGCAGATTGAGCCAGACGTGGGAGGTAAACCAACTAATCTGTCTAGGTCTTCAGTGAACCCAGTGATCAGCGAATTCCACTTTTACTAAAGTACTACTACTTCTGTTTTTCCTGGCAGAAACTCCCCACCAAGTTTAAGAAGTTCTATGCTGAGTTTGAGAGTATGATGGTGAGTTGTATTGGGGTGGCAGCAGAAATCTGTACATGGATTGATTTAAAAAATGTATATAGATAGAACCTAAAAAGCTGGGCAAATATAAGCAAAACTACCTGCATAGCTATACCACTAGGGATAATTAAGAAAATGTTTTTTTTCTAATTTGGGTGCACAAAGTCTAAATGTCTTTTGAAATCGACACTGTTTATGTGTTTGGTGACAGGACCCATCAAGAAACCACCGGTCCTACAGACTCACTGTCACCAAACTGGAACCGCCAATCATCCCCTTCATGCCCCTCCTTCTCAAAGGTACGACTCACTGTAGAGAGCAGAAGAGACGCGTCTCTCTCAAGAATACCACTGTATCACATGGGAATGAACGCGGCTGTTGTTAAATTGAATTCATTTCTTTACAGATATGACATTTACACATGAGGGCAACAAGACCTTCATTGACAATATGGTCAATTTTGAGAAAATGGTGAGTTTCTGTGCACATCGAAAGGGCAAATGATTCATTTTAGGGGTATGTTTGATGTAACATTTAAAGAGTCTCTTATCCTTATCTCTTCAGCGTATTATAGCGAACACAATTCGGCAAGTGAGGCACTGTAGAAGCCAACCGTTCAGTAAGTCTGCTTATTACTATCAGCACACTTTTATGACGTTTGCATGCTGGCTTTACACACATCTTTCCTATCACATCTTTCCTGTTACTTCTCTTGCTGCATTAGATCCCGACATATGCCAACCCAACAAAAATCAAGCGGAGGTACGGGGTTACGTTAGGAAGCTCTGCGTGATCGACAACCAGAGGGCACTGACGCAGCTCTCCTACAGGATGGAGCCTCGGCGGACATGAGCTCCAAATCTTCCACCACCATCGCCTTCTCTGTGACGTTAGCGTTGGGGAAAAAAAACCCAACACACATTACCTGGATAAAATAACTCAACACAACTGGTCATTCAGTAGCAGATCACAACAGTCAATGACTTTAGCACTATCATGGACTAGTATGGATCAAGGACTTATACTGTGCCATTAAAAGCCTCTTCTTCCTGGACAGGAACTGTTCAGCTGCTCTCGTCGCTGTGTCTCGGCCTCCAGACTGAGGGTTTTAACCGTAGCCTACTAGTCGTTACTGTTTGGGACTTGTTAGATAGAACTGTAATGTATAGAACTTGAATCAATATCCTGCATGACTGAACTTCATAGGCTTTGTGTTCTATACAGTGGATTTCTATCGGCGTGTCCTGTACTGTTGTGCTACCCCAATGAGCCCTGGTTTACAATATATTACTGTACCTGCCTGTAAAGCAAAACCGTACTTTCCCGATGGTCCTACTTAGACACAAAACGCAGAAAACCCCGCAAACTGTAGTAACCTAGACTCTTTATTTACCCTGTTGAATATACAGATAAATATGAAATCTGAAAGTACTTTACTTAATAATTCACGTGACAATATTCAAGTCTTTGAAAATCTTAGGATTTGATATCCTTTAGGTAAATATCGGTGTCCCTTAACTAGTCAGACACTTCAAAACCACTAAACAGAGTATTAGTTGGATTAAAGCCCTAATGGTATTGCAAACAGTGTTCAAATTTGTCAGTACAGTATTGCGTTTTACTTTTGCGTTTGAGTACAACTCCTGAAGAATATGAATTATTCTAGATGATAAAGTTGCTTAGTATGATCTGTTCTGAGGTCAGTTGTATAATCAAATTGTACTTCTTTGATTTGGAAGCACTGACCCCAGATGCGGAGGCTAAAGGCAACTCATACTTTGAGGGGAAATCTTCTCATCTGCCAGTTGTGATCAGTCGGTGTCATTTTATTTTTATATATGTGGGTGTAGATTTTGAGCGTGTTCTTGACAAGTGACATTAATTTTTCCTTTTGATCTCAGGAGCTTTTGATGTGATGGTGTGTGTCGAGAACTGCCGTGAGGCTGGCTGGCTTTCCCCAGAGCAGCCTGTAACTGTACTGTATGTGTGGTCTGCCTTGTAAATAAAAATAGCTAATTTAACAGTGCTCATGCTTTGATGACATTCTTCAAATTGTGTTTTTACCCCACAAGTGATGGAGAGACTGAGGATGGTGATGCCAGTAAAATCCAGAGCTACTGAACTACATGATGGGACATTTAGGGGCATACAGGATTTTTGGAGCTTGACCTACTGTATAGGGACTGAAAGTCTGAATATCTGCTCTGCTGCATCAATTTTTACCAATCTGTCTCTTTCAAGTCCCCAGGTTTGGTGCAGTTGTCTACAAGATCTGAGTGAATTAAGCTGCAACAATACTGGCTCTCATGCTCCCCTGATGATTTGTCCATTTGAGGTCATTACATGATCTTTTGTCTGGCGCCACCAGTGGGCCGAATGACCAGCTTTGCACATAAAAGAAATAGTTCACACATGGTTGCTCTTGTTTGCTCCCCAGAGGAAGAACCCGACCTGTTCTGTAGCGCTAAACTGAACTCACACATTTAAAATTCTTAGGGTGGTGTTTATTTTATCCAACACTTTTGTACTATGGGGTGTAATGATTCATTGCTGCTTCTGGGGGCGGCTAGCAGGCCTTCAGACTTTGTCATGTTTTATTTATCCAGTGAATCACTATTAAGTCTGCTCTTGCACTTTGATTACTGTCAACAACTGAGAAGTGTCCTAACTTGCCCGAGCTGATCTCACCTGTCCCTACGCAGTGATGTCAGCACGGCTATCTTTCTTGATGATGTCACTGGGTCATTCCTGTCGGGTTGAGTAACACACTGTCACTGCTGGGCTTCTCTGGTGTGTGTTTTTAGATGCAAAGCGTGTGAGAGATGGATTTAGGTATCTGTGGCAGTCAACCCTCATTGCTAACTGACATGATATCGGCCACATCTCTGTCTCTCTGTGTGTGTGTGTGTGTGCGTATGTGTGTGTGTGTGTGTATGGACAGCTTTATATAGCCAGTTATCCAGGAAGAAGGAATGCCCTGGATGCCAGTGACCATATTTGAACAGTGTGTCTGCTACAGACTGCACACACTGACTGCAAACCGTAACTGACACACACTCAAACACTCACTTCCCTTTCATCTTTACGCTCTGTGCATATATATATGTGTGTCTGTGTGTGTGTGTGTGTGTGTGTGTGTGCTCTGTGTTGTAGTTACACTGAATCACCACTATCAGGCAATGTAATACCTTGTCTAGTAGTGACAGAGGGGCTTTGACTTTTCCTGACTCACAGGGAGCAAACTTCTCTCTCTCTTTCCAGCACTTTCTGGTTTCTTCTCTCTGACAATCTGTTCTGCTGACTGACAACATCCACTCCGACCCTGTGGAGGAAACTACTCCTCCACTCTTTATTTCTTATCCTTCACTTACTCTGTGCTGATCCGGGACTTGTATACTTTTGGGGCAGCACTGGTGGTTGAGCGTGCACGCTGTTGGGCTGTGTGTGTTTTGTATGTGTGTGTTTGTGTGCGCGTGAGTCAGTATGCCATGTCGTCCCCTGGCTCGTCATTTGTGCAGATAAAGCATGAGGACCTGCTCTTCTATGAGAACTGTGGAGGAGGCAGCTTTGGGAGCGTCTACAGAGCCCTCTGGATTTCCCAGGACAAGGAAGTGGCTGTGAAGAAGCTTCTGAAGATTGACAAAGAGGTAAGGAGGTGACACACACACACACACTTCTGCAGCAGACAGAGCCAAAGTATTTTTAAGTTATAGAGTCATCTGTGGTACATTGCTGCGCTAAACTTCCACTTGAATCAGTTTCCACTAATTTTCCCAGACTCTCTTTGGACTCGTACACCCCCCCCCCCCCCGCCATTGAACATGTGTTTATCTTAAACATACCTCTCCTCGTCCCCCTCCTCCTCCCACTCATTGTGGATGGAGCAGTTTTATTTATGACAGCACTCCTCCCATTGTATGTTAGGACGAGGTGTGTGGTCATTTGGCTTTATGCACTGCACTTAAGGCCGGGTGGTTCTGGGAGTTTGGCCCAGATGGATAATTTCCTTCCACGTTATTAATACTGGGCTGGTAGAGGCTCACGACCCAGTGTCAGGAAACTGTCAGAAGTTAGGCTGACCTGTGGGTGAATCGGGTGCGGTGTGATTGTCGTGGCAGCAGGTTTAAACAGTGTAATGTTAAGTATGCGCAGGGGGCTGGCTACATAAAACTACAGAGGGAACAGTTTGATTTGTTGTTTGACTTATTTCTCTCGCACTCACTTTCTCACACCCACACACAAACACATGCAGGGTGGGCGGACATGCATAACAGTGTGTGTGTACAGTTCATATGTAAATAAAAACTGATGGATCACGGGAGACTGCAGTTTAGTGGATCCTTCAGGAATCTTTTTTCTGCAACACTTCATGTGAACACTCATGTTGGATCTTTGCACTACATGCACACAGTGGTGGAAGAAGTATACAAATCATTTATTTAGGTAAAGTTCTGAATGCACTTGTAATGGAGTGTCATAATGTGGTGTTGCTATTTTTACTTAAGTAAAAGTACAGACAAAAATGTGTTTATAGTATCAAAAGTATAAGTACTCAACTACACCTGTCAGATAAAAGTAGTGGAGTAAAAAGTATATTCCCTCTGAAATGTAGTGGAGTAGAAGTATTAAGTAGCATAAAATAAAAGTACAAGCACCTCCATAATTGTACTTAAGTACAGCACTTTATTTATATATATATATATATACACACACACACACACACACACACACACACACACACACAACTACTTTCCAGCACTGCATTCACAAATGTCAAACTGCATGTGCAAATGCGTGCACACACTGATGGCCTCACACGTGGAAGAATAAAAGCGATAAGATAAATTGCTCTTTGGAAGGAAAACGATTTACTGAGAAAATATTTTGGTGTGATTTCATTTCATTGATGCTTAATTCTTATGTTGCTTGGCAACAGTTACATATTCCACATATGCAGATGGTATGACCAATATGTCTGTTCAGATTAATGGCATGTTTGTCACTGAGGTCTTTGTTTGGAGACTCAAACTGAGTTCAGGCATCCCCGAAACACTGTCAGGAATAACTTTTTAAATTTGGATAACAAGTGAAAAGCTCTAACTTTTAGCTTTACAGTCTGTCAGTGATGATTTACACTTTATTTTCTTAAAGGTCATGTTCCCTTGCCAATGTCAGATATTGTACAACTGAAGGAGGATGCTAATGAAGTTGTTCCTATCCCTCTGTTTCTTTTTTTCTCGTCTCATCGTCCAGGCTGAGATTCTTAGTGTCCTGAGTCATAAGAACATCATTCAGTTTTATGGCGCCGTGCTGGAATCTCCCAACTATGGCATTGTCACAGGTCAGACCCCACATGTGTGTTTGTGTCTTGTGTGTGAAATTCATGTATTCTTTCAGAAAAACATAAAACCTAAACATGTGGTTGTGGGAGTATTTGAATCCCTAACTTCATTCAAAAAGTGCTCAACAAATTGAGATGTGTATTATTATCTTTGGGGTTACAGCCTAGCGGATATAAGTAACATCAGGTTAGGTCAGGTCAAGGTTTAAGGTGAGGCATGAAGGGGTTAGGGTCAGGGCAGATTGTTCTCTCATATAAAACTACACGTGTGTGTGTGTGTGTGTGTGTATATTAACTTTATTAGTGTGTACTCGATCCTAGACACGTTAGCACATGCTCCGATGGCCGACAAGTGTTTATGTGTGTGTTTTTGAAGTATCGGTGTGTACGCTGAGTACTGGTTCTTGCTGTGTTTCCTGGCAGGACATTTGTAACTGAGACCATCATGTTTGGATGTGGTTGTAATCCTGGATGGGGTCATATGGTTAAGATAAAGCACCGACACACCACTACAGACTTGTCCTGCAACAATTCCTGCTGCAGCTGAGTCCAGTGCTTACTAAAAATAAAAAAGTACAGTAGGCAAAAAGAAGAACCTGGTTCAAGGGGATCGCTTTTGGTCACAGTAAAAAGCCTTTTGCAAATGGTAACATCCAGCCATTTAAAAAGGACAGATTTATCCATGTTCTGTTTGGACGTTGTCCTCTGTCTTCTACTTGTCTCTTTGAATTGTCAGACCGTGTGTGATGTTTCTCACACATTATAATATTGATGTAGTAGCCTTTAAACATGTGCAGTGATATCTGTTGTAACTGCATTATAAAAGTGGATATTCTTTCAATAGCCAGTACTTTTAAGGATGAAGGATCAAACACATGATTTCTCTTTTTAACTGTTCCCCTATAATGACTGTGTGTGTGTGTGTGTGTGTGTGTGTGTGTGTGTGTGTGTGTGTGTGTGTGTGCGTGTGTGTATTCTTACAGAATATGCTAGTGAAGGGTCTCTGTATGAGTACCTTTCCAGCGAGCAGAGTGAGGAGATGGACATGGAGCAGATCATGACGTGGGCCATACAGATAGCCAAAGGTACTACTGAAGGAATGATGATGATGATGATGATAATAATACTAACAAATATCTCTCCATCAGGGTTAAATCACTTAGCTTCTGATAGCAAACAACTCAGTGGCTGGAGCACTGATACGATCACCAGTGTCCTGTATACTGTTATACTCTAGTCATCAGTTAATAGTTTACACAGCTTTTTAGTTGTCTCTTAATCATCAAGCTTTGCCATTTGCTTGTTGCAATTGCCACCAACTGCGACATAAATGCGCAAAATAAAAGAATCAAATAAAACTATAAATATACAGAACAGCAAAACATATTACTTTGGACATACTGTATGTTAGAAATAAGATTTTTAAACACCTGTGGGGAAAAAGTTGGCAAATGACACCTTGCTGATTATTGGGGCAGTGAATGATGGTGGTACAACTTTAAATGTTGTCTGTGATTGGTTTTAAGGTAACTTAACAGTAAAAAAGTGACATACACTAATTATCAATGATATTCAATAGTCAACACTTTCACTTTTGCATCCAAATTCAGATGAGACTGATCATATTTACTGATTTTGTTGAGGGTGGTTGTCTTTTTTATTTTGCTCTTATTATAACTGTTCCTTTGTAGTAAATGTTGTCTTTAGCCTACGTTTAAAAAAACAAAAACCTGATCATCCATTGGATTTCTGGGTTATCCTGAAACTGAGCTCAAACCAAAAATATTTTACAATGACGTTGCACCCAAACTTTAAATGCTGGTAGGAAATTCCACCCAAACCAATCGGAATAAACATCAGAAAGGTTCTAATTTTTCAGCAGTTATTAATGCTTGATCTCCGTACAGGATTGCATTACCTCCACGCAGAAGCTCCAGTCAAAGTCATTCACAGAGACCTCAAGTCACGGAACGGTAACACATGACTTTCAAACACATTTTGATTCGTTCTTCAAACCCTGTGCTTCCTTTTCTTACACGAGTTGTCTTTGCCATTTGTCTGTTACCTATATTACTATTTTATGTTGCACAGCTTTGACTGGGTTCTCTGTGCTCTCTTTTACAGTGGTAATGACAGCAGACAGAGTGCTGAAGGTTTGTAATAGTCAACCACATTAGCATTTTATTCATTCAGTTCAGGCATGCAGGTCATTTTGTGCCTGTTTTCTTCACTGCTGCTTCTCTGTTGGGATTTCAGATTTGTGACTTTGGGGCGTCTAAGTTCCTGTCCCACACCACCCATATGACGGTGGTGGGCACTTTTCCCTGGATGGCTCCAGAAGTCATTCAGAGCCTGCCTGTCTCGGAGACCTGTGACACCTACTCCTATGGTGTGGTGAGTTGGCAGTAATGTACAAATATCAGCATTGTAAGGCCAGGAATCAAACCCTCAAAACCTTCTTTGGTACCAATCAAAATCTAGAACTGAGTATTGAAAACTGTCAAGCACTAACAGCTGGAATTAAATGCTTGCTTGTTTCTGATTTTACCAAATATTTTTAGGTAAAATTATTGTATGGCTTTTTGTATTTAGACAACATTTAACATCTGAGAAGTTTTGCTTCTTTTGTTAAATTAAGAAAAGATTTATAGTAAGGTATCAGAAAAGTACTGTTTGGTATCAGTATCAGCTATCCTATTGGCACTAGTATGAATTAATTTCAAACGATTCCCTGCCCTACTGTTTTGGTTTGATTATGTGGTACCTTTCTATTGAGACGTCTTCACAACTACCCAGGAGAGTTACATGAAACAAACCGACCCTAAAAGCTACTACCAACACCATCGAAGAAATCACGTCTGCCTGAATGAAATAACACGGTCTGATCTGTGGCCAGGTGCTGTGGGAGATGCTGACTCGGGAGGTTCCTTTCAAAGGTTTTGAAGGGCTGCAGGTTGCATGGCTGGTGGTGGAAAAACAAGAGGTAACCCCCATCCCCCCATCCACACACACACACACACACACACACACACACACACGTGAGCACACCTTTCTGAACACACTCTCTGCATGTAGACCCACCAGAGTTTGAGAAGGCGGGAGGAACAATGTGATGCTCTCATGGTTTCCACTGCGAGCTGGTGAGGCTGAGGCTGGGTATTTTTAGGCCTGATGTCAGTTCTCTGCTCTTGTAAGGCCTGGATACACAGCAGTAGAGCTCAGCCAGACACCCCCCCCGGCTAAAGCCTTTACGAGAGAGAGAGAGAGATAGAGAGAGAAAGGGGGGAAAGAGGAAAGATTGCAGTAATAGGAGGGTTGATTCAAGAGGTTTATGGGAGGTGGGGGATGATGGTTATACAGTGTATGCAGTTATTGACGTGCCTGAATCCCCTTCAACAGCCACACACAAACACACACTGAGGACCAACAAACGACCCGGAGAACATGATTCCTGCGTAGCTGTTGGCTAATCTCCAAATACTCTCCCTAAATAACTCTCACTCTCTTTCCCAGTCTCCCTCTTATTTTCCCCTCCATTGCTATACTTCTCCTCCTGACCCTCTTACTTGCCCTCTCTCCACTCAGAGTCGGTGATATTTTAGGATTAATCCCCAGAGAAAACTGTTTCCATTTACTGCACTGTACTATGGAGCTGTGTGGGTGGTGATGCCAGGGGATCTTTCATGCAGGGACATTGTCTCAGTGGCATGGTTACTGCAGTTTACACATTATAGAAAGACAAACAGGGACCCAGACGCTTTCAGATTTACCCATTTTACCTCAAACAGATTGAGTGTACATTAAACAAATGATTAGCTGATTAAGAACCTATTGGTCTGTAATGTGTAATACAATTTTAAATATATAAAGACATAAACAAATAACCTATTAAAATTATTGCTAGTTTTAAAGGACCTGAAAACCTATTTTCTCAGTCACAGTGATGTGAGCACAGTGGTCACAAGAACAATTTTGGGTATTTCACATTAAAGATTTCTGTATTTCTTTATTCTCACTTGTTTGGGTGGGACTCAGTTGGAAAAAGTTGATGTCACGTTCTTCTGAGAACCAAACAGGATTGAGCAATATTTGATTCAAAATGAGGTTGCAGCTGTGGCGTTGTTCGCTTGTGTTTCCAGGCCACTGTCAATCAAATATGATCAACACACAGTCCTGATGAAGCACACTAGCTGAGTTTGGGTTTAAACTGTTAACAAATGATACCTAAAGATGTTTTTAGCCACACTAGTGGCCTCTAGTGTCACCATACATTTTATATTTTTGGCTTTAAGTGAAAATGTCTTGACAACTATTTGGAGGATTGCCATGAAATTTGGCAGAGACATTTATGTTTCCATCAGGATGACTTGTAATAACTCTAGTGATCCCTTAACTTTCATCTAGAGCCAAAAATGTCATTTCTGACCAAATACCTGCACAACTAAAGACATCCCCATCAGCCTCAGCTTTACTTTGTGTTTACTGCTAATTAGCAAATGTTAGCATTCTAGCATTGTCATTGTGAGCATTTAGCGTAACAGAGCTGATTATGTGGCTGTAGACTCATAGTCTCGTTTTAACTTTGATTGTTATCATGAATATTTAACATTTTGGAGAAATGCTTCAAGATTTGAAGCAAAGTTTTCAGGGGCTTTCAATAGTTGTTAGCAAGTTTATCTATTTGTAAAAACAAGGTGGTGTGATATATCTTTTCTGTTGAAAGTAAAGGCTTCTGCTTCTCGTATTTTGTTTGTGTTTGTGTGTCTTGGGCATCTAGAGGCTGACCATCCCCACCAGCTGTCCAGCAAGTTTTGCAGAGCTGATGAGGAAATGTTGGCAAGCAGATCCAAAGGTAAGCTAAATGGACAAACGATACAATGGTTAACCTCCTAAAAATGTTTCTTGTATACCTTTTAAAGACATTAACAATAGGTGTGTCAGCTGATTATTTTTGCTTGTGTGCATGCATGTACCTACAGGAGCGTCCACAGTTCAAACAGGTGCTGGTAACCCTGGAGACCATGGCCAACGACAGCAGGCTACCTGAACAGTGTAACTCCTTCCTACATAATAAGGACCAGTGGAGGTACACACACACACACACACACACACACACACACACACACACACACACACACACACTCTTGTAGACATCCAAAAGAAAACACTGAGTGTGTCTGCACTGCGTCTGAGTAAGTGTACAAGTGTATACAGTAAAGTCAGAATGACAAATGCAGTCTGTGGTTTACTGTACTCCAAAACTCAATATGCATGCACACAAATTCAACATAGTCACACACGTGCCAGCATGTACACACACACACACACACACACACATGCATACATACACAGCTCTGTGGACTCTAAAGCTCAGAAGAGAAGTTGAATGTGTGACCCTGTGCTCTACTTCAGTCTATAATAAGCTCTCTGGAAAGTGTCCATGGAAGAGATTCCTCCACTCTGCCCTCGCTCCACCATGGGGAGAGAGACAGAGGAGTGGGGGGAGAGCGGTAGAAGAGAAATCAAGTATGAGCTGAAGAAGAGGAGAAGTTCAGGGAGGAACAGAAATGTATTGGGTGCATGAGAAACAGCGAGGATAATGGGAAGACGGGTGTGAGAGTGGGGTGGGGGTGGAGCAGAGGAGAGAAGGTGTGAGATTCTATGCATATTTAACATGAGTACAGCGATGCAATCAATTCTGAGTGAAGTTTTGGGTACGGGTGGAAAAACTTGGACAAGGGGAGGCGGAGAGGAGGAGGACAAAGAGTGAGGGAGGTGAAGGGGCGGGATGAATGAATAGGGAGGTATGGGAGGAACACAGGAGGCTGTGCGTCAGATCTGTCTATATTTAGTTGCTGTGAGAGTTGATTGTGTTTGTGAATGCAGGTTCATGGACAGTCGCTCACCAACTCTCACAGTGACCTCTTGTGGTAGCCGACAGAACTGCAGCTAAATATTTTACACTGTTGACATGCTTAACTTTTTGCATAAGAAATATCATCTTCTGCAGTAGTATTTAAGTAAACTAAATATGTTATGTCATGTAGTCTGCTATAGGTAACTACAATATACTCATTTTAAAATTGGTGTATCCTTTTAATGTTGTCACTGTATCAGAGCTTTACCATGAGAAAAATCTTTGAAGTTATAATTGGTAACATTGATCCAGTTTCGTAGTAGACAGTAATTCTAAGCATGTTTTGAGTATGTAATGTGTTTATTCTGAAAACGTGAGAAAATCTAGCATACTCGAAAAAGTATAAAGAAAGACAGCAGTTTGACTGATCTGCGTCAATGCATGTATTGCATAATTTCCTGTCAAATACATTGATTTCTTGTATATTAATTGTAAATAGTAAACTGTGACAATTAGTATACACTTAAACTGTATACTATTTGTATGTGGCATGAAATTACATAGTACCTGTGTTGCAGTTGCAGAACAGAATAAATTGGTAAATAAAATGTAGCCCTACAGTACAAACTAGAGCAAAAGTAAAGCTAAAGTAAAGTGATCTTGAGAGCCTTGACTTTTAAAAGAGTAGCTTTTTTTTTTCAACAGCACATGCTGAAATCTACTAGTGAATCAATTTCATTTTTTTTCCTCCTGAGTAGCTTTGTGAAATTGAACCTGCCATTTGTGTTATGGCGGTTGCAGTAAAGGTGCTGTGTGTGTACAATGTCACAACAGATGACGGATATTCTGTCTGCGTGTGCACATACCACAGGTGTGAAATCGAGTCCACCCTGGAGCGCCTTCGGAAGCTGGAGAGGGAGCTTTACTCCAAAGAGAAGGAGCTGGAGGAGAGGGAGAGGAGGCTAAGGCTGTGGGAGGAGAGGCTGATGGAGAGGTCCAACATGACTCCCAGTCCGACCTCCCTCCTCATGGAGCGCTCAAACATCTCACCAGTAAGTAGAAGTAGAGTAAATCTGTTAAGACAGCTGAAAACAAAATCAAATAATACCTTTTTATGATCTTGGTCCTCCTCTTATTCCCTTCTCTCTCTGACTATATCAGTTCTTCACACCAATGTCCATCGGTTCCTCCGGCTCTTTCTTCCGCTCGCACTCTCAGGATTCCAACAGTGCAGGGGTCAGCAGTGCTGGCGTCAGCTGTCTCCTCCGCACCCTCAGCAACGGAGACACAGAGAGGGGGAGCAGTGCGGTGCTGGAGAGGGGGATGGGTTCACTAGACAGCGGCAGGTTGCATGCCATGCTCCGAGGGTTGCAGGAGAGGTTTGGAGAGGAGGACGAGGAAGAGGAAGGAACCTTGGAGGAAAGAGGCTGGGGGCAGAGGGAGAGGGATGATAGTGGGAGTATGGATGGAGGAAGAGTGCAGGTGACACTCAGGAGCTTCCCGGGTGGTGTAGTGGAGAGGGAGGAGAGGACGTGGGAGGAGGGGGACAGGGAGAGAAAAGGGATGCAGAGGAGCAGAGTGACCACCATAGTCCGAGGGTATTCAGGTGGGTTTGGAGAGGCAGAGGGAGAGAGGGAGCAGGAGGGAGGATGGGAGATAGAAAAGTTGGGGGACAGGCTAGATGAGAGAGGGATGGAGGGAGGTATAGAAGGAGGGAGGCTCCCCACCATGTTCAAGGGTCTCCACGGGAGTTTGGGGGGCTTGGGGGACATGCTGTCCTTAGACATGAATGATATGGGGGAGATGGAGAGATTAGGGGACATGGACATGAACATGGGTGACCTGGGGGTCATGAAGGTTGTAGGTCACGGTGTCAGGAGTGAGCTTGGGGTCAGGGGTCGCAGGAGTGACATGGGAGTCGTGGTCCAGGGAGTCAGAGGCGACCTCAGCGAGGCCATCAGCCAAAAGATTAGAGGTGAAGTAGGGGTCATCGGTCACTCGGGGGTGCAGGTGAGCATGAGGGCTTCGTCCAATCAGAACTCTGTGAAGAGCTGCAGCGTGCGACACGGAACCAAGATCAACATGGCTACTGCAGCCATGGACATGATGGAGCTTGATTTGTCTGACAGTGACTAGAAAACACACACACACACACACACACACACACAGAAAACACACATAGAAATACACACAGAGGCCAAACTAGGAAGATTTTGACTTGTTAGCACATACGGTATCTGAGCTACAGTATGTGCATTAGAATCTCCAGTTGAAAAAGAGCTGGTAGAGACACATTTCTTTTGTTAACTTTTTTTTTTTTATTGAACGGATGAATACTATACCCATGTGTACTGTGAAGTAAGAAGGAGCAAAAAGGCAATAAGAGGTTGTCTTATGTTGTCAGAATGACTTCACCTGTGTAATTTAATGTGCTATTAAAACTGCTGCATAACAATACTGTAAGAGGTACAAGTGTTCGCTCTAATGAGGCAGCACTCTATTTTTTTTTTCCTGCTTGTAGAATATTTTGTAGCTTAAAGATTTGATTTGTTCAAAACAAGCTTTGACTTTATCAGTTCTGTGATCTAGTGTGTGAATTTTTGGCATTTCTTTCTGTATATTTTATCCTTTTTCAATAAAAAGAAAAGAAAATCTGATTCCATTCCTGTGGTTTTGCTCTACTAGAGTTAGCCTCCATCCTCCAGTATATGTATATATTGCAGTATATATAACATTTTATAAATTGAACAATATGGATGACAAGTAAGCTGAGGGATCCCCCTTCTTAACACATGAGGTACACACCTACCTTGCCCAATAAAATAAAATCCCTCTCAACTTCTGAATCTTGACCCCTAAACTCCCTCTCACACACTGAGCAGCAGAGCCACTCCTGCCAGCACCCACTTGGCGGGCCTCTCCCTGGTTTTGAGGCTGAAAGTCCATACATATGTGGGTCCTCTGATCTTGGTCTTGTAGAGCGGACACTCGTAGATGTTCCTGGTCTCCTGGCGGTCATTGGGTACAGCTCGGACTGAGATGACCGGCATGGCTGGAGTCAGTTCCTTTAGACGGGCCTCAGTGATCACCCCAGCCTGAGTGTCCCACCTTGCACCTATGGCAGAACGCAGGTAAGGAGGAGAGGAAAAATGGGACTACCATGTTTAAAAATGAGGCTATTTAAGCATTAAAAAGGGGAAGCTATGAAGTATGAGATTTGATTCACAGAGGGGGACATTTAGCTTTCACTCATAATTTCCAAAGATAGGATAAGTATCTTACTCAAGGATCAGTAACAGAAAAAGGGCCCCCTGTCTTGCCCCCACAATAAAGAGGAAATGAAAGACAATGTTTGTCTACCTTCCATGTAAAGTCCATATACGTATGCACCCTCCCTGGCAGGTTGGTTGAACTCTTCCTTAAACTTCTTGGTCACATCCACTGTCAGGTTCACTTTATCCAGGGGCCACTCGTTCTTACGCGCCAGAGACTGCATCACCGCTGGAAAGCCGGAACAAGATGAAAAGGGATTAATGAGGAGTAGACAAGGGAGAAAAAAGATGAGGGATTGAGTCGTGAAAATATTTCAGTCAAGCCTAGATAGTGCTCTTATCTCTCTGTGCGAATGTGTGTTACCAGTGAGGAAGGACTGTGGGTTGAAAAGTCCAGACAGCCAGACAACGCTAGGCAGAGACAGGTCCTGAGTCCAGCTGTCCAGCTCTTTACAACGTTGCAACACATCATTATACCTGAGACACACACACACACACGGAGAAAGAGAAAGATGTTAGGATAATGTCACTCTTCTAAAACACATGTATTTCTTACAGCTACTGTAGATTAGGATTAATCTATAAGTAATGTATAACAGTACAGTATCAAGCAGCTAATTATTTGAACTGCATTTACTGTGACTAAATACAGTAGAGAAAACAAAACATGGTTTCTAAAATGTATCCCCCTCATTTTTATAATACCACACACACACACACACACACACACACACACACACACACACACAC